>NMRB01000195.1:96464-137905 GCA_002633025.1 Notospermus geniculatus
GGGGTCCTCCCCAGGAAAATTTTTAAATTTGAGGTGCTTTGAAGCGTTTTCCTGGCATCTTGACAACGGAAAAAAGCAAGACTAAAAATTTGATTTTGATATTCTCTTATATACCAATATACAAAATTAACCTGGTCCCGTTTAGGTCGACAAACCAGATTTTTTGGTATTGTTGCGTCGGGTCTGAGAGAGCCCAATACAATAACAGGAGCGTAGGCTATGAATGTCCAGGTTGAGGGGGAGCAAAGATACAATAAGATAACAGGCCAGAGCCGTAGTTCTTAGCAGCGAGTGCCGAATTTTAGAAAATAAGAGTGCTTTTACGCCATTTCCCGGCGTTTGAGAGCAAAATTGGACACTCTAGCCATGTAAGTGTGGTTCATTGGTTTATTGGACTTGGGCTTTTTGGGACTAAATGCAGTCACACAGCGGCAGCCGAGAATCACGTCATCGGAATGACAGTGCACGTTAACGAGTTCCCGCTTTGGTTTTCCCGCCGGCGCAAGACGGCTGACGGATTTGGTTTGAGTTTGAATCTTATAGCTTATGTATGTTCTGTTCTGGGCGCATACGGCTTATGCTAAGAACTTGTGTACCCTACATTTGACAAGCGTAAAGTAGGTGTCTGGCAATATTCGTGACAAAATTTTTTTAATGGTCGGCCGAAAAAAGGGGGGGCGCGTGCCCCCCCTTGGATCCGCGCCTGAGCTTTACCATTTCAGTATCAGTTCCAAACACACTGAAGCATTACCATTTCAGTATCAGTTCCAAACACACTGAAAAATACGGTACCGGTATACCAAATCACCAGTTCAAAACATAATTTACAACTAGAATTGTAAATTCGCTGAATTCGCGAATTTGATGACCTCCACATTGACGCCGAGTAGAGGTGAACTTCATCATCATCATCATGCTGAAATTTAATCTAAGCCGACCCATCACTCACTGACGCAAACACGTGACATGCACGCCGCCATGCATGCCATGCTATGCTGACCAATCACCGTGGCATGTAACTCCACGGCCCACCACGCAGACATGCCAGCGAGAAGAAGACTCAACACGTTTCGCCATCCTTGAGATAGTCCGGCAGCGAAACCCCGTTTTTTGGCTGAACCGTGCAATATGGTCTATAGAAGATTTTTTTGTTGAATATAAGAGAGTTGAATATGTAGTTTTAGAATCTGCCTGATGACACATTGGCATCCTTGGGCAACCCACTTAATTTGCATATTCAGTTTTGTGAACTGACTTCCAACGTTGGANTAACCTGCACTTTCCTATTCGAGACTCGAGAACACTTTACTTGTTCTCGGCCTGTTCGGGTGCAGATGAGAACAGGGAGTCGAATACACCCAATGAGGCTGCCGAGTGGAGATTGTGATCGATCTACACAGTCTGTGTTTACATTTTTGATCGCTGATGCGCCAGATGGCTGTTCCTGGAACATGCATCGGGTGCGTGACATCAGTGCTTCCGGGATAATTTATGTGATGACGTGAGCCAGAAATGCGCAAGCGTGAATCAGTAGGAACGAAAATGGCGCCCATGACCAGACGACAGGAAAACGAGAACAAAAATCAGAGCCCGCCAACGAATAGCGAGCGAGATGGCCGTAGGCCTACCGGTATTTGATGTAGGCCTACATCCTACTGCCCTTCATGCCCTTGGCGTCTTTGGCATAGGCCCAGTATTTTACTGTGTTTTCGGCGATTCATCTGACCAGCACGCCAGCCCCAAGCAGCACCTACAAACACGCGTGATCACGTCGTGATCTCGACGTCGCCACGATCGTTGTTGGGCAATACGACGCGACGTCATAGAAACGGAATAAATTACTGACGTCATCCCGCTGAATAAATTAGGGAATTTTTCGCCTAAAATGCCCCAAAACTCGCAAACCGCCGAACAAATTCCAAAATCGCTAATCTCGTCTCTAGATAATTCCCCACTGCAGACCTGGTGAAAGTTTCAGGTTGGTACGATCAGCGGTTTTCGAGGCTAGCTCAATAAAATGAAAATTGGGGAGACACATAGAAAGAAACCCTGTGAAAACAATATGACCTCCACACTCCGAGAGTGTGTGGAGGTCATAACTACAGTTGCATGCAAAATTATTCAACCCTCCCTCCCCTCGCATTTTGGACATCCTGGCAAAATGAGCAAAAAAAAGTAAAAGTCAAGATTTAATTCTTAGTCCATACAACACTGCAGCTTTCACACAAAAAGCAGATTGTAAACCATGGGAGTTGAATAATTTTGCATGCAACTGTAGTGCATGAGCAGGCTAACCCAGGCATGCCTGAAATCCTAATCCCTTAAACAACATAATCTTTTTAGATGTAAAAACTCACCAGGACTAATGTCCTTTTCATTAATACATGAAGGCTTTGGGACACTCTCTTCATTGGCCGACCTAGCACTGACATCAGCTGATGCATTTTCATCCCTAATGGAGGCACAGTTGTTATTGCCATTAGCTTCACAAGCTCCATCTGAAAATAAATCAATACGATACATGTGAAATTGAAGAAGTATCACACAAACACCTCTTCACATGGATGGCACTACCCATGGCAGTTTGGCAATTAGTATTTTTTCTGAAAGGCAATGCATTAAAGTTGAGAAATTTGGCTAAGATTTGACTAAATCCAAAGTGATGACGTCATGAAAACATACGTAGTCCACTGTGATCAGTCTGGTTTTGGAAGCCGACCAGGACCCATGTTCCCGAAGCCGTCGTTAGGTTAACGATGTCGTTACGCTATGCATTTTCCCAGTTTTAACGACATCGTTAACCTAACGATGGGTTCGGGAACATGGCTCCTGAACGGTTCTCAGCTTGGCCGCTCCTTTGTCCTGCACTGTGTGTATTCACACTGCTATGGCACAGGGCCGTTGAACCGTTGTGTGTGGGTTTCCTACAGGCTTTCTACAGTGTATACTGTAGCTCAGCATAGCGACGGACTGCTATGCTCAGGCTAGCTCCAACTGGTCTTTGCAAATTATCCTAACTGCAAAAATAGTGCTTCACTGACATTTCTTGTTATTTGTTGGTATTGATCTACAGCTTGTGACCAGCAGGAATTTTAAAATCTGAACCACATATATATTCACCAAAAAATGGCAAAAATTTTATTTCCAGACATTTTTGTTTGATCTAGATGTACAGCCGCCATTTTGTTAAAACAATATAAAAATGTTGCCCTCAATGTCGGGAGATATATTGAATGTCCCCCGGCTGGGATGATATGTCTCCCTTGGCTGCACCTCGGGAAACATCATAGATGTTGAGGAACCCGAACTTGTAACGTGTACGTGTACTGGTAGGGGAATCCCCGTGTACTACATGTACGTCATTAATATTTGCGCTTGCGAGGGATTCTACAATCCAGAAACAGCTGAATGGAGTGAAAAGAAATACTGAGGTCAATCAGAAAATAGCGAAAAACCTGAGGAGGATGGAAAACATCGATTGACAGCTCAATGCCGATGCCAGATTAAAATACTGAATGAAATGGTCTATGGACCATGTGCTCACTAGGTTGGACATACTAGTCTATGAGCAATCTGGGTCAAGTGATTCCCAGAAAAGACTTTGATTTTTGGGTTACGCCACCTGGTGGCCATGTTTGAAGTCAAATCAGGCCGAAATTTGACGTGCATACAGGTCATCTAGATGGAGGTAAATGTCAAATTTGAGCACTCTGCGTCAAGCCGTTCCCGAGTAATAGCACTTACTTCATTTTCAGGTTACGCCACCTGGCGGCCATACTGGATGTCCAATCGGACCGGAACTTTGTATTTTATAAGGTACCTCTCCAATGCATGTTTAGGCCTAAAAAAATTATGTCTTTCGGGTCGCATGACCAACCCTAGAGAAAAGCCCCAACCCTAAAATATTTTATGAAGGTAATAAAACAATAAGTCATTTTTACCGGCAAAACTTTGCCAAAGTTCTGTGTTCTGTCTTCCGTTTTTTTCTCCTCTCAATACCACTGATGGCTAAAACCAATGGGCGCAGCCATCTTGGAACTCTCCATTCGTGGACAGAGTGGTGGAGGCGGAAATGTCAGAGAAACCAAAATGGCATTTCCAGTATTTTTAGGGGTCACCCTAATCTGCGTGCCAAGTGCCGCGTGCCAAGTTCCACGTGCCGTGTGCCAAGTTCCACGTGCCACATTCCACGTGCCGCGTGCCATTTTTTATCAAAATTTTATAATAATTGCTGAATTGTAATTTATCAAAATTAGGTGTTGAGGTGAAGGTCGATGGAAGATGAACTTGACAACCCATCCATGTATTCCCGGGGAACAAAGGGCTAATTATCCACAAACCAACTAACATGTCTAACAACATGTCCACACAAGAAAGGATTACAAAAACAGTGCATTATTGTATCCACCACTATAAGAGATTACATTTTATGTAGCCTGCTTAACAGTTTATTTGATTCAGCTTGGCCAAGTTAAGTTGAACTGACACTGGGCAGTGTGACTGAACATGTTGAAATGATGTTTTTGATGGCCAGTAATTTTGTAGAAGTTAAAGTTGCTTTGCCTTAGATAAGCTTACTGCATTGGCCAATTTCATTGAAACTTCGACAAACTGCTGATGGGATGTCACTTGTCAGTGAATGGGTACCTATGCAGTTTTCCTGGGAATGGGCGGTTAGAAAAAATCTAATGATACATCGCATAAACTGTCTACACCTTAGTACCGCCCTAAATTACCCCTTTCACTAGGCCCTGGCATGCCTGGTCATTTTGATGGAAACATTGCCTGCTTGGCCCCAGCCAGAAAACTAGGCCTGGGAGCCTGAAGAATCAAAGTTTTGCCGGGAATGCCATTGAACGATGCAGGCATCTATGCCACAAAATCGGGCTGAAGGCCGCACACCTGGCCTATGATACCTAGGCCCATGCTGGTATTTTTTTATAGCTCTCAGTCGTGCCCCTAGTTTCAAGCTTGGAGGAATTATACAGTATAATTCCTCCAAGTTCCAAGCCAGGTTGACTGCAGACTGCAACTCAAACCTTAACTGGCTTGACTTGCATGCAGACATGCATGGCGGATTCCCCTCACGTTGATCCTCAAAACATTATGGGCATTTCATTTCACTGTTAGCCACCTGTCCTTTGTTCCCAGGCAATGTTGGCAGCGTCAATACGAGCATAAATCACATGGATGGGCTTGCCCTTGATCAATGCTCAAGTTCATCTTCTATCGACCAAAACACCTAATTTTGATAAATTACAATTCAGCAAATATTATAAAATTTTGATAAAAATGGCACGCGGCACGTGGAACTTGGCACGCAGCACGTGGAACTTGGCACGTGGCACGTGGCATGCAGATTAGGGTGACCCGTATTTTTAGGGTCAAATTTCATAACACGACGACATTGAAGCGGCTTGGGCATTCGTCAACACTTCAAGCTGTTTATGTAGAGTTGCATCCGACCAATAGGAAGCACGAAACAGTGCTTTTGACACTGACTTTCAATGATATACAGTGTGTATCAGAAAAAAGGAAACCGAGATTAATTTGTTAATTTCTTGGACATGGCTAAACATTTTGGAAATTGGCAACCAGCATTTATTAGCTAATGATGTCCTCTTTCTTATGACACCAAGGAATCCAATTTACTGTCACAGATGACTGAGCACGAAGCAGTTCAAACAGCCATGTCAGAACTGGTCTTGCACCAGATTCGCAGCAGCCTTACTCCAACAATTTTCACATTAAAAAAGGAAGAAAGACCAAATGTACCCCATTTGGAAACCGATTTAAATTTCATTGGCATGACTGGTGTATTCGTTGAGTGTAAACTGGGATATAATTTCAATAACTCACCTGAACCACCCAGTTCCTTGTTACTGGTACCAGGCTTTAAGANGAAAATGGCGCCCATGACCAGACGACAGGAAAACGAGAACAAAAATCGGAGCCCGCCAATGAATAGCGAGCGAGATGGCCGTAGGCCTACCGGTATTTGATGTAGGCCTACATCCTACTGCCCTTCATGCCCTTGGCGTTTTTGGCATAGGCCCAGTATATTACTGTATTTTCGGCGATTCATCTGACCAGCATGCCAGCCCCAAGCAACAGTACAAACACGCGTGATCACGTCGTGATCTCGACGTCGCCACGATCGTTGTTGAGCAATACGACGCGATGTCATAGCAACGGAATAAATTACTGGCGTCATCCCGCTGAATAAATTAGGGAATTTTTCGCCTAAAATGCCCCAAAACTCGGAAACCGCCAAACAAATTCCAAAATCGCTAATCTCGTCTCTAGATAATTCCCCACTGCAGACCTGGTGAAAGTTTCAGGTTGGTACGATCAGCGGTTTTTGAGGCTAGCTCAATAAAATGAAAATTGGGGAGACACATAGAAAGAAACCCTGTGAAAACAATATGACCTCCACACTCCGAGAGTGTGTGGAACCTCGCAATTTGGACATCCTGGCAAAATGACCAAAAAATAGCAAAAGTCAAGATTTAATTCTTAGTCCATACAACACTGCAGTTTTCACACAAAAAGCAGATTGTAAACCATGGGAGTTGAATAATTTTGCATGCAACTGTAGTGCATGAGCAGGCTAACCCAGGCATGCCTGAAATCCTAATCCCTATAAACAACATAATCTTTCTAGATGTAAAAACTCACCAGGACCAATGTCCTTTTCATTAATACATGAAGGCTTTGGGACACTCTCTTCATTGGCCGACCTAGCACTGACATCAGCTGATGCATTTTCATCCCTAATGGAGGCACAGTTATTATTGCCATTAGCTTCACAAGCTCCATCTGAAAATAAATCAATACGATACATGTGAAATTGAAGAAGTATCACACAAACACCTCTTCACATGGATGGCACTACCCATGGCAGTTTGGCAACTAGTATTTTTTTTGAAAGGCAATGCATTAAAATTGAGAAATTCGGCTAAGATTTAAGATTTGACTAAGACCTGGCTCAGGCTAGCTCCAACTGGTCTTTGCAAATTATCCTAATAGCACACCGCCCGGTTTCTATTTTTACCAGCGAAGGTCGGACAAATATTAGATAACAAGTAGACTTTACTGAGTGACCACATTGTCGATGGTGAGACAGGACAAAAGCAGGGTCGGACAAACACAATGAAATTGACACGTCCGACGTCACTCGGGCGGTTCGCTATTGCAAAAATAGTGCTTTACTGACATGCTGAAGGCTGTCTCCAAATTACAGGCAGTGACTCATTCCCCAACAGTTTCGGCTCTTTTGCAAACATTTCTTGTTATTTCTTGGTACTGATCTACAGCTTGTGACCAGCAGGAATTTTAAAATCTGAACCACATATATATTCACCAAAAAATGGCAAAAATTTTATTTCCAGACATTTTTGTTTGATCTAGACGTACAGCGGCCATTTTGTTAAAACAATATAAAAATGTTGCCCTCAATGTTGGGAGATATATTGAATGTCCCCCGGCTGGGATGATATGTCTCCCTTGGCTGCGCCTCGGGAAACATCATGTTGCGGAACCCGAACTTGTAACGTGTACGTGTACTGGTAGGGGAATCCCCGTGTACTACATGTACGTCATTTTATATTTGCACTCGCGAGGGATTCTACAATCCAGAAACAGCTGAATGGAGTGAAAAGAAATACTGAGGTCAATCAGAAAATAGCGAAAAACCTGAGGAGGATGGAAAACATCGGTTGACAGCTCAATGCCGATGCCAGATTAAAACAGGCCTTGCCTTTTGACGGGCGCGATCGCGCTTGCGCCCCAAAGCGCCCGTAAATTACGGCTGAGAAGCGCAGTTGATCGCGCCCCTCGCATTTCTAAGAAATCCCGCCCAAACACTCGCATCAACAAGATCGTTAGTCATGTCAGTCGCAGCTTCAGCTCTGTCTCACCTCAAATTGACAGTGATTCACCATACTTTGACCAAGAGGTGTTGTACCAAGCTATAACATCTGTTGGTGAAACAGTCATCTGCTGAACTCTGTCTCACCTTGAGTTGACGGTAGTTCACTGTACATTGACCAACAATGTTATACCAAACAAGTCACAACCATCACTGAAACGATCATCACGGCCAGGCCAGCATGATTGACGGTTGTAGGTCAAGTGGTTTGCGGTTTCCTTTTGATCTCAAAGCTTTGATGGTCATGTCGGAATGGAGCATGCAGCAGGCTGGAGCATGCAGCAGGACGTTGATGGTTGATTGGTGGTAACTGCTTATAGATTTAAAGGGGCAGATGCACAGGACATTCTTTTAAATATAATGAAGCATGGTCAGAGACTGATTGTCTTGACTTAGTTACAAAACTTTATGGACCTAGGCCTGGCTGGTTTCAATCTTGCATCACTTAATATTAGGTTACTAGAAAAATTCCTGTTAAAAATGAAAAAAATCCTGCCTACCGACTCTGACAGAAAGATTAAAGTTGTTGGATACTCCTGGGGACATTCATGGGGAGCTGTGGGTGTCGCAATGTAGGAGAGTGATTAGCTCTCCTCGCAGACACTAGGAGAGTTATAAATTGCTCTCCTGGAAATTTCAAAAGGCAAGGCCTGTTAAAATACTGAAAAAAACTAATTCAAGTGTACATGTATGGATGGAAAACAAAAGAAACGGGTTGGAAAGGAAGTGCATTGAGCATGCCTCCGCTGCTAAAACTGGTGTTGCCCCACTTGTACCAGTAAGTAATTTGACATGGGCCGAATGTACCCCCATTTGGAAACCGATTTAAATTTCACTGGCATGACTGGTGTATTCGTTGAGTGTAAACTGGGATATAATTTCAATAACTCACCTGAACCACCCAGTTCCTTGTTACTGGTACCAGGCTTTAAGAAGACACTACAAGACATGTTTTCTTCCCTGACCCTGGTAGGGGTACAAGAATTGTTGACATCATTGGCATCATCTGGAAATGAATTAGTTCACCAGTAAGTTAAAGGAGACAGATCCAGCTCATAGAATTATCTCGTGAACTATTCCATTGCAAGAATTCATCTCATACATCAGCCTTCGAGTTGTGGGATGGCAAATAATACACCAACAGTGCTTTGTTCAGTGTGGGAGGCCATTTATAGACAACATATAAATGACCAACCCACAAAAGTAGTGATACATGTAGCAGCATTAGCATTTCAGTATCAGTTCCAAACAGTGACACTGAAAAATATACCAAATCACCAGTTCAAAACATAATTTACAACTAAACACTTGCATGCAAAATTATTCAACCCTCCCTCCCCTCGCATTTTGGACATCCTGGCAAAATGAGGAAAAAAAAGTAAAAGTCAAGATTTAATTCTTAGTCCATACAAAACTGCAGCCTTCACACAAGAAGCAGATCGCAAACTATGGGAGTTGAATAATTTTGCATGCAACTGCAGTGCATGCAAACACACCAGGACTAATGTCCTTTTCATTAATACATGAAGGCTTTGGGACACTCTCTTCATTGGCCAACCTAGCACTGACATCAGCTGATGCATTTTCATCCCTAATGGCGGCACCGTTGTTATTGTTATTAGCTTCACAAGCTCCATCTGAAAATAAATCAATGTGAAACATGTGAAATTGAAGAAGTATCACACAACCTCTTCACATGGATGGCGCTACCCATGGCAGTTTGGCTACTAGTATTTTTTCTGAAAGGCAATTAATGCATTTAAGTTGAGAAATTTGACTAAGATTTAAGATTTGGCTAAGACCTGGCTCAGGCTAGCTCCAACTGGTCTAGTTGCAAATTACATAAGGGTCACAGTCCACGTGAGCTACTGCAAAACTAATGTATTAGGCCAGCCCTGTATACCGCGACATATAAATACACACAGCACACCTGGATGACCTATATAGATTCCTGTCCGCAGTGAAGTACAGCTGACTGCGGACAGGATTTTGCAGTAGCTCATGCGGTGTGTGTCCCTTATGTCCAAATTGCAAAAATAGTGCTTCACTGACATGCTGAAGGCTGTCTCCAAAGTACAGGCAGTCCTAGTCATTCCCCAACAGTTTCGCTTCTTTTGCAAACATTTCTTGTTACAGTCAACTCTCGTTATACCGCCAGTGGCGGTATAGCGAGAGTATTGTTGTTGGCAATGTTGAAATGCCTTCGACCGAGGAAATCAATTGTCTGTGGCGGTATATCGAGGGGCGGTATAACGAGAGTGGACTGTATTTCTTAAGTATTGATCTACAGCTTGTGACCAGCAGGAATTTTAAAATCTGAACCACATATTCACCAAAATTTTATTTCCAGACATTTTTGTTTGATCAAGATGTACAGCTGCGATTTTGTTAAAACAATATAAAAATGTTGCCCTCAATGTCGGGAGATATATATATCGAATGTCCCCCCATTACATTTACATCACCATTGAGCAGCAGACCTAATATACCCCGATATTTCGCATTCTATCGGGGTACAGATAAGGAGGAAGTTACGTAATCCAGGCAAATTAATGCCTCTGACTAAAGTAAGAAAATCCAACACAAAGATGTGTGCAGTGTTTGTGAGTGTCACCAGCGGATGTTAAATTTGATGGTATATCAAATATGTGTTCGAATTTTTCAAATCGAGCAGAAAATAATGATTTTATGAGCCATTTTTCTCGTGGGCTTGAGGGCCAGATACACTAGTGGGCTTTTCCAATTACCTGTTCACCCCGCTGCTGATTACCTATTTATAGTACTTTGTTTCCCATATCACCATCCAACAGATGGTGGGAGGGCAATAAACAGAACAGCCAGGTATGGCTAAAAATACAGCTCTGGTGTCTGGACACCTGGTGTTACGGGTCTTAGCATTTCTGGATCAAAATCACAACCGGCTTGTACAGCTAATGCCCGGCTGGGATGATACATGTCTCCCTTAGCTGCGCCTCGGGCATGTCGGGAAACATCATAGATGTTGTGGAACCCTTACTTGTAACGTGTAGGCCTACGTGTACTGGTAGGGGAATCCCCATGTAGGCTACTACATGTACGTCATTGCGCTTGCGAGGGCTTTTCCGTAAATCTTACCTGCAGTCCTTCTACAAGTGCACGACTGGTAGATGCTGCTCTACAAATAAGTATCGAGCGTGTAGGATAAAGTCATTCTGCTGATGCATGTTTTATGCCGTATATCATCGAAAAAGCACCTGGACTCTAATACTGGTGTTTGTCTTCCATCTCTACTCGAATATTGGCCAAAAAAACCCCGCTTTGATGGAGAAATTAGACCCGTTTTCCTGTACCCCGTTTTCTTGTACACGTACAATGTCTATTCAGCGTTACCTCAAGTAAAAATCTACAAGTTTGAACGTGTACGTGTAGCTACCAGTACAAGTACCCGTACACGTCACAAGTTCGGGTTCCTGAACCTCTGTATCGTCCCAGCCGGGGGACATTCGATCCCGACATTGAGGGCAACATTTTTTATCTCGTACCGAAAGTCTCATTTTTAAGCATTCTGCTCATTTCTATAATAAAAAGTCTTGTCGGGCCCGACTTTTCACTCTGGTTTTGCACCATTCTGAATTAGTCAGCGGACCGCACCAGGACCTGACGACGTCACATTCCCAGGTAGCCAGTACGTCAAGAACGTCGTCTAAAGATATAGACAATGGAGCGTGATGACGTCAAGTGCAGCAAATTTTGGCATGTGGACTGATGTACACAATGTACTTCTAGGTCTAACTTAACTAATCACTGCAGGTCACTTCTCCAGGAGCTGAAATGGGAAATTCTGAGCCGTGTTTCTGCTAAATTCCATTGTAAATGTATTCTTCACAGTCAGAAACCCGCTAAGGTGGGCGCTTTCTTTGATGTTCCGCTTTCTGAGCTGTGTTCAGCGGGCTGTAACTTCTGAACCGGGAAAAAATGGCAGCCATAGCCCTCCCTCTCTCCGAGCATCGAGCGGTAGACATGTCCCACCTTTGATGTGACGTTCGAGGGAGACATATCGAAATTCCTCATCGTCATGTGACGTGATTGGACCAATGGCATTCACAGAAATTTACTTGAGGTATGAGATTGCAAAATACACCAGACATGCCAGAAATGACCAGGATGGCCACAGGGATACAGGAAGCCCCACTTGCATGTGGATTTCGCACCAGCAATTTCCAGTGCCAGTGCCTAAAACTAAAACAAGAGCAAAAATAAATTCACAGAGGCCATCTAGTGAAAGACAGACCAAATACATAGGCTCACAGGTGAGCCAAAGGGGGCTCAAACTAACCTTGAAGATAAGTATGAAATCTGTTCATCACCAGATCCATTAGCACCAGAAAAACATGTCCCCTATCAGATCCACATTTTCTAAGTGCGAACCTATTCTCGGCAGAAATCCTCTCTGAGAAGTAACCGTCTTTATCATACAACTCTGCCAATTCCGTATGTGCAGAAGATCTGGGAACATGTTCGTCCTTCTTAGGAAGTAGAAGCCACTTTCCATCAGCAGATGTATTTCTAGCAAGCTTCAAAAGGCCCCTGAAGTCATCTGTGTTCTTGATGATACCAATGAACTTGTCAATTTGCTTGTTTAGTGTATTTGCAGTACCACCTAAAATATATTACAATACATTGTACCATTAAAATATTGCAGTAGAATCAAATATCCATAAGTGACTTCAGTCCTATAAACATGAAGAATTTTCCTGACATGCATGCACTGAAATCCGGGGTTAGCAGACTGGGCCGTCATGCGGTACCGTGATGGAAACGTGCACGTGACTTTGTCGCGCCCAACCGCGCAATGACTGTACAAAATAAAATATTTGTTTCGGCAGAAAACACAACTTCTCACCGTAAATTTATACAATTTTTGTCAATAAACAAGCAAGAATTCACTGTGTCATACTCACGTTTAAAGATTTTACAGGCAATTTTTGATCGAAATTTACCTCGACAGCCGTAATGGCAGGCCTGCCATGCCTACCTGCATTATATGCCATTTTCGGCGCCAGAAACGCTTGCAAAGCCTGAAATTTAGTTCAGGTATGTAGATAAGATGATAGAGATTGCATTTGGCCAGGTCATTTCAAAATGACGCTTTTTTTAAACGATTGATGCTTTTTTGCAATTAGACGTGCTAGTCTCTTATCTTCGGGTGGCCTCGGTTAGCCACGATTGTTGTTGAATGTAATCTTCACAAGTAAACCATTGTAAAACGTTGACTTCAACTGCCCCGTGATATCACGCAGCAGCGCGACCACCATTCCCACCATGCTCAGCGAGCAGTTGTGCGGTTGCGCCACATTCGATCCACTTCCTCTTTTCACCACGGAAGTCACGGCAAAGCGCGAATCACGGTACCACGTGACGGCCCAGTCTGGTTAGATGAGATTTTCCCTGCTTGTATATGATGCGATCATGACCCCAGTTGGTAAGACGGACGTATTTCAAAATGGAGTCCTTCCATTATAATAAGATGTAAGGTAATACATGTACGTGTGGTTTTTTTTGAAATGCAATGTAACTGAATTCAACTGCATTGAAATAAACAGAAGCAAGCAATTCTTCACGAACAGCTGCAAAACAAAACAGAGTAAATTTCCTGAAGGCTTTACCCAGTGCATTGTCTTTTTCCTGTAAAAAGGAAATCTGCTTTCATTCTTAGTGTCAGGTGTTTCCTTGCTCAAGTAAGTAGGCCTACATACATTTATGCAGGAGAGTTGGTTATTTTTCAAATTTGGGAGAAGGGAAGGGATGATCATGCAGTGTAGTAAAATGTAATGATAGCTTTCATCTAGACCCAAGCATAGCCAAGCTTCTGCACCTCTCAGCAACTCAGTCAGATTTCGTTGAATGAATGGTACACAGACTTTGTGCTCACCTGATTCTCAGACGGACCTTTAGCCAGCACTCAATTTCAAAATGGCTTAGATTGAGAAGTCCAAAATGTACCTGACATTCTTTGAGTATGGATGGTTGGAGTGTGAGATCAAAGACAAAGGAATTTCCATCTGACTCCCCAAGACCCTGTTTGAAGACCTAGTGGTACTTACGTACAAAGTTCTATGAGGTCAAAAGCTTCAGCAAGAACAAAATGTGCCACGTATTGTCTATACATCGGACAACACTATCACCGATGACAATGGATGGTGCAAGCCAAAATACAGTGTAGGCTCACGGAATAACCCATGGCCAGGAGTGTACATACCCATGGGAGGTCCTTGATTCCATAATCGTAGAGGATTTCATCACCAGGCTGGATGTCTTTGGTGGCATAAAACAAAAGACAGGGATTGCCATGGACCTCTTCCACCTTGACTCGGGCATTTCTTTCGCCCTTGTAGCCATGATTTATCAATCTTCCAAACTTTTTTTCCTCCGAGGCAGGCTCTTCAGTAGCATCAACACTAGTAAAAGGAAGCAAGCTCCATTCATCATGTTTATGGCATTTCAGTCTCCCATCATGCATTGACATGCAGGAAATAAATTCAAATATTATAAAATTGTCTACCAGTGCAAAAGTGGACAATAAGGGTAGCAGGATCCTCTGATGTGACTGTTCTTGGCCTTGACAAATCTTATGCCAGGCCTGGTATTCATAAAGCTACTTAAGTCAAAGCAGAGCGAACAAGTCCTTAACTTTGGTGCACCAAACAAGTGGGATTCAATATGACACTTAAGTCAAGTAGACCACTCAAATTGTCTGTTAGATTTGAGACACCTCCGAGGCAGTCTTATCTTTAGGTAGATTGGCTTATTTGCTTAAAATCATTCAGTTATTGGCAATTTAATCAAAGGAAATGGCCACTGTAATGTTAGCCTCACAGTTTGAGATTGAACGGAGATGGGCAATGCGTCGCGAACGCGTTTTTTTGCAAAAGAGTGCACTTTTGATCTTGAACTTTATCAACGATATCACGGGATCAATGGACAGACATTATTGGATGTAGTTGATGTTATTCGCAACTACCTCGAACCTCAAACGAATCACGCGCTCAGGCATTGACATAAGCCGCGGCACCGCGGCCATTTGCCGTCGTGCCCATCTAAATTGGCCGTATGCCTGAAATAAAATCAAGTTGCTCACGGCCAAGCTTGGCCTGCCCCTTTTGTCTGCTCGCCTGTGTGCCCCTTTCTACAATGTGTCACACTCAGTTCCCTTGGGAGGCAATTTCTGGCCTCCATGGCCCAGATCTATAACCTACGCACACGAAGATTAGACGGATGCCAAAGTCGCATTGAATCAACCCGACGCATGAGTTCGTTAGGCCAAGTAAAAAAATACTTATGTTTATCGTCCACCTGGTCCCTCAAAATTGGCAAGGGGGGCACTTTTTATTTTTATTTTTTATTTTGGAAGATGGGTTTCCAGAGGGCAATATCATGAATACTAACCACCAATCTTTTCCTTTATATTTGAAAAAGTACCGGAAAACACTCGCCGTGGCTCCCTCTCTCCGCTCTCCTTCTTCGCCGGGCACCAGTTCCCCAGCATACTGACAGATGAACTGACCCAGCTGAATCAACTGACTTGCCCGAACACCACGTCCTGAAGAAATGAATAAAAAAAGATATTTGGTCAGTGATAGTCTTGCTTGAGTACAGTCACGGAAAACTTGAATATCAATTCTGTCTCAGCTGGGGTGGACCCGAAAGGTATTTTGTTTTTAAAAAAATGGGTGTCGTCAATTCTATACACTCAGCAATTCTAGATACACTCAGACAATAAGTGGATTAAAATTCTCAATATTTTCACGGCATAGCAAAAATGTGGAACTTGCAAGAATTTTTTTACCAAAATACCTTTTGGGTATTGAAATAGGTAGCCTGGCAGTCTGTCATCACAGCTGAAAAGGTGCTGGAAGGTGAAAAATCGATGAAATGGTCCATGGACCATGTGCTCACCCCGTTTGGACATAGTGTATCAGTGTTCTCCAACTTCTGGCGGTATCCGGGCTCCGGCGGGGGGTCTGGGGGGCGTCCCCCAGAAATATTTTTGCGTAGGTGGGCTGAGATGCGATTTCCTGCGTTCTGATGATGCAAAGACTGCATGTAACAGGTTCCTGCAACCCCTCATTTGAAATGGGAACGGTCCCAAACCAGACACAACAAAGCCACGTGGTCAGCCTCCAGTCAAAACAAGAGCACACGGTCAGGCCGTAGTACTGCTCAGGTGCAGTAGTTTTGGTCATGGCACCCTGCATGGTTCACGCAGTGACTTAGGACTGAAATGAAGGATAGGGCCATCTTCCTCCCTTCCTTTGTGAAGAAGAGCCAGGCATCATCTTCTGCAACACCAGCTGTCACTGAAGTTTGAACAAAATAAATTTCCTGGTGAATCCTAAACAGGGCCAGCAACGTTTCTTGTTCATCCAATGAAATTAGAAAGGGGTGTGAGAATCAGAAGTTTTCAACTGAGAGACAGACGTCAATCAACCTGTAACTTAGGCCCCTGACTCCCGATTCAGCTATTGCCATAGCTACCTGTCTCTGGCCGAGTGTTAATCAAACATGATGTTTGAATGACATTTGACCACTGACGGTCCCAGGCCACTGTCAGATCATGGGAAGATCAAAGGATGATGCCGACAAGTCGTGCTCGAGTGTGGTGTTTGTGGTTTAGGCCTGTGGTTAGCATGATGCATGATTACAAATATTGACTTTGTGTGCGATATGGTTGCTTCAGCGTAACTTTCGTCAGCCGTGGCGGGCAGTTTTTTTCTGTGGCGGCAGACTTTTTTGGTGTGGCGGGAACAGTCCGTTCGGCGTTTAGGTTGGCGGCAAGAAAATCTGGTGTGGCGCTGTGTACCCGCGGTATAGGAGTTGGAGAACACTGGTGTATAAATGACAGAGAGAGGTGCATGTCAGTTATGAGCAGACAGGGTCAAGTCATTCCCAAGTTGCAGGACTTCAATGACTGTTGGGTTATGCCACCTGGCGGCCATATTGGATGTCCGATCGGGCCAAAACTTCACATGCAGGAAAGGTCGTGTAGAGGGAGTCACGTAGCACATTTGAGTGATCTGGGTCAAGTCGTTCCTGAGTTATAGCACATTTGATGATTTTCGGGCTATGCCACTGGCGGCCATATGGGAAGTTTAATCAGGCCAAAATTTGTTGATGTGCTTGTAAAGGTAACATCAAGTTTGAGCACTTTGGGTCCCAAAGCCTTTCCTGAATTAGCACGGATTTTCAGGTTACGCCACCTGCTGGCCATATTGGATGTCCGATCGGGCTAAAACTTCACATGCACATAAAGGTCATCTAGAGGGAACCACATCCATATGCACATCTGAGCGCTCTGCTGGGTCAAGTCGTTCCTGAGTTGGATGATTTTCGGGTTACGCCACCTGGCGGCCATATTGGAACTTCAATCAGGCCGAAATTTGACGTGCTTGTAAAGGTCACCTAGAGGGAGGTAAATATCAAGTTTGAGCACTCTGGGTCAAACCATTCCTGAGTTAGCACTTCGATGATTTTCAGGTTACGCCACCTGGCGGCCATATTGGATGTCCGATCGGGCCGAAACTTGGTATTTTTTAAGGTACCCCTCTAATACATGTTTATGCAAGATATGAAGACGCTCAGTGAAATAGTGAAGAAATGTGGCACGTTCGTTACTTTTGTCGAACTTTGACCTCTGTGACCTTGAAAAGTAGGTCAAATCAAAAACCCGTTACATGTATCCTAATTAATTAGATACACCTATGATAAAAATTTGGAGACGATCCAGTCATTAGTTTAGGAGTTTGCACTTTTTGTGTTTTTGGTTTTGGCCACCTGGAGGCCAAGCCAAGAATCGAATCGGACCGAAACTTGGTGTCATCGTCATCTGACCTAGGGGTATATATGTACCAAGTTTCAGATCAATAGCTCCAGCGGTTACGAAACGTGCCCTGCTAACGGTCAACGACGGATGACGACGACGGACGCTGCACCTCGACAAAAGCTCACCGGTGAGCTAAAAAGTCCAGTTGGGGAATGGGGAAATGGGGAACCCGCAAATGGGGAACCCGCACACCGACAGGTCGGCGCTGCCAGCGCTTAACCGAAACGACGTCATTGACGTCATTTTAGGTGTCATTGACGTCATGTTAGGTGCTGACGTTGCGTCATGAAAAAAATGCCTGTACATTTTTCTACAGGAAAAATGACACAAAAGACGTTGCCATTATCGCCATTGTATCTCTTCATTTTAAGAAAAAAAGGAATGAGATTTTAAAAAGAAAATTTCATCTGCTACAAGATGGTGTAAGTTTTATTGTTGGGCGACCAACACAAATGGTTTATTTTCACGCCAGAAATAAATGGAAAAATAACGTTAGAAAAACAGAGACTTCGGTACAAATGCTTGCAGCGTCACGTCGTGACGTTAGTGTGCGGGTTCGTCATTCCATAGTAATCACGTGACGTGATGATTGACAGGCGCTCATTCATACTGGCGTAGCGCGGGAAAATGAAAACGCTCGCCCTGGCGGTTCAGGATCACTTTAAGTGATAATTTTTGGATATTTCTTACTTGCGGTAAATGTAAATGTTGATACACGCCATCTGGTGGCACGCATTTGAACGAAGCGACCTCAAACTAGATCGAGGCGGGTTCGGTAACCCGCACCGTGTAAAAGCGATCAATCCATCCTGAATCGAACCCGCCCGAGGAGGGTGGAGGCAGGTTTCCTCGAACCAGCACCGTGTAAGAAGGGCTAATAAAATAGTAATAGCCCTGATTGCCAACACCGCTGGTCACAGGCCACTCATATTAACTACCGGTAGTTACAATTGAATGGACCTGTCCCTTTTCCTAGGCCTGACCCACATTCTGTGAAGGGTTATGCCAGTGTTATCTGGTTATGGTGTGCTGATTATGGCAAGAATATTTGGGTCTTCTATCCATGGTTTACACCCAAATTGATTTTAAAAGTGGTGTCTTCTTCAAAGTCCTTTTTCATAAAAACAAAAAAAAATTATTTTTATTTTAGCGTATTTTAGATGCGCGCCCCGGGGGGGTCACTCCCTGGTTCAACATTATCCCATGTGCGTTCCTAAAAAAGCGGGAATAGGGGGTGATTTTGCCGATTTTCGGCGGGCCCGCGTGATCACAGAGAGGCCCCTTATTTCCCTATCATTCACGCAATAAGCCTAGGGGCCAGCATATTTCTCTCGCACAAGGCCCATCCTGAATTATAACTTTTCCCCTGCCCGCAGCAAAACGCAATATTCCGTCGGCAACAGCAGCGGGAGGCGGCTGACAGAGCGGGAGAGGCAGCGGGACTTGGAGCGCTGACATTTTCGTTAGCCCTAGCGGTGGCTTCGGGAACCAAAATGGCGCGCTGACTGTGTTCATCGTACGGGAGGGGGACGGGAGATATTCTTTCTGCCAGGTGGAGGGGGTGGGGATCATGAACTCGCTGATCCCGCCAGAGGGGGCCATTTCAAAAAGCAAACCACACACATGGTGTATGGCCAGTGTGGGGAGTGACCCCCCCGGGATGCGCGCATGGGACACGAAACATAAAATTACGCATGGCCTAAAGACTTGGTCATGCACTGCAGTCATGCATGCACTACCGGTAGGCCTAGGCCTAGCCTACCAGTCTGTGAACCAGTCTTCCGAGTGAAATAGGCTTAGATCATCCATGCATCTCAGAAAGTAGGCCTGCCTCACCTCTTCCACACTCACACCCTTTTTCGTCACTTGAGGAATCTCCCAGGAAAAAATGAACCATGAACTTTATGGTTCAACCATAAAAGTTCATAGTTTTACTATGAACTTCATAGTTTTACTATGAACTTCACGGTTATTTGGCCGCAGTTCATGGTTCAACCATAAACTTCATGGTTCATTTTTTGCTGGGCTGATTCTGAGTTGTGATCCTTCTTCAATGTCCTTGGGAAAAAGGAAAAAGCTAGCCTATGCACTTATTTGCAAATTGCAGGGATTATTTGTTGTGCTGTACAGAAGCTGAAATTTGCAGCTTCATACAATGTCATAGGCCTACATGTAGCTTTCTCCATTTTCTGAATGATCACAACTTGTGATCCTTGAGAAAATGGAGAAAGCTAGGCCCTATGAACAATGACATGAATGATCATGATGATGAAGCTGCATATTAGGCCTAGGCCTAAATTGCAGCGATTGATTAGGCCTAGGCCCTATTCTGTACAGCACAACATAGCCTAATCCCTGCAATTTGCAAAGGCAGCCTAGGCCTAGCTTTTTCCGTTTTCCCAAAGACATAGCCTAAAGGATCACAACTCAGATGATTCTGATTGGCCTTCCTCAAGCAAGTTATGAAAATGAACAGCCCCTAGACCTAGGCCTAGGCCTACTTGATGTTGTGAAAAAGTGTGACAGTAGCCTACAGTGTGAGTGTGGAAGAGACGGCTACTTTCAGAGATGCATGGATGATTAGGGCCTCTGGCATGTCTGGAGGCCCTATTTCACTCGGAAGCATTTCACAGTGGTAGGCTAGGCCTACCGGTAGGCCTAGGCTACCGTGTTAGTAATGGTAGTGCATGACTACAGTGCATGACCGAGTCTTACATTCTTAGCCTCATAACAGAAATATACCCAGGTTCAATGTCGTCCTACAAAAATATACCCTGGGTATAATAGTTCGATCTACAAAAGTATTTATCCAGTATCGTAGTTTTGAGCCTAAGTACGAGTTGGGATTGGATGGCCGCCATTTTGTTTCTTGCTTCAAATGAGATGGCATTTTGCAATCAACATCTTCAAAATATCAGCAAATATTGTCAGATGTTGTGCTCATCGATAGCATGGGTAAACTGTTGACATATTGTCTTAACACAATGGTCCAAACATATCGCAAGTTAAGCTCACAATTTTCACACTTTCAAAGAAATTAGCAAACGAACGGAGCCGATCGGCGCCCCATATGTTTGTTCGGTGTCGTGCGTTCATACATCTGCGAGCCGTGCTGCGAGTACTCTTGCGGGTTTGAGTGACGATAAACGGCACGAAAATTTCTTTGATGCCTGTCGGTAGGCCTACGATAAATTAAAATGGTGCCCGTCGTGTCGGACGCCAAAGCGACGTTTTTCGACTTGTCATGCTTGTGCATGGTCATCTGGCATTTGCAAGATAGAACAATCTCGTCTTCAGGTGCTGTATCCAGTCCTCGGTATAGGCCTACTTTTGTAGATCGAACTATACAAAGGGTAGGCCTATAAGATGTGTACCGAAAATTGCGGACGTCGTGATGTGACGCCGTAGTGCATCCAACACATGCTGATGCATTGCGACGTCACTGACACCATGTAAACATGGTCCGCAATTTATGGTACATGACTATAGTTTTGTAGGACGACATTGAACCTGGGTATAGGACTATTTCTGTTATACCCAGGCATGCCAGGATGACATTGATTAACCGATTCGGCGGCAATATGAGCATGATGAGTGGCAGACTCGAGTTGTTTGATCATGTTAGGCCTAGGCCTGGCCTGGCTAGGGTATGTACCTAGGCCTACTACTCTTCATTCCACTTCCGATTGGCGCGAGGTTTCAACGATTGCTCTACAACGGCTGTGAAATTTTGATGAAACAATAACATGCGTCAATTGACTTAAGGCCTATCTTTCTTGACGGTCACACCCATCATCACTGTGTCAATATTTTCCCGAAAAACGTGACAGAAAAAAGTTGTTTCACTCAAATAACAGTTCGTGTTTAGGCCTACGGCCGAAATGGCGGCCATTTTGAAATGACGCTGCATCGCGCGTGCACGTGTAGCTATAGAAATGGCCCATAAATAACGGGACACCTGGTCGAGTTTTCAACCATCCCCTAAAGATCTTAGTAGAAATCAGATTTAGCGTGACAATACGTTTTTTTTCTTTGGTCCATTGGAAAGAATATTTTTC
Organism: Notospermus geniculatus; assembly: GCA_002633025.1. Classification (NCBI taxonomy): domain Eukaryota; kingdom Metazoa; phylum Nemertea; class Pilidiophora; order Heteronemertea; family Lineidae; genus Notospermus; species Notospermus geniculatus. The sequence continues at coordinate 118,312 of NMRB01000195.1, forward strand.
TGGATATTGGCAACCGAAAAATTTTGGAACCCAAATGATTGAAGATTTAGAAAACAGTGATTTCAATGAGACGATCATCAAAAAAAATAGTGCCAATGGCACTGTGCCCGCTTGGCTTGAAGCATGGTGATGGCCAAGGGAGAAATAATGCTTTTTTTTTGGTTTTGGCGCCCCTAGTGGCAAAGTCAAGAATTAGATTTTACTGAACATTCATCCGAGTTGTTACACTACAGCCTAGAGGTAGATATGTGCAAAGTTTCAAAGCAATAGGGGAAAACCATTACAAAAAGAGCCGATTTCGTAATTTCAGGCGAACTTTGACCTCTGTGAACTTGAAAAGTAGGTCAAATTAAAAACTCGAGTGCTATATCGTATGTATCCTTATTAGATATACCCATGAAAAAAAATTGACGAAAATCCATCTCTCGGTTAGGGAGAAATAGTTCAAATAGCACTTTCCATGATTTTGGTTTTGGCCCCCTAGTGGCTAAGTAAAGAATCAGATTTCACCGAAGTTTTGTCTGTAAGTTGCTATAACCTAGAAGTACATGTGTACAAAGTTTCAACACAACAGTTCAAACCATTATCAAAATATAGCCCTTTGAAATTTTTCACAAAACGCCCCCTGGAGGCCAAAATAGGAATCCAACCGTGCTCAAAATCGAACTCGACCTAGATCTTAGGCCCATATATACACCCACCAAAGATCAAAAAGATTCATCAAAAAATAAAGGCGCTAGAGCGCTAACAAACCAAAAGTTTACGGACGTACGTACACATACGTACCTACGTACGGATTGACGCACGACAGACCACCACTCAATGACCCCAACCACAGCTTAAAGCCCCACTGTATTGAATCTGAAAAACGCAAATCATCGCCGCGATTCTTGACGTCAGTGCACGACGTCACAACGTGTAAAATGTACTGCGCTCCATCTGAATACATTAGAGCCCTCCCTGCAGATTTTTTCATTGTGTGCTGAAAACTAGGCCTTGATTCTCGGAAATACGCATCAGGCAGGCATTTTGGGGACCTTCACGATGCTATGAGACCTCGACCAGCATTCTCCCAACACTTTTAAAATCCAGTAAAATTCAATACTGTGGGGCTTTAAGCCCTGCTGGGCCTTGCGGCCAAGCGGGCTAAAAATGGTCAAAATTCGTGTGTGCGGCGGGCGTGACGTTACATCATTGACGTCACAACGCAACAGTTCCCAACATGCCCAATGCTTTCCACGGCAAAAACGTGCATTAAGGGAAACTTTGGAACCAAAATTTCAACTTCTATCGGTCTGTACACCTGTGTTGAGGAGATACATGCCATGCTGTTTACACAGGTTAAGTCTACTGGTAGGCCTATTTAGCTAGGCCTACAAGATGAAGGGTCAATTGTTACCGGTATGTTAAACTTTCTAGCTAAATCAATGGGCCATGTCTAGGGCCTAGGCCTATAGCATGTATAGTCCTACGCTACAGTCATGACAGTGTCAGTGTGTAAACGGCTTGAACAGTCTACACCATCACGGTAATGCGTGACTGTACATTCGCCTGTACAAAATGTAGGGCCCAATTTTCAAAAACTTTTAACTTCTTTAAAAAACTTTTAATTGAAAAAAATCGGCCATAGCCTATTCATGTTGAACACACATAGGCCTAACTCGATATATTAAGGAAGAATTTTAATTTTTTTTTCAATGCTGAATTTGTACACAATTCTGTGTGTAAAAATTTGGTTTCCACAGAAGGTTTTCACGCTGTAGCGTGATTTCACGGCCTAGCGTGATGGTGTAGACTGTTGAACAGCCACAGCACACCGTGGTCTAGCGAAATGAAATGGGTTTTGAGAAAGAGAAAGAAAGGGACATCCGTTCTGGTTATGCAGACCTTCTTTCTTAGGCCTAACTAAGCGAAAAATGAAGATAGCAGGAAGATACCGGCAAGAAAGACAAGTTAATTGATGTAGGCCTAGGCCTATGGGCCTGGTATGTTGAATTTGACCCAGCCATCATGGCCTCATGCACTGACATGACTGAACGTGGACTGTGACTGGACCGACCGAGCAGTTTCTCAACTATTTTCATAGCCTAAACACTAACGAAACGCACTGTAACATCGTCAATTGCAGCTGTCGGGGCCTATTAGCTCAGTACTTTACCTTTCGGAGGAATGTTATCAATAAACAATTCACAGCGATCGTCCAGCGTCCGACAAACGCCACGGCGGGCCCGCTTCACTGGGATCGCCGCCATTTTGGTAAGGACAGGAAATACGAACTGCCGACCCGGATGTAAGTCAAAATTTCCGACGACTCCAGAATCACACACACAGAATACACTTTTCTCATGTGAAAACCGACTAAATGCGGACTAAACCCGTTTAATGCATTTTATAATGAGAAAATGAAGAAAAACCTCAAAAATCCTACTTCCTGGTCGATGACAAATGCCGACGTCGGCATTTGACGGCGTGACGGCATTTCGAAGGTGTGTATTCATGTCGAAGTCGGCACTTGACACCATACACACACGCACACACACACACACACACACACACACACACACACACAGACACCATGACCAAAAACAATATGGTTCCCGATCTGATTGATCGGGAACCATAAAAAAGGGAAAAACATGTATGTACAAATAGGGACGGTCAGGAATCCAAGAAGGTTTAAGTAATAATACGATGGGCATAATATACAAGGGAATCTTGGCATTTCATTGCAAACCGTCAGTTGGCAATGCAATGCCCATGCCAAGGAGATTCCAACTCAAACAGGCAACACTTACATGATCGTTCTATCTTCGAGCTCACTTTTCTAAGGTGATGTGGAGTTCGTATGAATCTGTATTATTTCGTATGAATCGGTTGTCATCAAATCGGAATCTGAAATTTAGGGGTGCCGAGTGCCGGAATTTATACATTTGTTTGAATAAGCCAGGTGCACGGGTGAGCCGCCAAGACCAATAACATGATTAAATTTATCGACAACCCTTAATGAGAAATATTTGTTCTGGAGGAAGTTCGTTGAGTCACACAGGATTTGTGACATAAAAATGTCATTCTGACATGAAATGCAAACAGGTCGGATGGACATTGTTTGCGCCAGGTTTTCACGACAGCTGAAATGTCGAAATCCACTTCCTTCGAAACGAGCTCAGAATAAGATTTTTAATAACTGCGCAAAATAAATTGGTCATGTTAAAATTAGGAAATTTAGGAAACCCGCTGCGACACCCCCTAATATGAACGGTGTCATTCACCTGTCTCATTCCACGGAATAGAAAAACCGTTTACATTTTTGTTTTTACTAACGCATATGACTTTTTTGCATTTCCGTGATTTTGTTTGGGCTGGGTGGGGGCAACTATACTTACCCTGCGTTCACGTGTTCAGCTGGGTCTTTTTCCCCGTGGAATGTGCACGAGCTCCTTTGTTATCCTTGACTAACTTTACTCATCTGTCGTAAAAAAATCTGTCAGCATAAAGTAACGGAGGTCTGATGAGTACGGTAAGAGCCCCCCCCCCCCCCAAAAGAGCCCCCCCCCCCCCCGAACAAATGGACCGAGCTCGCATTCCTCGTGCGGCGCGTGCAAAGACATCAGTTTAGCAAAGTTAGCCGGTCCACGAAAAAAACATTCCTGTCAGTTTCAAAAATACAACTCCTGTAAAATATGAAAAATTTCAATCACTTGATACCGACAAGAACGAGAAATCGATTGATGTATAGCACAATATCATGGAGGTATGATTGAGAAGGAGCGAGAACGGGCCTGACATCAAACAGTACAATCATCGTTCCGCAGTTTGGTCAATTACACCTTGTGTAATCCCCACAACAATAACCTAATAACGCCGCGCGATGGTCGGAAAAAGCCGATCTAATCTTCGGTAATTTTCGTGTGCAGTCAGCACTTCCCTGGTACAATGGTCAGAGTCCGAACAATAGAAGGGAACAATGGCAGTGGATGTTGCCAACGTACGAAAACTGAAAAATTCATCGTTTTCATTGCGTCGAAAACAGCACCTCGCAGCATCTCGCACTGAAACGACCACGGTACTCTGATACGCTCCCGTATGTAGGTGCACCGTGCAGGTATCGCCACCCACATTTTGCTACAGGAAATACTCCGTAGGAACCTTAGGTTAAAAACCGTGGAACCAACCCCACCTTTTCCTCCGACCCGTACATGGTGGAGAACCCTTTGTGTTGATCAGAATTAAACCTGGGTCATTTTCTTTCGTAATTATTGTGCTTTTTCTTCTTTAGCCATGGATGCCTTAGTTCATCAGATCGAGAATTTGCAGCGTGACGTTACCGACGTTTCAATCAATAGTGAGGTTAAGAAACCATACGTTAACGCTAATGCTAACGTTATTGACATCATTTTGACGTCACATCGAATGAATCTTTTGTATTTCTTCGGGGAGTGACGTCATTTTGACGTAATTAGCGTTAGCGTTAACGTATGGTTTCTTAAACTCACTAATAATACTAACGCTATGTCTAATACGATTCGCCCTTCTCCGTTCTCGGGTAATACCTCCGGGGACCCGGCCTGTTTTATAGATAAATTTCAGGATTGGATGCCAATTTTGCCAAGCTGTTGCTGAGGAATCGGTCGAGAACATCAATAATTATAGGACAAACCCTCGTATAGGCTTTGTATGTGTAACTGCAGGCCTATGTACAGGCATATTGACAGATGTTTATCTACACTTTGCATCTTGAATATTTCAAATACCACCGAACCAAATTTGATGCGGTTTGTTGCATATGAAAGGAAAACTTGTTGGTCACATTTCTGCATCAAAATTTTGGAAATTTCGAAATATCAAAATTATGTAATTGCTTGTCAGAAAAAAATCTCGAAAATCAACCCCTTTTATTTTGTGATTATATTTTTATTTTTATAGTGTTTCTGACAGAATGGTAGTTTCTAAGGACTTTGGTGCTGGTTTCATCAAAATCTGTCGAGTGGTTGCTGAGATATTTGAGATTATCAATATTTTGAGATTTTGATATTTTCACGATTTTTCACAAAATTTTGGTGTCGGTAGATAGAGCTGACCTCAAATCATAAAATTATGGAAATTTTGGATGATTCGCATAAACTGTTTAGAATTTACACACATTTTTCAAAATATCAACATTTTGATATTACGATATTTCTGCACAGTTAACCCCAAAAAGTTTCAAAATAACGTAAACCTGTTATCTGATGTTAGCTTTATCCAATGGTATGAAAATTTCTTGAAAAACGCGAAAATCTCAAAATATCAAAATTTTGATAATCTCAAATATCTCAGTAACCACTCGACAGATTTTGATGAAACTAGCACCAAAATCCTTAGAAACTTCCCTTCTATCAGAACTACCACAAAAATGAAAATATAATCACAAAATAAAAGGTGTTGATTTTCGAGATTTTTTCTGACAAGCAATTACATAATTTTGATATTTCGAAATTTCCTAAATGTTGATGCAGAAATGTGACCAACAAGTTCTCCTTTCATATGCAACAAACCGCATCAAAATTGGTTCGGTGGTATTTGAAATATTCAAGATACAAAGTGTAGATAAACATCTGTCAATGCCTGTACCAGAAGCCAAGATGAGGGAGTATTATTAGGACTTGTATTCTCTTGGAAATTTTAATATAGGCTACCCAGATACGCCTATTCACTACCTCATCTAGTATTACTGAAATAATGCCGGTATAAGGTTCTGTAGGCGATCGGTCACTGTATTTTAAATCAAATGGATTTTCAGACTTTGCTGTTGCCCTCCCCTCAATTCTGCCCTCTAGTGGCCGAAGTCAGCATCTCCTCCGCTGGTCACTGGGAACAGATTGAATTGAAGTGTTATCTCCATCCTGTACACTGGCGAATAGAATCCCTGACCTACAACATACATTTACTTATTTTCTTTCAAGATGTGTACAGTGTCGATCAAAACCTACCCAAGCCCTCTTCCAGCATCTCTTCTTGTAACTGCAGGTCTGGAAGATGCTGAAACAAGGCTCACACCAGAATCCTCAATCATATGCAACAAACCGCATCAAAATTGGTTCGGTGGTATTTGAAATATTCAAGATACAAAGTGTAGATAAACATCTGTCAATGCCTGTACAGCACAGATCTATCGTTAAGTGTATTGATGCTCTTGTTTCACAAAATCGCAATCGATCGATGGCTATCACTAATGTTCACTGTGCACAAGGTCTACTGCTCGTTCCTTCTCACACCTCGGGTGATGACTGTCATGGCTGCGCTTACAGAAAGGGTGATTTTTTAAACACCTGAGTGTGGAAAATGAACGGAAAATATAGTAGTATCTTGCAAGTATGAACGTGCAGTTAGAGTTCTTTGCAGAGCATAGGCCTAGGCCTATGGAATCTGACACCAAAAAACATGTCTCTAACGTGGCGTTAGTGCTATCATAACCTGGTTCCCTGGGCGTCCGACGGTGGCGCTGGCTGACGATTCGTGTCGGAGCCCAGGTATCCGCAACTCAGACTACCTGACGGAATTCCGGCAGGTGGGAAACCGTTGATTCTCAGCGTCGATTAAACGTCGTGTAAATCAGGTTGATTGGGATATAAAAATTTTGTTATCATTAGCACGTTTTAGAATAGTTGTAACAATGTTACTAACATTTCTAATAAAGTGGATATTGAAATTTATAATTAACGGTTAAGCTCTGACTAATTTTGGAGTGAATCGAGTGCCGGAATGAATCGCATACAGAGTCAAATTTCAAATTTAAAGATGGCGTCTTCGCATTGGCCCAGTTCACACATTAAAATCATGGAAAACTACAAGTATATCGACGATACATTTGAGTTAATCCGTCAGGAGGGAAACAATAGGAAAAACACAGAAATACGGGGAACACTGATCGACGTTACACCGGTATAGCGTGTTTTGCTGCTCCTCGTGATGTCTAGACACACCATGCCATGGGAAAAACAAAAATTTTGTTCAGTTGGATATGGTGTCTTTCTTGTATAACATGGTTTTCAGCACTGCAGAAAAGGAGTTTTTCCACAAACCACGATAAGTTAATCACCTCATGTTTTGTAGTAAAAGGGTGGTCGGGGGGCGGGTACGTATCGTACGGGAGGGGCAGGGCAGAGCACGATCGTAGGGGAATATAGAAAGGTACTGCATCATGGAAAAAGCGTGTGAGGGCCGTTTTTCAACAAAATGGCGGGCCAATCTATCACCTCTTTAAATGACCTTTTTCTATTTGCTTTGGATATTGCCTTTTTCAGACAGTGGTGTGATACCTTTTGACATAATTCAGGAAGTTTGCTAGCTAGATCAATGAGATTTGGCAAATTACCTCAGATTGTGTGTTGCTTGGTCCGAACCAAGTGGCAACGTCATACCTGAATTATAAAGAAATTTATTAACCCTTAAAGTTCGGAACGTTTTTTTTGGAATCACCCGATATATCGACGAAGTAACATTATGCAGAAATAAGTGCGAAAATGATGATTAGTTCTGATAAATTTCAACTACGCTAGTGTAGTAGAAGCCGCCAATACTCCAGCAGCCAGGCTGACGGTTTTACGCGTCGCTCCCTTCGCGATCTGATAATGAGTGGGATCCGGCCGCCTTGCAGTGAATATTCTCCCCATCATCCAATCCCATTTCCTCCACTGTCGGCTCCATTCCAACTCCCGTTTCCTCCAAACTGTCCTCTGTGACCTCCATCATCCTGTCGTCGCCTCCCGATACCTCAGTGCCTGTTATTCCCGCAGCCTTTGTCATTTCCTCCACATCCTCTGTCATTCCCACTTCCTTGATTTCACCCCCGCCCCTCAGATCACGCCTCCCTCTGACTCCCTCGCATCGTCCCCACCCAGGCCTCCGAACAGCTGCTGGAAATAGGCCTTATCGCACCTAGCACGTGTGAAGCCAGCCAGGCGGAAAGGGCCCAAACATCAGCGCCCCCGCTGTACATTTACAATACATTGTGCAATGCATGGCGTGCATTTTATGTAAACATTGGCCAATAAAAGTAACTTCCAAAGCCGGAGATGCGCCTAAACTACTAGCTACGTGGGAGGCGGTATGAAGTGATTCAAATCAATAAATTATTGACCACCGATCGTCTTCGCGATCGCAAAAAAATCGATGATTAATACACTGACAGTCCATAAATATCACCAAAACATTATCATGGGGCCCTGTCCCATAATTCCCCCTTCTATTTTCTCGACGGTCACATGCCAGTCACATGCCAGTCAGTTGACCAATCAGCGCGCGGTTGGGCGGGGTTACCTAGGTGGGCCAGGTGATACTTTACCTTCAATGAACGTGGTTTTCCAGGCAATTTCGGACCGAGAAAAATAATGGCTGTATGCTGGATTTTGCAGATTTAACAAAATAATGAACACTCCTTCAGCGGAAGTAACTGACCTTGCCCCCGAGGTGCCGCAAATGCATTGGGTGTATGTTTCTGCTTAGGCATCGGGAAAGGTACCATATTTCTAGGTTTTCCCCGCACTATTACGCCACGCGTAATATTACTCTAACATTAAGCTAAATACAGTAAGGGCTGATTCATACTCGCTTGCGGACCGTCAAGCGCATGAAACTGATCGCAGGTTTCCACGACGTGAATGTGCACACGCAGTGAAATTGATCATAGTCGGCGCAAAATCCGGACGGAGTATGAATCAGCCTTAAGCCGGCATATTCACATTTAACGACCTCTAGAATATGAAATAGAAATCGGGTTTCTAAGGTGAAAGACATTGCTTCCTACCAGGATCGAACCCATGAACCCTCGCATATGGCATCAATCGCCAGCACTCAGGGGCACACGCCTTAAACCACTAGGCTAAATCCCCATCTTCAAAAAAGATGGTTCAATGGCCCGTGTTTAAACGAGGCGTCCATAAGTACCCTGCGAGTAGCCCAAACAATCGACCTCTAGAGGCAGCTTTTTAGTGCATATTGATATGATTACTAACACAGAATTGGTGGCATGAGGATGCAACTTGGGAATCATTCTTGAAGTAAAATTTCATCACAGTGGGCCGAATTCATAAAAACTAGCACTTGCTCTTTCTGGGCTTTTTCTTGAGGAGGTATTTATAAAATTTCGCTTTTGCTTCACAGAACAAGCAACTCCCTAAGAATTAGCAGAAGCTTTGTCTTGCGAGCATTAGCTTCATCAGATAGGAGATCTTGCTTGGCTTTATAAGAAAAGGTCATTAGGTTGAGCAATTGATTATGAATATGTTTGTGAGCAAAATCTTTGGCTTATGCTTCTCATTTACATGCAAAAGCTTGGCCTTGGGGCTGTGGCTTGTAAGCTTTTGCTATGTTTTATAAATTCGGCCCCCTGTCAACATTTGATCCACAATTCATGAGTTCATGTTTACTAGCGCCACCTGTTTTATAGTTGCAGCACTGGTGGTAGCCTAATAGCAAGCTGTCTCTAGAGGCCCTTTAAAAACGCTTCTTTATTTCAAATTGATTACTTCTTTCCAGACAATGAAAGATTCCGAAATGTTCAATCGATCGAATAATATGTCCTTTGTCTCAACGTTCATGAGGAATTGTATAAATACATCAATATTTGTTTACCAGAGTATTCCTCTCGGGTCGTGGCATATGTTCATACGTTTTGTTTTTCCAAAGAAAATAAACGGGGATATTAGAAAATTCACAGTGGCGTTTTGTCGACCGCCTATTTCGTACACCTTGGCTTATTCTGTAGGCATACGATACACATTGATATCCACGCCGGTTACCGTCAATGGTATTTACAACAAATTGGAATTCATCATTTTCGTTTCGTTTATTTAACGAAGTCTGATGCCGGTATTCACCGGCTTTAGCCATAGTTACCGAAAAATGATCGTACGCAACACTTGTTCTTGTCTCGTTCTGCTGGTGCTTCTCTACATGTACAAACGCTGAACGATGGACCGGCTGCTGGATAAAATGACCTGCCATCCATGTTCTATCCGTATCCTAGTTTTGTTATCAATGAATCAAGTGATGAAGTTAAATTCAACAAACCAAGACAGGAACATAAAATTCGTGTATGAACCACTGAGCTTGCAAGATGGAACAAGTGTTGCTTTGTGGCTAGAACTATTAGATAGTCATAAAGCATGGGGAGTCCTGTGTTTGTTCCGTAAGGTTGCAAATTGTCCGTTAGGCAGTGAATTATCGGAGGCGAGTCAAACCCATCCCCAGTGCTCTTTTCTTATTCACGTTTGGGGTACTTGATCTTCTGTTGGTCGTAACTTCGCAGTTACGCAATCACCGGTCGCAGGACAATATGGAATCACGAGGGGTAAGGAGCATAAAAGGGTCGTAAGTGTGGTTGTAATCCTGGGTGTAAAAGCAGGCGTAGGACTGGGTGTAACAGTTTGTAGTCGGCGAGCATAAAGATTACATGTAGGTCACCTATTAAGGAGGGGGCATAGAACTAGGCTTAGTGACATAACGTCTCCGCCGAGGTATTAGCCGGTGACAGACTGGCGCGTACGCAGCGCGTGCTGCAGGCGTTCCGCCAATTAGATTCTTCGGGTACATGTTTCGGTCAGTTTTACCGCCTCCCTGATTGGTTGAACGATTCCAGAAGCACTGCTTACGCGCCAGTCTGTCACCGCCTTAACAGTGATGTATGGCGTAACTGCTCATTGAAAATGTTATGTGGCCTTAGATTTCTATTTTGTTGGTTCGACGTCATTCACCTCCAGACACTGCGTCGTCGTAATCCACAATGGCAGGACGTAAAGCCAAGGTGATGCCGAGGAAGGCAAATTTCTCATAGGACGAGAAATTGTGTATATATACACAATTTCTAGTCCTATGAGAAATTTGCCTTCCTCGGCAAAAATGTAGCAGATTATTCCTCAATCAAAGGACAATGGGCCGAATTCATAAAAACTAGCATTTGCTTTTTCTGGGCTTTTTCTTGAAGAGGTATTTATAAAATTCCGCTTTTGCTTCATACAACAAGCATCTCCCTATAAGAATTAGCAGAAGCTTTGTCTAGTGAGCATTAGCTTCATCAGATAGAAAATCTTGCTTGGCTTTACGTCCTGCCATTGTGGATTACGACGACGCAGTGTCTGGAGGTGAATGAAGCGGGTCGGAGTAAAACATGGCGTATGGCGAATGGCGAATGGCGTGTGGCGAATGGCGAGTCAGCCAAATAGAAAGCTAGTTTTTTTACCATTTTTGAGACTGAGAAGTTATGCAAGCGTCAGAGACATTCCTCCACTTGTGATCATTATTGGATTCACTGAAGAAGTCTCGAACAATGCACAGGTAACAGTACGGGACAAAAACATCTAACTGACCCCTCACCGATTATCCACCGTCAGGTGTGACCACTCGTCTTGGCACACTGAAATAGTTTTTCATCTCCTAAAGAATGGCCCTAGAAAAAGTGCCCCTTTTTGCTGTGTAGGGTACCGACATATCCGTTCTTTGCCAATTTTGGTTTTCTCGTGCTGATGCTAGTGCAGTCGCAGTAAATTGCACTTCAGACTAAGTTAATGAGGTACTCTGTAGCAGAACTCAATTCGGAACATCACGTCGTGCCTCATCAACATTCACGTTGGGGAATCCCTCGATGTTTTGGTCATTGTTCAGTCAGTAGGCCCACCTGTGACACAATAACACCGTGTGAGGCATCTTTTTTCATATCTAGTTCAATTTAGAAGACTAAGTTAACGGTAACTGAGCCTGCAGTGCTGGCCATCCGCCATCCGCCATCCGCCATCCGCCACTCGCCATCCGCCAGGTTTTACTCCGACCCGAATGAAGCATAGGCCTACATCAGTGCACGCCACAGCGTCATGGGGTGACGTCATGATGATCGCACGTGCGTGCGTAAATACAGAAGTTCCTACTCCACGGCATGCATGGGATAGCATTCACCCATGGAGACAGCCAGGTAGGCCCAAAGTTTGTTGTAGAAGCGCTGGGTTTCACACTGATAGGCCTATGCTTTGTTATCACATTGGGTTACGACCCCTTTATGTTCGCTACCCCTGGCTACCAACAAAATATTCCCAACAGGATATGGATATTAGACCTCATTTGCGGGATGAAATATGTCGGAAAACCAACCTCGTCGAGATTTCCTGCTACGAGGCTGGAGTCCAAGAATTACCCGTGTCACCTCTGTTCCCCTTTTCATTCGGGATCCTCACCTCTGCTTTAGATCCCCGTGAGTCGACTACTCATAAGTGCAGTCCAGTTAAAATCTAGCGAAGGAACAGCTTTCCATGCTACTTTTCCATCGCGACGCTACAATAGATGTAAACTGTCCGACGACCAGATTCCTGCCATCGTGTTGCATAGCTGAATCGCACATTATCGGCGAATCTGTTGTCTGGTCCGAAATACCGAAACCCTAAATAACATTCAATTCACACCAAATTGATAAAATATCAGCGTATTTTAGGGCCGAAGCGCAAGTTGTCGCTCTCCCAGCAAATATTCACAGCGGGAAAGTAAAAACTCATCAGCATAATGTGACGTCAGGAGGCGCGGCTTATTTTGATTGACAGCTATGCCAAATTATTCTCTTTTCAAGCTCTGGTGATTGGCTGGGCATTGATTAGAGACCATATTTGGAATATGTAGCCCAAAACCTGCATTTGGATAGGTCGATATCGAGAATCCGTCCAGAAATGAGGACATTATGACCATTTTACGATGTCTGCAGTTGAGTTTGCATTTGAGTGACAAGGGTTACTTTCCACCTCCCTAGATTCGACAATCTTGGAGTTCTTAGGAGTTATTGGCCACTTTTAAAAAAGGAAATATCCTAAGTGTTGCACTGGGACCATCAATTTTCTAAGAACCCCTTACGCAATAGCAAAAACCGACCTCGCCCCATGATGATCCCATGGGCCGTATTCTAGAAGCTTCCTTAAGTGTAAGGTCGACCTTAATCTTTTGTATTTTACCCTGCAAACAATAGCTAAAGGTCGACCTTACACTTGAGATTCTAGAATACGGCCCCAAGTGTTGACACACAGAGTGCACTTGCGAAGGCATGTAAACAGGAGATAAATTCTCACAATGACTGCTCAGAAAAATGTGTTTTGCGTAATAAAATGTTCATTTCGATAATAATCAATGATATAAAACTGGAGAAAATGATAAATATACCTATTTTCACGCAGAAACCAGCCTTCAAATTACGCTGATTTGCGCTGAGTAAACCACGTGCATTTGTTTACATGGCCTTGACCTGAGCAGAAACATCACGTGACCCGTTGTCCGATCCTCCTTGGTTGTCCTCATTACAGTGAGGAAGCCGACGGTCTTTTATATTATGAGTCGCGTCTGTCTGAAATCATACTTTGTTGGGTAATGGATATCGCGGTGGTGTAGTTAGGGTGTCTGACTCGTGACCGACACAACGAGAGGTCGCGGTTCGATTCTCGTTAAAATTACCACTTTGTACTTTCAACTGGTCCGAGGGATAAGTATTGCACACCGTCTGTGCACTGAATCGTCTCGGATTTCAGTCTCTGTCAAAGATTCTGGAGAGACTGACTTGAATTTGGGGCGTTTTGACAAAAAATGTACACACCTGTAGTGGAGGTGGTACATGTATATAAAGGCTCGCTCCGCCATTAGCATTATGCAGTGAATCCAGTGAAATGGCTGTGGCGGTGCCTGTGACAGTTAAAGCTGAACTGGATGCATAAAACCAGGGCCTCGCGCGTTTAAAAAAAACGCCCGCCCAACAGCGCGGGCAGTAACTGAAATAACCTGGGACATCCGCCATGTTTTAGTGGGACTCCAAACATGATAGAGTACCGAAGCATGTAGGTGGCAGCACCTTATTTGCGTCCTGACCATCAACAAGTGGAAGTCACGCTGTATGAACATGTGCATGTAGGCCTACATACCAGAAGCCCATGTAGGCCATCGGTATGTACAGGCTATACAGACAGTACACGCCCATCTCATGAAATGGTGGAACAGCTGTAATAAAACAAATATATGAGAAGCTGGTTGTAGCCTACTTCTTCTAGGCCTGACAGACTATCATACACTCAAAAATTGGCCTACAGCATTCGCTTGGCAGATGTTTCACCTATCGGGCCCTGCCTATCCATACTAGGCCTCCGGAACATGCACACACTAAGCTAAGGGACAAACAAGAACACGCCAATTTAGGCCTAGCAAGTATGTTATGAGATCCGAAGCCGAAATGAAAATGACGCAAAACAGTACTAGGAATAAATGCTTACCTGATACACATCCTGACAGTCAAAAGTAGCCAAAAGCAGAACATTTTGTTGACAAGTATTCCTCGCACGGAATGTTGACGTGTCATGGCCCTATTGTGATTTTCCTGTAACCTCGGCCATATGATCAAAATTCGACGATGAATTGACCATAGGCCTACATAGGCATTTACACCTTTGCGAAACCTGGGAACGACTATACCCCAATACGCAATAACTTCGCCGAGAAAAAGGGCTCGAATAAACGCAGCGGACCGCTGGTCTAGTTGAAAACGCGCCGGTCTTCCAAGCCAGTACTTGGAGGTTCGAATCCGGATCCGGATCCGGGCTCTTCCTTTTTTCATTCAAATACTTTTTCAGCATTTCGATTTCTGATATATAGGCCCACAGGCACATACACTTACAGCGTTGATCACTTGGTGGTGGTCAGGACGCAAATAAGGTGCTGCCATCTACATGCTTGGGTACTCTATCATGTTTGGAGTCCCACTAAAACATGGCGGATGTCCCAAGTTATTTCAGCTACTGCCCGCGCTCGGGCGCGGGCGTTTTTCAAAAACGTGCGAGGCCCTGATTTTACGCATGCAGTTCAGCTTTAAGGTCGATCGAAGTCATTGGGTTTTCGCCAGATAAGCGCATTCCAAGCGACCCATTGGCGTGTAACTGAATGAATCATAATGAATCATAATTGCCTATACTCAGTTCGCCAATTTTAGGCCGCGTAGTGGCCTGTACACACGATCTAATTTTTCATCCATTTTTAGCTCACGTGTGAGCTTTTGTCGTCATGCGGTGTCCGTCGTCCGTTAGCAGGGCACGCTTCGTAACCGCTGGGGCTATTGAGCTGAAACTTGGTAGCCTACATATATACCCTAGGCCAGATGACATATGACACCAAGTTTCGGTTCGATTCGATTCTTGGCTTGGCTTGGCCACCGGATGGCCAAAACCAAAAACACAAGGGTGCAATAACTCCTGAACTAACAACTGGATCATCTCCAAATTTTTATCACACGTGTATCTAATTAGGATACATAACATATATAACAGGTTTTTTATTTGACCTACTATTCAAGGTCACGGAGGTCGAAGTTGTACAAAAGTAACGGACGTGCCACAGTTCGCCATTATTTCACTGAGCACCCTCATATCTTGCATAAAATTTAATGTGTACTGTATTAGAGAGGTTCAGTCTTGTTCATATTAATATCAACACCGACTATCTCAAATATCTCATAAACCATCAAACCAATTTAAATGCGGTTTTCTGCATAAGGTCAGAAATCTTGTTGACTACAACTGGGCATCAATGTTTTTGCACCAGATTCACTTCTTCATTGCGTAATCTGTCATTGAAAAAAGGTCCAAAAAAAACTTTTTTGTTTCTGGATTTTTCACCAAAATTCCTTGGCCAGAATGAAGTTATGCCAAAATAAAGGTGATTTAGCAAGTTACTGTCAAAATATGTCGTTTAGTTTTTGAGAAATTGACGTTTTTGTAAAGCTATATCAACACCACTTGTGTTCCACTACCAACAACTTATGAGACGGCCCCTACATAATAATGCAAACCATACACCATGCATGAGTCACTGTACAGCCAGAAATAAATGTGACCTGTACTGGTTATTCATGACATTGAATGACATTGTATTGCAAAAAGTAACAGGCATTGAGAAAGAACTTAGTAGCCTTTGTCATATTTGTTTGAAGTTAACCAGTGCATGAATTGGTTATTAAAGCCTCCACACCCTTGAAAAATTATTATGTAACACTTTTGCCACATAGGACTCAGCGCTGTTCTATAGATCTATGGATTTTGTATGCACTGACGGCCTACACAAGGGACATGAAGTATGGTTTGCATTATTACAGTGTATGTAGGGACCGTCTCATAAGTTGTTGGCAGTGGAAGACAAGTGGTGTTAATATAGCTTTACAAAAACGTCAATTTTTCAAAAACTAAATGGCCGATTTTGACAGTAGCTTGCTAAATCACATCTATTTTGGCATAACTTCATTCTAGCAAAGGAATTTTGGTGAAAAATCCAGAAACAAAAACGTTTTTTTTGGACCTTTTTTCAACGACAGATTACGCAATGAAGAAGTGAATCTTGTGCAAAAACACTGATGCCCAGTTGTAGTCAACAAGATTTCTGACTTAATGCAGAAAACTGCATTTAAATTGGTTTGATGGTTTATGAGATATTTGAAATATAAGGTGTTGATATTAATACGAACAAGACTGTACCTTCAAAAATACCGAGTTTCGGCGCGATCGGACATCCAGTATGGCCGCCAGGTGGCGTAACCTGAAAATCATCTGAGTGCTATATATTCAGGAATGGCCTGGCCCAGAGTGCTCACACATAGGGCCTAGAGGCAGAGTGGGCTACCCTCAGCCATGACAAAATTTTGTTTAGACTGTTATGTGACAGATGTGGATACAATGGGCCGTATTCATAAAGGGTGATCATCGCGCGATTAGCCTAGACGCGGATAACTTTTGTACGCTGGTTAAAACAGGTTTGTGCGCGTGTGGATAAACACCCTTGATCGCAATTCACAACAAGAGATGATCGGCCGTTTATCTGTCCGCGTCTAACTTTCCGCTTAATCACCAGGGCCCGTATGCATAAAACATCTTAAGTGAAAAATTTCCCTTAAACTATTGTTCCAAACAAAAGATAAGGGAAATCTTACACTTAAGATGTTTTATGCATACGGCCCCTGGACGCCGATGGTTTTGCGTCGATGTATAAACAACGTGTAGGCTTAACAGCCCAACATGTCGAAAAAACGAGCTGATAATTTTGCAACTGTAATAATTTGGTTCTACGATACTCGAGCTAACTACTGATCAGGTAATTTACTCACTTCGACGCCAATTTACGGGGTTTCTTCACCTTTATTTCGGCACACGGCCTACAACTAAATCGAAATACTTGGCTTCCTCGTGACGCCGCCCACGTCGTGCGCTGTGACGCCACACTCGGTTGTGGCAAGGGGACCATCTCCAGGCCCACTCACCACACCATCCCCCCCTCAAATTTGCTCAACCTCCATGCTGAACATGGGCCTACTCAACCATTCTACATAAAAATCGAGGCATAGGAAAAACGGGAAAAGAACGAAGTACATGTAAAACGGTCAATTATTTACAAGGCTTAAAACTTATAATACATCCTTTTCTTTGGTGAGTGTAGGGGCCTTGGTGTTTACAACAACCAATACCCCAGCCAAAAGAGTACTTACATTTTGGCTCAGGGCGGCCCTCACCTTTCACCCTTTCACTTTCAAGTTCACTTTTCATTCTCTAAATTTTCCATTTCTTCTACAGCTTCTACCATTTAGTCTTGATTTCTTCGTACTTCTCTTCCTGCTTTTAGCAGCTACTGTAGGCCCACCTGAATATAAACTGGTATAACCATTAGTACCGGTACTATCATTCACCGGCGATTTACCGCTAGTTCCAGTCCGCGATCCCGACCAACGCGCAACCACAGAGGTCAGATAATCGAGGACATACCTCATCCCATCCACAGTATAATGGAAAGCGTCCTCTCCATAAAAGCTGTCTGGCAGCTGGGGATGAGGGATCGAGTTAAACCCTATGTCCTCCATCATCCGATCGAATTGTCGTGCCCGCTGCCGTTGTAGTGGCCGTGACCTCAGACTAGGCGAATCAGGGGTTCGCAAATGAAAAATGGGCACACCCGGGTTCCTTGTTCGGAATGGAATAGCACAGTTGCGCATCCTATCAAATGCAATTCGTCCCCAGAGGCTGATGTTAGGCACCCATCTGCTGGGCCAAGCGTCTCCTCAGGGCCGACAATGTTCCTCCATGTTGCTGCACCCACCACCGTCGATGTCGCTCCAGTATCCAGGAGGATAGGCACAGGTTTTCCGTTTATCTTAGCTGTCACGTATAAACTGCTGTCTACCCAGCTTATCCTGCCTTTACTGGCAGTCACACCAGGTGAAGATGGCTCGAAACTTGGTGCCAGTGGGTTGAGTGAGTACTTCTGTTGGCATGGCTGGATCCCATCAAACGTTTCACTTACCGGTAGTTGGGCCTGGTTCCCTGGGCCTGCACTTCTAATCTCTGGCAGCGCCGCAACTTTGTTTTCAGCTGGTAATTCAGCGGGTAATTCCTCGTAACGTGCATTTACTTCTACCTCAGTAACTATTGGTGGGTTAAAATCACCACCACATAGTTTATGCTCGGGGGCGCCCCCAGTGATGTTGGTGTCAATCACTTTGGGCATTTCCCCGGCATTAGTCATTGTGTGTTGCGGAGGCCGAACTTCTAGTGCTGGGAGGCATCTCGGCCCCGTGATACTCCCTGTTTCGAGTTTTCCGTCGCCGTGCAATCTCGGGCATAGTGGCCCTTCCTATGACACTTACGTAACGTGCATTTACTTCTACCTCAGTAACTATTGGTGGGTTAAAATCACCACCACATAGTTTATGCTCGGGGGCGCCCCCAGTGATGTTGTTGTCAATCACTTTGGGCATTTCCCCGGCATCAGTCATTGTGTGTTGCGGAGGCCGAACTTCTACTGCTGGGAGGCATCTCGGCCCCGTGATACTCCCTGTTTCGAGTTTTCCGTCGCCGTGCAATCTCGGGCATAGTGACCCTTCCTATGACACTTGTAACACTCTACCATCGGGCATTTGCTGGCTAAATGCCCCTCATCACCACACCTCCAACATTTACCATCTGCCTTAGGCTTTGATTGGTGTTCCTTAGTGTTGCCTTGTTCCAGCCGGCTAAGGCGCGTGTTCATCGTTTCTAGCATTTCCAGCATTTTGGCTACATCTGACGTCTGGCTGGATTCCACTTTCCTTATCTCTCCCTGGTTACTCTGCACTCTAGCACTGGTGGCTGCAAGTTTCTTAGGCTTCACTTCCTCAGGTTTACCCTGTTTAGACATCAGTTTTGCAGCTTGCAGCTGGCGCACCTTCCGTACAGCTTCGCTCAACGTCGTTGGGGCTGATAGAAATAGCTGTTCCCTCATACTCTCAGCAACATCAACCCCACTCATAAACTTGTCGAGTGCCATTTCTTGTTGTATAGTAAATCCACTCCCTGGGTACGCATTTAACGCAAGTTCTTGAAGCGCGTCAGCATACGCCTCTGGAGTTTCCTGCGACTTTTGATTTCTACCTCTGAGCTGGAGTTTGAAATCCTCCTTGGTGGTGTTCATAAACCTAGTTAGCAGGGCCTGTTTGAACTCCTCATAGCCTATGCTGAGGGGCAGGTGTAGGTTATCTACTGCCACATAGGCCTGGTGGTCCAATCTAGATAGGAGCTGTTGGCGCCTTTCACCT
>NMRB01000195.1:141373-155689 GCA_002633025.1 Notospermus geniculatus
TAGGTGGTTTAGGTTTAGGCGCTTCGGGTGGTTGAGGTTTAGGTTTAGGTGCTTCAGGTTCAGATGGTTGAGGTTCAGGTTTAGGTGCTTCAAGTTCAGGTGCTCGTGAAACGTCGCTTTGCGATTCAGGGATACACCAGTCACCGTCAATTAATACAGGTTCTGGAACCGTAGGATCTGCAGGTGGCTCGGATTGAATAAGTGATTCATTTACAATGTTTGTCTCTTCCAGTACTTTCTGCCAATTCTTCGGTCTCTTTGAATAACCCCAATATCTGTTCATTTAATTTTCAAAATTTATGATTAATCACGATTGAGTACTGAATATCCGCTCCATTAAATTTTATTTTTTTATTTTTTTCATCAGTGATCCAAAGCCTTAATTTGCTAAATCTTTGATTGCAAGGTTGTGATCCTGTTAAATTGGTGAAATGTAGCATTTCTCCAAAATCACATTCTTTAATTGGTAATCTGGCTAATACATCACTTCTCTCGCCATTATAAAGTATATGTTCTGTGTTAATTATATCACAGTGAATAATGAAATAATCGAAAGGTTTGAAGTTAATTGGTTTGTCGCCTCTTATAACTCCTTTTGCTCTATCTAATGCAGTCGGACCAACATATCTATTATCAAGACCTAATAATTTTTTAGAATGTTCATCTATAAGAATTTTAGAATCATCAGCAGTACGACTTCTAGCTATACTAAATAAAATTTGTATCTTTGCATCATAAGGACGTACATCAAACGAAATCCTATTTCTATCTATACCTTTTTTTGTAATTGGTTTTTAAATTCCTTGTTGAATAAAGGTAATGTATAAAATCCATGTGGTATAATAATATGTCTTCCACGACTATCTTCATAAATAACAAATCTATCATTATTTTTTGATCGTGAAATATTGTAAAATGTACAAGGTATTCTTGCGTAAATAAGCCTGATGCTTTCTACATTATTTACTTCTTCATCTAATTGAATTGTTAAATCATCTGCTTCTTGATCAGGGAAATTTTTTGAATCAATCAATAGAAGTTTTTCCGACTTCGTCGCAGAGCTCATTTATTCCATAGAAAATATATTTTTATTTTGTACGGTTTTTTGAGGTTGTTCCGGTTTTACCACTTTAGGTTCCGGCTTTGGATGCGTCGCCATTTTAGGTTTTACTCTGCTCAATTTACACCAAACTATTATACCACCAACAATTAAAACTGTTGGAAATAATAACCATGAGGGTATCTGTGATTCATCTCTGCTGTCGCTCTGCGATCGTGAAACGCCACTCTGTGGTTGAACTTCACCTACCTCATCTGTAATTGTGTCCAACTTCGTTGGCGTTTCACGGTCCAGCAGCTTTTCAGTCTTTGGCGAAGGGTGAACAGTCTTCAATAAATCCTGTTTCCTCTTTTTAAATTCTTGTGTGATCTTTGCCCTAATTCTCTACTCCATGCTATTTGCTTTGGGGATCTAGGTTTTTTGGGGGTGACACAGTCGTAACTGTTACTGTTGTCGGTTGGCTCTCCGTTGGTTTCTCCGTTGATTTCTCCGTTTCCATTTATATCCATTGAAATCAAAGAAGTATCTCTAATACAATTTCCAAATGTAATTAAACTTGTAGATGCAACAGCCATTAAAGATCCCATTTTCACAGTTAACCATCCTGTCCATCTATCCATTTCACTATTTACAATGTAGTCATTTCTTAGGTCTTCAAAAAGCTTATCTTCATCACTAATAGGAAGTAACCAAGTTGCTAGTTTAGAATAAGATTTGAGCACCATCTTACCAAAAGTGTCATTAATTCTAGCTGATATTGTGCTTGTGTAAATCCTGTGATATTTTATTCAAAGAGATGAAAAGCACAAAAATTGACACACAATATATGATAAATAAAAAGGCAATTTCCAGAGTGTTTGCGAATTTTCGACCCCAACCGGGGTCTTCTTCAGGCTGGAACTTTACAATCCGAAACTCTAGAACAGACTGAGCTGAAACCCAAATGTAGACATGAAGTATCCCATCCAGAGGTAGAGTCAGAAAAGGATACTACTCCAACAAAGAGAATCAGCACAAACTCTAGACGAATCTCCAGTAAAGCATGTGCACACGATGATCCAAAGAGATGAAAAGCACAAAAATTGACACACAATATATGATAAATAAAAAGGCAATTTCCAGAGTGTTTGCGAATTTTCGACCCCAATCGTGGTCTTCTTCAGGCTGGAACTTTACAATCCGAAACTCTAGAACAGACTGAGCTGAAACCCAAATGTAGACATGAAGTATCCCATCCAGAGGTAGAGTCAGAAAAGGATACTACTCCAACAAAGAGAATCAGCACAAACTCTAGACGAATCTCCAGTAAAGCATGTGCACACGATGATCCAAAGAGACGCAGTCAGAAACCAAACCACGACGCAGTCAGAGCACAGCTACGGCTTCGCCGACGCAGTCAGACACCAAAATCGCAGAAACTGACAAAGTCGAAATCAAAACTCATGAAGACACGAAGTTCATCATATTTGGCGTAACTGGTGGATTAGTTGGTTTAGCATTACTTTTACGTTAGTTTTTAGGGTTAATTAAATGGCTGAAGGAGGAGCTCCTGATTTAATTGAATTGGAGGAACGGTTCAATAAAACATTTGGGCGTAAACCAGGAATACAAGATTATGGTGTATCTGAAACATCTTTTAGTGATGATGCACAATATAACACACGTGATAATGCAAATTTAACTGATGAGGATAGTTTACTTTCACCACCTAGAGCAAGAGATCCTAAGCTACTAACAATGCAGCAATATTACAAAACAATTGAAGGCAAGTTGGAAACCGCAATTAAAAATACAAACTGGGAATATACACGCAAAGGGTTACAACTGGTATCCGCAAAAACATTTCCAAGGGGCGGTCATTTGTATTATTTACCAGAGGACCATGGAATTTACTACAATTTTAAAGAGGCTAAAAAAGAAAAACTACGGGAAGAAGGGTTACTTTTAGAAGAGTGGTGGCCAGATGGTAAAATTAAGCATTTTGCTTTACGCTTAACCCAAAAAATAGCATTTAAATTATTTGCTCCGGGTAGTATGAGCTATGGGACAAGATTTATGACCGAATTCAAAGGTCTTCTTGAAACACCTGATGACTCAATACCTACTGAACAAACCACAACAGAAACTCAAACAACTGAAAAACAACAAATAAGCACAGAAACCCAAACAGCGATAATAGAAAGAATTGATCAAGCAACAGGTACAAATAAATTAGTAAAAGATATTGGGTTGGCCACTGATAAAGAGTTAGAAGAATCAGGAATCAGGAATCACCGAACAACAAACAGATCAGAGATCTTAGAGGAATGAGTGAATTTGTTGATAACGCCTTACTTATACAAACTGAGAAAGATATGAAGATAGGAGAATTAAGTATTCAAAATGAAGAGCTGAAAAAGAAACTAACAAATTTACAAAGTGATTATGCTCAACTCAGTGATAACGACATTGTTGAAAGAGAGGATTTGTTGAAACAAATAAGGAGACTAGAGAAGGAAAAAGAAGAAGCAGTGGCTGAATTAGGAGTAGAAAGAGATAAATTATGGGATATATACAACGAGAAAGAAACGCAAATAAGCAGGAATAAAAATTTAATCACTGATGTCTTAAAAAATCCAGAATCTGAAATACCACTAAAAGATAGAATCAGGTTACTTTTTAAAGTGGAAGGATCAACAATTGGTGCAATTATAGCTGCAATTACAATGTTTTTCACTACTTTAGGTTTAGCAATAAGTAACAGTTTGAAAGGATCACCATCTCCGGCTCCGCCATCTCCGCCGTCGCCATCTCCTAAACCAGACACACCAAGCAGAGGCACTGCCGTGAAAGAAGGATTAAAGAAATTTGCAGAGTGGTTAAAGGAATCAGCTAAGAAGTCAGCAGCAGCTTTACCAGGAATAATCGGAGCAATAGTTTCATTTGTCTTAAAATCTGCTGGTGCTGCGGTTGGGTTTCTAGCAGAACATTTAATTATACCGGTACTTGTTGTTATTATTGTTAGTTCTATTGTGTACGGGCTTGTCGAGGGAGTCCGAAGAGTTAAAAATCGACGAAGTCACAATAAATAAATGGCAACAGGAAGGATACTAAACACTAACAGAAATAGTAGAATTCCGTTAGGTTTAAAAGCTGAAAGACAACATCATGTTATAACTAATAACCCATCTTCTGCAAATCCTAAAGAAACATTATACAGAAGAGTTCCAAGATTAACGGAAAATAATTTCTTTGTTCCGGAATCATTCTATTTATCAGCTGATGTTGAAATTTCAGGTCATAGCAGTAATTACGTTGTTAATAACCTTGGTAGAAATCTGATTTCAAAACTAGTTGTAAAATGAGGAACAGAAATAATCTTTGAACTTGAAAGTTTTAACTTATATAACACTTTTAAAGATTTATGGTTAACTGAAAAAGAAAGAGATAATTTAGTATTTCAAGGAATTCAAGCTCAGAAATTAAGACAGTTAAGATCAGGGGTTTCAGAAGCACATGTTCAAGGTGAATCAAATACACAGAGACTACTTGAGACTGTATTTGACAAAAAATATATGATTCCTTTAGATTTTGAATTATTATCAACTCATGCTCCATTGTATAAATCTCCTTTAACAGAGGACATTATTTTTGAAATAACTCTAGCCCCAAAAGAAGATATAATTTTTACAGGTACAACTGCAAATATGAATTATAAGTTAGAAAATATATGTTTAGAATATGACACTGTTACAAATGAAGTGTTAGCCAACCAACTAAGTAATAATTATAATGCTGGGTTTACAATTATTTATGATTGGGTTGATCACTTAAAAACTGTTAGTGTTTCAGCAACTGATACTTTAATTAATGAAAATATAAACATTCCTAGAAGATCAATAAAAGGGGTTTTACTTTTATTTATTTCAGATTATACCGATGGTACAAGAGATTCAGAGAAATTTGAAAACCCTGGTATAACTAAAGTTAAGATTACAATTGAAGGTATTGCAAATAAAGTATATCCGGAAGGAATGAGGCTTTTAGATCAATGGTCAGAAATTAAGAAACACTTCATGAGTGAGAATGCCAAAAAGACCGCTGATTGTTACATGAATATCGAAAAATATTATGGTGATAAAAATCATTATGGTTTATGGATTGATCTCAGAACTACAGAGGATAATACTTTACATGGTTCTGGTAAAAAACTTCAAAACAAAAAAGACGGAATACAATTAGCTATTACGAAAGAATCAGGGAAAGGGCCATACAAAATGCACATGTTTATTGTTTCTGATGCACAAGTGAATATAAGTAATCAACAAATTGCAAGTTTACAGTACTAAGTTTCGTGATTTCCTTCTAAATAAATGGATTGGGAAGGTGATAGTAAATATGTCGGTAATTCATTATGGCGCAGTACCTTATTAACTGGAGTAACAATTGGCTACTCTTACTTATTTAGGGTATTTTTGAAGATAAATGTCGGTTCACCAAGTCGTTTTAGTTTTGAAGAGCTTTTGTAACTCTTGCTCTTGTAACTGGTGCAAGTAATATGACTTTAGAATATTTCTACAGACATGAAATTATTCCACGAAAACTATTTAAATAAATTTTACGTTTTTAAATGATGCGAAGTATGATTATCAATCAAAAATTAAAGAAAAAATTAAAACTACTTGAAACTACTGAGTTAATCAATCGCCAAGCCGAACCACAGAGCAGCGATAGAACCTGTATAGGTGATAATTTATGCTGTGGAGAAACAAAACCGCTTGAAGAATTTTCTCCTTCTGCTTTAAAATGTATTTGTAAAAAATGCGTTAGAAAAATAACAGAAAGAAATAGACAAGAAAAAATAGCTAATGATGAAGATAGATATATTTATGAGAAAATAAGAAGCAATATTTCAAGAGTAGGAATATTTTCATCTGTTCTAAAATGTGATGAAAAATTCTTTTACGAATGGGTTAAATGGCAAAGTAAAGAACCGTTTAATGAGCATCTTGACCTCGTCATTCTAATTCACTATTTTAAACAGTTTTCTAATGCTTCACCTTTCTTAGAAATTAGAGATAGTTGGATAAATATTATGCCTTTAAATGCAACAGATAATCTTAAAAAGGGAACTAAAGTAGATTTTGATTTATTTCAAAAGCAGCTAGATAAAGCAAAAGAATTTATTGAAAACTATGTGTTTGAAAACGAAAATGAATTCGACGAAATGTTTAATCACTTTGATAAAATACAGTTTACTTTTGATAAATTAAATGGCTGCTATTGGGATGATGATAGGTGGTGCTTTAGTTAATGCATTTGCTTTTACAGGTTCTGGTTATTTGTTTAAATCAATAGATAAAAATGGTTATGAAGCTGAAATGAAAAGACATGATCTTGCTCAAGAAAAATTACAGGAAGCAACATCTAAATGGGAAGAACGTAGAAAACAAACTATAGATTTTGTTAATCTTGAATTAAAGAAAGAACAAGAAGCTGAACGTGATTTTACAGAAGGTGATGCAGCGTTAGAATTATACAATTATTATCATCCAACTCAAGAACAATTACCTAGAAAACCTAGATTAAGTGATTATTATCAGCCAAGTACAAAGATGAAACATTATGAATATTTGTGGATAATTGGCGGTTTAACTGGTGTAGGTGTAATTATTTCGTGGTTCAGTAAATAATGCAAAATGGAATCCCATTATCATAATACCATACAGCATTCAACTGGTTTTCTTCAATAAAACGTTTAGCTTTTTCTACTTGCTCCTCATAGAGAGATAAATCTACTTTGTCACCTTTTTCCCTATTTGCTTTTTTGTTAATTGGTCTGATGTTAACCCAATTAAAACATATATGTGGTTCACCCTTAAAATGTGCAATTGGTAATGTATGATCTTTTTCTTCGTTGATTATCGGTTTACCTTGTTTAACTCGTAAATCTCTTTCATAGTCTAACCAATTATTATAAATATCATTTGAACAACCAAGTACATTTTGAAGAGCTCCTAAGCTATTTCCTCTACTTAAACTATTTCTCATTAACTGTATTTCATAAAATTGCGGGTCTTTGTATCTTTCATTCATGTACGTCCGCATATAATTTCTACGACATTCTTTGCAATAACTTTGTAAACCATCATTTGAGTTTGTACATTTATGAAAATTATCATGCCGTTTATGAATTTTACATTTTGAACAAGTCCAAGAAAACTGACTTATAAGATTTATAAACTTATCTTTAACTTGTTCTTTATCCTCATCACCATTTAAAACCACCACATTGCAAGATAATTTACTTAGGTTAGCGTTAAACAAATCTTCATGATAATTGTGTAATTTAACTAAGTATTCTAGAGAAACAGTTTGTTCTTCAGGTCTTGCTCTTTCTAGCATTCTTTTGAAACATTCTTCCGGATTAGTTCTTAGATAAACTATAAATTCAGGTTTAATTATATTTCTTTCATTTTGAATAAACTTTTCAGTAATATAATTGTAATCACTATCAGTTAAGATATCATCATCTTAAGCCATCTTTGTAAATATATACTGTGAAGAATAAATACTTCTTTCCATAATCTTTAAGTTATCAGTTCTGAAATTATGATTTTCTATTAAGGTTTGTTGTGTCATTAATTGAAAATCTTTAATGTATTTTTTAGGTTCTTGGTACATCAAATCTAACATGTTCACGCCATTCCAATTTTTCCATTTTTCTATTGGTTCTGGCAAGACTTCGATGTCGTTAAAGTGTTGCAATGCGTTTATTAGTGTACTTTTCCCAGATGCTATGTTTCCTTCTATTGTCACGGTTCCCATTTATTTAGTAGAAAATTTATTAAATTTTACGACCGAACTCCTATACTGATTCAAGATCACTATAATCTATAAACGCTTCATAATAAGCTCCAAATGGTGCTGTAGTTTTACCATTGTTTAAAATATATCGTTTATCATCAAATGGATTTAAATTTCTCGGCCCGTATGCACCAACTGATCCGAATTTGGGTTTAAGCTACAGCTCAACTGATCCATAACTTAAGCTCTTATTCGGCTAATCCCAACTTGATCCACAACACATTTGAGCCAAAGATAAGCTTTAGATGAGCTGAACTATAGCTTAAGCCTGAAGTCTGATGTCTTCCAAATGCTGATTGCATGATTTTATTGTGCAGGCTTTTGTCTGCGATACACACACAATAACCTACGGGGCACTTGTGATCCAATTTGNTTACTATCATGTAGTGAATCAAAATAATCGTCAAATGTTATATGTTTTTTCACTACATGTTTACTTATTCCTTTTAAACGTTTTGATTCGTCGGCCTTGGTTTTATAGGCATACATTTTACTTCTTAATGCTATAAATTATATCATTTCTTCGCCAGCTAATTCATCCTTAAAATAACCAGGGACTTTCTTTTTACTTGTATCATATAATGGATGATCTCTTGGATAATTGCTGAAATCAAAGTGCTCCTTTAAATTCACTAAATCTTTTGTTAATTATTATTATTATTATTATTATATTTGCAGTTATATAGCGCCCCACATACTGATCATATTTCTAGGCACTTTACAAAAGAGAGTAGAAGTTTAAAATCAGCATATAAAAAAAAGACACAATAGGAGAGAACAATGACCACACAAGGATAAAACAATGATTAAAACAAAAATTTCCTAAAAAGGTATGTTTTTAGTTTTGATTTAAAAGTCGCAATTGAGTCAATGGCACGTAGAGTTTCGGGAAGCTCGTTCCATACTTTTGGTCCAGCGGCCGAGAGTCCACACTCGCCCATTCTCCTCTTCACCTGCACTGGCTTTACTAGGTGGTGTCCACTTGACCTAAGGGACCTCCCCGGAACATACCAGCTGACAGTATCTTGTAGATACCTAGGGACCGGCTGATATAGACATTACCAACTGAACTTTGTTCATAAGGTTGCCGGTGACACCATAAAGAAGACTATTACAATAGTCAAACCGCGAAAGTATAAGTGTTCTCACTGAACTGTATTGATGGGTGCCGTGTTGATCAGCAATGATATAAAAATGAAGAATTTCGAAAACACCTTTTTCATGATCAACTGAGTATTATTGAGACTAGCTTTCGACCCCTACTAGGTCTTCATCAGGTCTGCACTGATTACTGCTGGCTCAGTGAGATTGTGCCTAATTTTTCCAATTTGATAGAGGTGGAAATTTGCAGATTGGCAGATATCATTCACCCTCTGCTGCATTGTCATTTGACAATCAAATGTAACTCCCAGGAGTTTGACACATTCACTTAATTCAATCACTGAGTCACCGATTTTCATTTGAACACTATCCAGCAATCAACGGTGCTTTTTTGAGCAACACACAAAGAATTCAGTTTTCGTATTGTTCAGTTTTAACTTGTTCACTCTCATCCAGTTTCTAATCTCCTCCAGGCATGCACTGAGTTTCCCGAGAACTCGAGTTACATCAGTTGGGTTCTTAGGGTCAAAGATAACGTACAGATTATTATCATCGGCATAAAGTATATGTGACAAAAGATGCTTTTTGAAATGGGCAAATTTGCTTTTTGGAATGGGCAAACCCCATTCCCTGAGCGCCGAGGGCGCGAAGCCCCGAAAAAATTGGGGGTAAAAGTGCCGGAAACGTGATTTCCTGGCACATAGGCCGGCCAAATTTAACATTCTTTCTACTGAAAATCAGGGGTCTGATTATATGCCTTCCAAAAATTTTGCTGCCCGGCGGCTGAACGGCGGGGGGGGGGGGCGTGCGCCTTGTTTCGTCTTCTTGGATGCTCGATGCCTAGGGTAACTAAGTCCCTGATGAACATTATTCCTTCCCGTGAGAATCTGTATCTTCGAATCGCTGAAGATATAGGGATCCGACGGTCTCTAAATACTCGTGGTCGATGTAAAGCACGGTATATCGATACATCTCGCCAATTTCCGCAATCTCAAGGACCCTCCATGCCATGTTGTCTAAGCAGGAAAATGAAATATTTGGCAACTAGTGACTTAGAGGTATACCCCAGATCACCTCATAACTTTAGCAGCAAACCTAGCATACAACTAGGCCTAGCAACACTTGGAAGTCAACTAGGGATAGTAGCCAACTACTGTCACCAGGCCAATTTAGTTGTCAACCAGGCTTAGAAGCGTTTTATGAATATGGCCCCTGTACTCTGAAAATTTGGTCACTGAACCTAGCCCTTAAACTATTTACCTTCTTCTACTTCGGGCGATGCAGTAGCAATCGCCAGCATTACCACCAGGAAGAGGACGATAGCCAGTTTCATCTTGTTACAATGGTGAAGAGCTGAAAATGGAGGGAAGTCCAAATTAAAAAAGTGGAAAGTGGAACCCGAATGAACTTAGTCGCAAGTCTGTCTCTCTATTCTTTTGAGTACAAAACGTATCTCAATGAAATAAATATAAAATGATAGCCTATCGTTCCGCGCTGTCATCCTTACAGTAATAGATGTGAAGCAGGCTATCTGCTTGTACAACTTGTATAGAAACCAACTGGTTTTTGGTCCCTTTTGTAATTTACCTCTTCATGTATAGGTGTCTCTCAAGTCTGGTATAAGAACTGACCCTTTTTAACAATGCCCTTTTCTGACTGGAGCCCTGCAGGTATGCACCTCTGCTGTGGTTCATTCTGCATTTTGGACCATTTTGTCATGATTTTGGTCAGTAAATTTTACCCCTTTTTGGCTTTTTACTACTTTGGGGAGAGCCAACTTAGGTTGGTAAGTTTTTGAATACTTTGAAACCCCTTTTTTTCATATTTTCTGAAAGTTTATTGGCCTGCTGTGCACATTTGTGCACAGACAGGAAACGAAGCATTGTGAATAAAATGGTCTTACCTACCTTTACAGTTGGTCCACAGGATGTTCGCTGTTTGAAGTCGGAACCGACAACTGAAGACGCAATCCCAGATCGATATGTTAAGCATAATTGGCCAGGCAGGCGACCAATGGAATCTTTCCCTTTTGATTTCAAGTCTTTTCTGATATTCGAGCACCTATCGGGACGTGCTTGTAAATTGATTTATCGGAAAATGAAGCGGTAATTGCAGTCGGGTGACTGCAATTACCTAACCCACGCGTGAGGCGCGTGAAACAATATATTTACTTTTCTCATACTTTTCTCCGCGTGGAATAAACTTCTCCGCGTGGAATAAACGTTTATCTGCCTTTAGCAATGTTTTCTCCTTGAGGAGCAAAGTCACGTGTGATTTGCGCGCTGAAAAGTTTACTTCACATCGAGAAAAGTTTACGGAGTAAACTTATTTCCGCGGAGAAAAGTCTACTCCACGGAGAGAAGAATGAGAAAAATAAAAATATACAATGAAAAATAAATGTCCTATGGGCCACCGTAATCTGGAATATTCTTCGCTGTGATACTGTAATTTTATTATGTATTCGCAAACTATGGTGAAATTTCCCAAGAAGGGGGCCTATCTATCCCTGCATGTATTGATTCATTGGTAGATTGGACGTTCGGGGTGCCATAGACGCAGCCTTCAAGACAGAAGTCAGTATGAGTAGGTCTACAACCTTACAGAAATGTTAAGCGACGTATGCGAGCTCTGCAGTACTGCACATCGATAGTTCTTCTATTTCCCCAATGGGCGACCTTTCTAGGCTCATTAAGGCGATATGAGGTTTCTGACTCCCAACCTCAGCTACTTACATTTTAGCAGTAGTGAAATATGATATATCGCCCCTCACACGTTTGATGATAACAGAGGCTTGATCATACCAGGCCCAGCAGCCCCACAGGGACTTGAGGCATGCATTGCAGGGGTGGTGGGCGTGTTACAGAGGTCCAATAACACACCCCCGAGTAATGCCCCGGTATACTAACGTATACCCAGTAGAAAAATAACAAGGGATACAACTTCAAACAAGACCCCATTCGGACATTTTCACTTCAACGATCTGCCGAGAAGCCAAATCTCAACCAAATTTCACAAACAAGGTACCGTTTTGAAGCTGAGAATGTATAGATTCAAAATAAACCGAAATCTATCTCAAATCTTGATGTTGTACATTGATTTGGGCACTCGAAAGTGCTAAAACCCCCCGATTTTTCCCACTGCGAATGATTTCGGCCCAGGAAATCAGGCCCCGACGATCCACAAAAGTGAAGAGATCTCCACAACCACCCGGCCGATTGGGATGAAACGCATATCAATTTCAACAGAAGAAAGATTCAAAACTAACTTACCATCACTTGAGGGAATTTAATCCTAATCCAACTGTGTTTTTGACAACTTTTCAACGAAGAGTCCGGCCAAAATGGTCAAGAAATCATTAACTGGCTGATCACGCCGGACTCAATACGATCTCGCTGCTGATTGGTCTAAAAGAATTTGAAAAATTATAATTATATTTTCGGGTATTTTTCGACCAATCAGCAGCGAGATTGCTTGCGAGTGCGCAGAGTCGTCCAGCTGATGATGTTGACATGATCTTTTGGTCGACTTTTCGTTGAAAAGTTGTCAAAAACACAGTTGGATTAGGATTAAATTCCCTCAAGTGATGGTAAGTTAGTTTTGAATCTTTCTTCTGTTGAAATTGATATGCGTTTCATCCCAATCGGCCGGGTGGTTGTGGAGATCTCTTCACTTTTGTGGATCGTCGGGGCCTGATTTCCTGGGCCGAAATCATTCGCAGTGGGAAAAATCGGGGGGTTTTAGCACTTTCGAGTGCCCAAATCAATGTACAACATCAAGATTTGAGATAGATTTCGGTTTATTTTGAATCTATACATTCTCAGCTTCAAAACGGTACCTTGTTTGTGAAATTTGGTTGAGATTTGGCTTCTCGGCAGATCGTTGAAGTGAAAATGTCCGAATGGGGTCTTGTTTGAAGTTGTATCCCTTGTTATTTTTCTACTGGGTATACGTTAGTATACCGGGGCATTACTCGGGGGTGTGTTATTGGACCTCTGTAACACGCCCACCACCCCTGCAATGCATGCCTCAAGTCCCTGTGAGCAGCCCACGCGCGTGAAAATTGATATATCCGAATTTGCATATCCACGCTCTACACCACTATGTTCCCCACAGCAATGCATGCACGGGGTGAGTTCCGTAATTATTTTTGTATGTCTAAGGACCCTCGTACTCCTCTTCCTGTCATACAGCAGCTGGTCCTCACACTTCGCAATAATTGGCAATTCGAACATTAGAAACGTTGCGTCATTGAACGCCATAGGTGAGGCCTATCTTCCCGCATACACTTCATAGTATCATATTACACATAATGCTACAGTCTAGGCAATAATTAATAATTTATATGCAAAAATTAGAAATATTATGGCTTTTGAATCATTGTAAGTGTCATCAGAACCATGTGTCAACTTCAACCAATATACAGAAACAGATTACCGGTAGACCAGATTAAAATTCTCGTCTGAACGCAAATAAGACCCGATTCCGAATTCATCTTACCTGCGTGCATGCACATTCATGTGGTTTTTCTTCCTCCACTGACCGCACTTGCTGTAGTCTCGCGTCACCAGCCTCTCTCTCTCTTACAGGAGAGAGTCTGGTAGCAAAGGCCAAAACTTTCGTTACCGCCAGGTGGCGAGTGTCCAGCTCAGAGCATCCGAATCTGATTGGCCAACGGCTGATTAAACATGGCTGCGAAAACGCATGATGAACGAACAAGGAACGAAATAGTCCGAGGGAAATGTTACCTTTTTAACACGTTTTATCGTGGTTTTCACCGAGTGATATGTAGAAGCGATCGAGCCTAGATGTTTGAGGTGGGTCGCTGATGAAATAAAGTGGAATTGTATTGTATCAGGATCGATTTACCGTCTGGCTGAACTTCGACTCCCTGGTCGGAAGTGACCTAATCCATGGCACAAAATGTAAGTCCTATTGTACAATTGGCTAATTCCAGCAATCGATGACCATGGATAGTCGTTCCTACCGTGCTAAAAAGGTGAATTTTCCCTCAGACTCATTCGTTCATCATGCGTTTCATGGGCGCAGCCATGTTTAATCAGCCGTTGGCCAATCAGATTCGGATGCTCTCAGCTGGACACTCGCCACCTGGCGGTAACGAAAGTTTTGGCCTTTGCTACCAGACTATCTCCTGTAAGAGAGAGAGGCTGGTGACGCGAGACTACACTTGCTGTGGAGAGTTCCACAAGGGTAATTTGAAGTCGGAATGTGACCAGATTGACATGCGTGTGTAAATGCTACCCAAAAACTTGGAACACATCCGTCCCGAATGCCGGTCGACCGGGTCGAAT
>NMRB01000195.1:172384-188738 GCA_002633025.1 Notospermus geniculatus
TCGTCCTAACCCTAACCCCTACCCCTACCCCTATCCCAGCCCTAACCCTAACTCTACACGAGCCCTAACCCCTACCCCCTGATCCTACCCCCAGCGGGGGGGGGGGAATAACCCTACGAATAACATCCCACTGCTACTCGATAACCCAATAATTAACCCCTTATAAGGAGGCCTACATGGAAGCGAAAAATCTGTATTTTATTCTGTAACGAAAATAAACAAATTATGCCATATTTGGGAAACATGATTACGTCACCAACTGGGAACCCCAATGACGTGCTTGACCTCATTACGCACACCATGTGGATATCTAAAGATAGTCTCATGATGTAAACAGTATACGTCATCTGATACTGACATCTGATTGGTTGAGAAATACAAACTGTATACCAACTATCCTGCGAAAAAACAATCGCATCCAGCCCTCGTTATTGTTCTGGTGTGGTCAACAGCGTCATGAATGGCAATTTCACCTTCTTCATTTCACACAGTCTGTTCTAGAGTTTGTTCTAGAGTTGAGTCTGTTCTAGAGTTGAGTCTCTTCTAGAGTTTCGGATTGTAAAGTTCCAGCCTGAAGAAGACCCCGGTTGGGGTCGAAAATTCGCAAACACTCTGGAAATTGCCTTTTTATTTATCATCTTCATTTCACACAAATAACCAATATGATGCAAAGTAGGCCTTGGCGAATTTCGGGCGCTGCTCCGTAATCACCCCTACAATTACATTCAATGATGGTATCACAAGAAAATTGTCCAGGTCTACTCTCGACCCCACCTGAAAAATATGGCCAAATGTTGTAAAACACAAATTTGAGAGGAAATATAAATAGAGCGCCTTTTTTGGATCACCCTGTAATATCAATTTGAACTAAAATACTACTGCAGTGATAATAAATTGCTATTTCGGTGTTGTTTTTTAATGGACTACATAGAAGGAAAGTCGGCATTTCCTTTCAATGGAATTTAAAAATCTTTCTGTGACCAGTTGCTCCTGGGACCCCTTAATCACCCGATAATAGGAGCTGTCAGCGAGTTGACCACTAGGTGTCACTAGGGCCCAATTCAATGCATCTAGCGGACCCAGCCATTATCGATCGAGCAGCGATCATAATAGATTTCCTGTACATTTGGTCCGCTAAGACTGTGCTGCCATCTGTTAGCAATATGCGCGGCTGACTGCTCCTATTGCTCGCGGGCGAGGAACAAGAAATGAATACTGTATAAAAAAAGAAAACAATACATTTTAATTGCTGCATATTTCAAAATGATGGACAGATATATCACACTGAAATCATTTTAGGAAGGTACCTTTTAGTAAGTATGCACATGCTATACACAAACAACTGGAATAAATACAACACCCCAACGCAGATTCGATCCACTATACCTAGAGTCTGTGAGAGTCTGACAGAGAAGAAGCAAGTGCATTAGCCAACTGCGCCAACGAGGCGAACTGGCCGACCACACTTTTCGTACGGTGAAAAGCGACGAAAGCTTAAAGTGCACAATGCACAGGCCTATTATTATCATACGCTTGAAATATGGCATAGGGGCATTTCCTTTCAACAGAATTTAAAAATCTGTCCGTAACCAGTTGCCCCTGGGAGGCATTTCATATCATGACTTAGTAAAATGAGATGCCCCCGATGGCATCTCATCACAGGAAAAATCCGATATAAGTTGCCCGGTGGGACATCAAATGTTGGGGACATTAGATTCTATGACACCGGTACTACTTTTGCACAATGCGAATGCATTGTTCAAGGCGGATGAATTTCTGACCGTTGCACAACCAAGGTACCGGCAGACCTAATCCGCGACGCGGCGCTGACTATCAACTCGGTCATGACTGCGTCACTGAAAGTGAGGCTAACGTTATTTTCCAATTAATTCTGAACAGCACACCCTGTTTCCAGGCCAAATATAGCTAAAACATTGCACTCAATTTCTGATTTTACTTTTCTGTCATTAAGTACAGAACTGCGAAAATATATCTTATTCCTTTGAGCAAAAAATCTCTGCGGGAACATGATCGGCCGATTTCGCAAAGGGCGTTTAAGACTTAGACGCGTGTAACTTCGTCAAATGCATGGTGGAAATGCGTGCATTTAGTGAAGTTACACGCGTCTAAGTCTTAAACGCGCTTTGTGAAATCGGCCCGATGAATTTAATCGATAAAGTTGACCATTTTAGCGTAAACGACAGGCGAATGGTCGACGTCATGGGTTGTGAATGACGCAGTTTTCGTAACGTCAGAATGACGCACCACGGCTGATGACGTTTAACAATCGCAAAGGTATGCGCACCTACGTTTTAACCGAGTTGATGATCAGCGCCTCCTTTTGTTTGCCGGTAACCCCTTACGTAGGGATTCGAAAGAGTTCGTACTTTGCTCCTTTATAAAACATCGAATATCCAACGGAATGTCAAAATAGTAGTATTTTTACAAATACATGTACTTGAACA
The DNA here is from genome assembly GCA_002633025.1 of Notospermus geniculatus. NCBI lineage: Eukaryota > Metazoa > Nemertea > Pilidiophora > Heteronemertea > Lineidae > Notospermus > Notospermus geniculatus. Next base: position 174,850 of record NMRB01000195.1, read on the forward strand.
AATTCTAATTTTCGGTATGATTTCTTTATCATATACAGTAGGCTCGCGTGTACCCCGCCGCGAAAGTCAGCACTGATTCCGAAATTTTCTAAGTCCAGAAGAGATGTCGATTTTTACCCAGACAATAGGGCCTGGTATGATCGACGATTTGACAAGGGTAGTTATGAGAGTTGTACGCATATTACGAGAAATGACCAATCGTCTTTGCAAAGGCCTAGAGTGAACGTTCTGGTCACTTCTTCTGTGTGAGGGCTGGTTAATACTCTGTCCGGATTTTACGCCGATTAGGGCCTATGATCAATTTCAACGCCTCGGAAACCTGTGATCAGTTTTGGAAACCTGTGATCAGTTTTTTCGTGCGGTTGAAGGTCCGCGAGCAAGTATGAATTGGCCCTTCGCTTATCGTTATCCGTTATGGCGATTGTAGGCTGTCACTGACCACGGAAGTATGCGAAGCTCCGTATTTAGATTTAGCGTTGTTGTTTTACATCGGACCGATTCAATAGACGTTAGCTAAGCTGACCATTGACTCCACCAAAAATAGATAGGCATGCAAAAAGTGTACAGCTAAATTTTCCTCACAAAGCTGTTTGGATGGATAGTGAGCGCTAAACAGAGCTTAGAAAACGGGGGTTCTGGGTGAAAAATTCAGTTGTACACTTTTCGCATGCCGTATTGGTGGAACCAATGGTCAACTTAGCCAACGTCTATTAAATCGGACCATCATAGTGCACAAATCCCATTGCCCAGTCTTTCACCGCGAACACATAGCATGTTTTCGCACTGTCTGTTGACAAGGGAAGGGAAAGTCTGTGTCCAGTCCAAACCACTGGCCTGATGTTGACCTTTTTCGTTCGCATGGTGTTATCGGCTACCAGTTTATAGGGCCGTTTTGACGACAGGCAAAAATCCACATGCGATCCGATCGAATGCCAATGTGGTTTAAACTCTTGCGTGCGAACGCTACCCAATGCGGTCCAATGTGGATGTAAAATGGTCCTGAATCCACATTATTGCACTGCATCGGACCACATTTAAATCTCGTCTAAGGCTTAGCGCACATGTCCGACAAAACTCGATCCGTTAGGGGTGTTTTTAAAGTCGACTGACCCAACGCTGTCGACTCGTCATTCAGCCAGGACAGTCGATTTTAACAGACACCCCTAACGCATTGAGTTTTGTCGGACATGTGCGCTAAGCTTAAAGCAAGGTTCATTGGCACACGGATCCTATCCGTTTCCAGTCCGTTTGCCCCTAGTTTTCCGGATACGACAACGCTGAAGTCCATTTGATAGATTTTTTACGGACATGAACCGGACCAATTTCATGTGCCAATGAACCTTGCTGGCTTAGCGCACATGTCCGACAAAACTCGATCCGTTAAGGGTGTTTTTAATGTCGACTGACCCAACGCTGTCGACTCGTCATTCAGCCAGGACAGTCGATTTTAACAGACACCCCTAACGCATTGAGTTTTGTCGGACATGTGCGCTAAGCTTAACGCAAATGAGGCCCGATGCCGATCTGAATGTGTTTTTTTTGGCTTGTCGTCTAAACGGTCCTTATGTAAACAGCGGACAACGGTACATCAACCTTATAAAGATCCCTACAACTTCCGTGCCTGTCGGTTAGGCCGCTCTTTTGTTATCGGGGCTAAAGGCGGTGAAGCAACGCGTCGAAAAGCGTTCAACCAATCAGGCAGGCGGTAACACGGACCGAAACACCTACCGGAGAATCTGATTGGCGGAACGCCCGCAGGACGCGCCAGTCTGTCACAGGCTAAAGCCTAGGTCACCGATGCACAAGGCCCCGTACGATTTCCCCCGCCCAGCGGCTTGCTGTGGATTTTAGTGACTGAAACACGGGTCTAAGATGAATTTATGCCGAAATCGCCTCAATAGATAAGCAAAAATTAGACTGAATCAAACTGGGCACCCTAGAAATTGGCCAAAACTGTTTTTACTCACCGTAGGGGCTCCGGAGAGGATATGTGACGGGGGCTTTCACAAGGAAAATACCCCGAGCCCTCTGGACAGATTTGCATAACAAAAAAGTGTAAAGAGTTCCCACACTTCATCTTGAAGATACACAGAAGAAGTGACCAGAAGTGACCAGATCGTTTTTATGGTCGAGGCCTTTGCACGGACGATTGGTCATTTCTCGTAATATGCGTTTTATTCTCATAACTACCCTTGTCAAATCGTCGATCATACCAGGCCCTATTGTCTGGGTAAAAATCGACATCTCTTCTGGACTTAGAAAATTTCGGAATCAGTGCTGCCTTTGACGGCGGGGTATACGCGAGCCTACTGTAATTTGTAAAATCGATGAGCACAAGAATCTTGTGCTGGGTTCCAGCCCTTTTCAGAGGTCTGAGCCGAGGAACGATGGATGCGACCTCTTCAGATTGGCTTGGAGGAAGAGCAGGACATTGCTGTTGATGGGTTAATACTTTGGGCGAACCTCTATTTACAAAACAACTTTAGACCTGTGGGTGAAGGTGTTCATACTTACGACAAAGAACTATTTCGACCCCCATGCAGGGCTGTTGTTGAGTTCCTGATCCATCTTTGGCTAAAAGAAAAGGAAGTGGTTATTTGGCAAGCAAATGCTTGCCGAATACCCAGAAATTAGTCTTAAATGGCAAGCAAACATTACTGAATATTAATGACCACCGATCAGTATGGACCAATGAAAATTAAGGCCTAATTAGGACCCATTAATTATGCAAACAGTAGACAAAGATGGAGTCCTCCGACTCGCCTTCGCCGCCGTCGCAAAAAGGCATCAAAAAGTTGTGATTGGGAGCAGGCTATGCCTCGAACGAAGATTAAGACGGCGTTAAAGGCATCGAACTGTTTATTTGCACAGCTAACTGCTGTGTATGCAGTAAAAGCGTAGTCTTGGACGCACGTCTAGCTCATTAATTATGCAGCGCTCTTAGAGCAGCTGGCAGGGGAGACAGTGCATGGCGTGTGGTGGAGGGTGTCTTGCGGTAGGGAGCCACCAACAAGCGATTGTCAGAAGAAAATGTCCATTTATCGAGCCTGGTTTGCCAAACAGTACGCGAAGTTTGGCTTAAACGTCGAGTTACACGCATTGCCCTGAACCAGGTAAGAAATATTCTCCGCAGTCAGTTGATTTAGCGTAGTGCAGAGGATGTCGGCCCATCAACCTGAAGCTCGTAGGTTCGAAACTCGCGTGGTGTCACTCGTGATTTTTCATTTTTTCTATTTTTTCCATTTTCTCTTGTTTTCGTTTTTCTTTTCTCTCAGAAAAGGCATATCAAGAAGAAACGTTATGTGTTTTCGTACAAAAATAGACCCGAACAGTCGAGGATGCCAACAAACGACTGTCGGATGGTGGCCTCAGTAGTCAGTGGTTGCCATTGACTTGAATTTGACTTGAATATTGTTGTTTGGGTCCCGTTAAGTAAGTTCTAGATAAAAATACTCATACATGTATTTATCGCCCCCGCCTGCTTAAAATCAGCACCGTGCCTCTCAAAAAGTACAACATGAACATCAAGTTTTTACTCTGTGTAATTGTGCCCCCCCCCCCACACACACACTGATCTCCTTTGGCCCTTGCCTGCACCTGGATAGGTTAAAATTTCCTCCAAAACAATTGGCATACCGGTACATGTATTTGCTTGCTCAATAACCGAACGTGCTGAATAATATGGCAAGCACATATCCTGATTAATATTCATTAGGGGGCGTGACATGCTTGCCAAATAGGGACATTTTTCAGCATTAGATGGCAAGCATGCTTGCTAAATAAGGACGAAAAAGGGAACTGCTTGCCAAATAAACCCGGCCAAAAGAAAAATACGACGAGACTGGACGCAGTAAAACAACGATTTCATAATCATTACAATGATAACCTCGATTTAGGACACCTTCTTTCTGACAGGTGCTGGTACCTGGTGTTCTTAATTGGGGGTATCTTCCTGACGGAGGTGTCCGCTGTTGGAAGGAGTCACACCGTCTGTCTTCGTCGACCCGAAAAAAGGACGTGGCAGTCGTGTTGGCGTTGGGGCTTTGCGAAAAATGTAGTAATAGGCGGCCTTCATGCGGCTTCTCGCGTGCCTCATTCGAGAAATAGAACTCCCCACACAAAAGTGTTCATATCAAGGAGACCGTTGAAATTCAACCCCATAAATCATACATCAGTACTTAGCTAAAGCCACTCCTACGCGTGCGACAGTTGGCCTGCGTTTAATTGCGATAGACAATCGCAGGTGTACTGTCGCAAATTAACGCAAACTATCCCAGACTTTGCGATAATATTACAGGCAATCGCGAATAATCGTGAAATTTTGGAAATGTTCAAAAAAATTAACCTTGTCGCAACTTATCGCAAAGCAACGGCAGATTGTCGCAAAATATCGCACAATGTCGCAAGAAATCGTTGATAACCCCAAATTATCGGTGTCGACTGAAGTGGATGTAGACAGAAAACCCGTATTGTCGCAGCTATAATCGCACATTGTCGCAAACAACCGCAAGTGAACGCCAAAAAACGCTGATTATCGCCAAGTTTAAGACAAATCTGCGATACGTCTGCGACAAATCTGCGATAATTTCTGCGATTGTTTGCGTAACGTAGAAAAATACAATCGCACGCAAATTGTCGCACGTGTGAGAGCGGCTTAAGATAGTAAACCCTCGAATGATGTCGTCTATATTTAAGAAATGTGAACGAGTTGAGAGTAAAAATGTTATCAATTCACGCTAATATTATAAGTACTTGCTCACCACACGGGCTCCCGCCATGTTTAGGTTTCGGACATTCACAAGTTCTTCTTCTTTCCTGAAACATCTCCTTCCGTGAAATGTAGTAACACTCCTTATTACAGGATCCCCATGCCTGCCACTGACGCCAGCCACCTTGGACAGGAGTGTCTGTAAAAGGTATGATATACACATGTATGGTAGGCCCACGCATCTTGGTGTCAGCAAATTTTAGTTCTTCTTATGCAAATTTAACTCTCAGCCCTACGGACGGATTTATCCGTTCGCCAAAATCATTCTCAAATTCTATGAACGAGTATATCCGTCCTCCCCTAAACCCAATTTTCTACAATATAAGATTGTGTTAGTTTTTTTTAAATCCGGAAATATTTTTTTCTCAGGAAAATCGCCTAGGATCTGGGAGCCCGGGCGAAAAAATCGCCCAGGGCTGAAAGAGTTAAGGCTTCATTTTCGCGACCTCTCTGGGGCATCTATTAAATCAAATGTTCTCAGTTTTAAAAGTACTCACGCTGACAGGAAACTTGTCTAGTGGAACTACCGCCGCATCTTTTTCCGCGGCACTTGGTCCGAGGGTTGGTGCAGGTTCGTTCTTCCCACATTTTCCCATTTTGGGGACATTCACTGCGCGCTCTCCACGGAGTCCAACCCCCATGAACTACAATACAACACAGAGAGAATCCCATCCTTCAAATTACGCTTTTATTGGTCATCTTTACTCTTTCCACGGTTTCCCAGCCAAGAATGCAAGACAAAAAGTAGGATTTGCCGACAGCGACAAAAACACGCTCGCATCTTCCATCCCAAGTTACTGCTGAGCACAGCGAGTTATGTCACCGCTTAATAGATGCGGGCACGATACTGAAGAATTGTCAAGTCACCTGGCGTAGACGACGAACCAGCTGCTGTCTCGAGGGTCCAGCACTAACCCTTCCCCAGCTCTCAACACGGGACAGAAGCCTGTGCATGTCTTCCAACTATTCGTCATATTTAATATGGAGGTTTAGAAATCAAACGATAAACGTAAACGATAACGACAACGTTATTTTTGTATCGAAAGTGCAATATAAAATCTGGTTAATGTGTAGTATGGAAATAAATAACGTTGTCGCAAAGTTTACGTTTATCGTTTGATTTCTAAACCTCCCTAATATTTGAATATTAACGACAACTTTCATGTACCCAATCGGCTTACCTGGGCAACAATCCCTGGTGTCTACTATCTTCGTCGCTTGAGGGCGGCCGCTGCAGTTTCGTCCGTTATATTTCGGAGCGGGGTTCTTGCAGCTTCTGGTTCTTTCCACGGTTGCGTTTCCACAGGTCACGGTGACGGGACTCCATGCCGACCACAGAGCCCAACCTCCATGGACTGAAATAAGAGTGAGATATAGATCGTCCAGGTCAAACGCACACACTAATGATTAAATGCTGTCTCTCAAATACAAATCGCGCGCCCTCCATGTACACGGTACACAAAGTCAACATGAGCCAGGTTGCCGTTTCGTCCGCAGACAATTATCAATAATTATGGTTCCCGATCATCAACATCGCATATAGACCACAGAGAAGTCTCTACATCTGACGATTTAAGAGACTACTATCGCCCTCTAAATTCGGACGTTGATTGGTTAGATTCAAATTTTTCGAATTGATTCTGATTGGACAAAATGCTGTATGACGTACACTAACCGGAAGGTATTCCCCCACCATGGAGTCGTTCATGTGAAAGAAAAAGTGAAGATTCTGTAGGACAAATTCGCTAGTGTGGCTGTTTATTTACGTTTTTGGATGTTTTTTATATATACATGTATGCGAGTTTGAGCATGTTAGTTTCTAAGGCCCGGACAATTTGAGGCTTTGTTTGAGTGTGAGAGCAGGGATTGCGTCGTTACTCTCCTCACGATCCCGTCACTGCTGACAGAATTGGTAACCATTGGTAACGCTGTTTGCCTGGAGTGGACACAAACTACCGGTAGGCCTACATCATCATCAATAATCACATCATCTACTGCTAGTCCTACATCACCAAAGTGTGCAGTTTTGATAGCGAATCCGTTGGATTCCAAATTTTGATTTAATCGGTGTTATAAACGGGTGTGTTAAAACTCCCGGAAAAAATCGGCTGCTAGTAGATAAGTTCGCATGCGGCAGTTATCGTGGTAGGGAACCCAGCCACACTTCCGGTAATGGCGGACCCCAGCACCAGTTGTTAACATGCTGCACGGTACAACTGGATGCCGATTTAGATCGCATACGACATACGCAAACGCTCTCGGTAATGACGTCACGCATCTTCAATAGCTTACGACAGCATAGTGTAGCAGGTAATCAAAGCGTACTGCCATGGTCAGTTGGACAACACTTGATCTGGCGACATGTTGAAATACTCCACAAAAGTGTCAAAAGATTTTAACATTTATGGAACGTTTCCACAAAAACTATTTTGGAACGGACTTCGGTATGGGTAAGATTGCATTAGAAGACAAAATCAGGGGAGAAGCACGTACCGGGACAGGGTATTCTCCTGTTACATGGCCCTCTCTCTCGCGGCGGAGGACCCTCGCAGCCCCTTCCTCCATTTCGTGGTGGCTGGCATTCCCTCGTACGCGTTTTCATTCCCGAGTTTCCACACGAGTGGGAGCACTGTTTCTTCGGATCAGTACTTCAGTAGAATGACTGTCGTCGAAAGATTTTACTCAGACCCCCGCCTAGCTAAATGGCGCGCAGACTTGCGCCTCCGCCATTAGGCCCTACTTTATGATCGAACTATGCTGTTTGTGCATATCCTTCCGCCGCGAACATCAATCTGTTTTTGAAAAACGAAAATTAACATTTTCAATGCCAGTTGCGATTCACTCACCTGGGGCCTTATTCACGAAGAGATCGCAAATATTTGCGTTGCGATCGGTTTGCGTGCGCGCAAATTATGCGTTGCGTGGTATTCACGAAGACGACGCATTTGCCTCGCAAATTTTTCGCAAAATAGCGATCACGCAAAATATGCGTGATCGCAAAATTACATTTTGACAGAGCTTTTTGCAGTCAGATCATTTTTTCCGCTCTAGGTTCACACCAGACTGAGATGTGTGTTGATAATGAAGCAGTTTCGAGGTCGCTGAATTGGGCGGCGCATGCCGGTGTGATGTGAATGGGAGAGTCGATGCGTGGGCTTCATGAATAAGAAATATCGCAAAAATGGCACTTTGCGTGCACGCAAAGTTTGCGAGCCTTTCGTGAATAAGGCCCCTGGACTCGGATTTTGGTTGCATGGCCTCCTTTCTCGGCACACCGTTGAATTATCATCGCCAGCCCCAGAGGCGGGGATAGGCCTATTGGCGCTACATTGTGGGTCAAGTCTTGTTCTTGTGCTTTCTCCGCCTCCACATGTCACAGAGCACTCTGTCCAATTACCCCAATCTTCAACAGCATCTGCAAGGGTTCAAAAAATTAGTATACCGATGTCTCACTTCTAATGCGTCAGTTCACTAACATGAAGCACTGACGCCTGCATGTTCAGGCCTACGATCAAAGACCAACTGCACTCGATTGGCATTTGACTGTTGACTAATAAATTGGAAACGATAGAAACAATATAAAAGTTCGGCCTGGTTATTCACAAACGTGCCATGGATTCCAACCTGCGTTCACAAAATGTATGCCTATACTGTAGAAACATGGCCTATTTGGGCCCCTGAACTGCGAGGCTTGCGGATAATGCGAGGCTTCTAGCGCTTCCTGCTGTAAAAACCCCCAAAGCTCTTTCAGCTGTGATACGGTTTCACTCAAACATGTCAAAGCGCTTCGCAAAAGCGCCTCAGTCTCTCGAGAAACCTTTCAGGGGTGGGGAACTCAAGAAGCAGCTCATTCGGCGCTTACTTGAGCCTTAACTTTTAGACCAGTTTACGTACGCGCCGGGGGAATCGAACCAGGGACATATTGATCATGAGTCTGTTGTTCAATCACTGCGGTAGCCCAGTGTTGAGGACAAATCATTTATAGTTACTTTCATTCAGAGTAAACAGCAGTAATCCAAGGCAGAAATCGATAATACGGCGAAGAGGAAACATTTTGACGATGTCCGTCACGATGCAGTGAAATATCTTCCTCCTTGTCAGCGAATGGTTCAACTGTGAACGTTCACGAGTGGTCGATCGGATGGGAAATGTGGGTCGCTGACGAGACTCAGATATTCCCAAACAAAATTATACTGAAAGGCAAACAATCGTCTTGATTTGACACACACGGAGTTTTGTGATAGGCACAAGAGGGGTGTCGTAAGAGCATTTAATTTGATATCAGATCTGATAAACATTACGTACAGTAGTTTCCATGACTTTGATAAGTCAATATAAACATACTCTATTTCCCCGCCGGACAAATTCGTAGTACTCGAACAAGAGGAACGACAGAAGACCTTTATTTGTAGTTAAGGAAGTGTCCCGAGGAGACCCAGCCGGATGTTCCACAGAAGTCAGACGGAAGAGTCTAATTTTCTCGTGATAAGGCCAGATAAAAAAAACTTATTTAGCATCCGGGCACTTTAGTTATTCAGAGTCGGGAGGGAGGTTTTTATTTTTATTTTTAGTAGCTTTTAGCTGAAAAGATAGGTCAAAAACAATTAAAAAAAAAACTTAAACTTTCAAATTTTAGAGTAGGCAATTTTTTAATGGAAAATTCATTACAAAAAGAATTCTGGGCTCTTGGCATTTTTCAGGTCGGGAGGGGACGCTAAACAAGTATTTTTTTATGTGGCCTAATCTGACATTCTGAAATATAGACCTAGCAACACTTTGTGACATGAAATTGTTACCCAAAGCAAAAATAATGTATCGACCCTCCTGATTGATCCAAATTTAGCAGTTTCAGGTTTTTGGGGGGTGACACCAGGACGATGGTTCCTCCAGAACCTCCAGAAAAGCAATCGGGTTGGCGTATTTTGTGAACTCACGCTGTTCCCCCGAAATAACTTAGACAAGGGCGTGGCGTTTTTAGCATAGGGCCTACTTCCAAGACGCTCCGATCAGCGGGGTTTGTTCTGTACTTCCCAGTGACTGGCCCTCTAAGCCCGTTTAACACGGTGCTGGTTCGAGGAAACCTACCTCCACCCTCCTCGGGCGGGTTGGGTTCAGGATGGATTGATCGCTTTTACACGGTGTGGGTTACCGAACCCGCCTCGATCTAGTTCGAGGTCGGTTCGTTCAAATGCGTGCCACCAGATGGCGTGTATCAACATTTACAGTTATCGCAAGTAAGAAATATGGTGGTGGTGGGGCGGCACTTCAAATTGGCTCCCCCCACCACCCCCACCGCGAAGTGAAAAACTTGCCTAACATCTTCAATCTGGTCCAAGAAGTGTTCTCATTTGAGCTATCAAAGTGGTGAAGTGGAAACAACCGTGCCTGTTTTTGAAACACTCTGTACATCTACAGCCGTGTTCACACTACACTTTTGATACGAATTGATAAAAATTGAATGCGCATTAAAACCCCAATACGTGGCATCGCGCCATCGGTTTGTTAACCGAGGTGAATGCGCATCAACCGAAGCGTAGCTGAGCCGCAATAAAAACTGTGTGTGAACACATCAATGCGAATCATCTCGCACGCATGTAGAAGGCTATCATTTTATTGATGACGTCATTGTAACCGTCCATTTTCTGGTAAAATTTCCTCCCCCCCCCCCCCCGGTCTAAAAAACGGCGATGATTATGGGCTTTTGTTACAGACATACAAACATTCTCATCAAGAAACTTCCTCGTTGTTGCCATTCCGTGCGATTCGGCATGTTTGATACATTTAGCACTCACGTGGTTAGGCCTACCGGCACTCCATTCTAAAAATAACCCGTGATGTCAACATAATGATCTGCAATGCCGTAACAAGATAAAAACCCGGAAGTCAGACTACAATAATGATACTAGAACTGAGAATTCACTGAAAGTGAATTCATGACCCACCACAATGTTGACGTAAGATGGCGGTGTTCGAATGCTGTATTATACAAGTACGACGAAAACTGCCGAACGATCGATCAGGATGTAGGCCTACACAGGCACGACGTGGTGCCATGCATAGATCTCGTGTACCACGCACGATTCTATTTATAGACTCCGATTCTATTTATAGACTACGGCGATCCCGAATATTTAGCTGAAAAAGTTCATTATCTCAGCCAAAAACTGAATGAAAGTGCACAGGAATCTTTTCATCGCGAGTGAACAATTACGCCGAATCGGTTAATGTCGTCCTGGGTATAACAGAAATATACCCAGGTATGAGGTCCTGGTTGTCAGTAGAGGGCCATCACTGCAGCGGAACTGACGCAGAGCAACAGCGGGAAAGTCGGGTTCAGCCATAACACTGTNTGCGTAGTTTACCAAGTCGTCAATAGAGGTCGCCCTTAACGCGGGTACGTGTAACGCAGGATTGAGAAGCAATACTGTGGTCCTTTAAACCAAACCGCAGTGAGTACTTACGCGGGTGGCCGTCGCTGTAAAAGAAATAGACATACTTGGGTTACATTGCTACTTTCTTTAATCGACTTCAATAGGCTTGTAAAAACATGTCAAGGTTTGAGCATCAGTTCCGTTCACCATGGACGAACCTCCCTAGTTACACAAATGTTGCTTTGAGGAAGAGAAGGACATTGCTGTTGATGGGTTAACATTTTGGGCGAACCTCTACGTATTTACAAAACAACTTTAGACTTGTGAGTGAACGTGTTCATACTTACGACAAGGAGCTATTTGGACTCCCGTGCAGTTCTGCTGTTGAGTTCTTGATTCATCTTTGGCTAAAAGAAAAATACGAGATGAGGTTGGGCACAGTTAAACAATGGGACTTCTCGATTGAGGACACCTTCTTTTTGACAGGTGATACCTGGTGTTCTTAATTGGAAGGTATGTTCCTGACGGAGGTGTCCGCTATTGGGAGGAGTCACTCCACCAGTGTTCGTCGACCCGGAAAAGGAGGTGGTAATCGTGTTGGCGTTTCGGGCCTTTGCGAAAACTCTTTACCGGGTATAATACGTAGGTGGTCTTCACGCGCCTTATTCGGGAAATAGGACTCCCCACACAAAAGTGTTCATATCAAGGAGACCGTTGAAATTCAACCCCATAAACCATACACCAGTAGGCCTATTTAACTAAGTAGGCCTATTTAACTAAGTAGGCCTATTTAACTAAGTAGGCCTATTTAACTAAGATAGTAAACACTCGAATGATGTCATTTGTATTTAAGAAATGTGAACGAGTTGAGAGTAAAAATGTTATCAATTCACGCCAATATTATAAATACTTGCTCACCACACGGCCTCCCGTCATTTTTAGGTTTCGGACATTCACAAGTTCTTCTTCTTTCTTCAAACATCTCCTCCGGTGAAGTGTAGTAACACTCCTGATTACAGGCCCCCCATGCCTCCCACTCACACCAGCCACCATGGACAGGAATGTCTGTAAAAGGTATCATATACACTCTTAGCTGAAAAGGTTCTTTGGTGCCACACCAGGAGAACCCTCTGATTTAAGAACCTTCGGGTTGTTTAAGAACCCCTAGAGGTTCCAGATAGAACCTTTCCCTCAGAAAAGGGTTCTAACTGGAACCTTTATGGGTTCTTTGGCGACGCGGGTTCTTTACAGAAGGTTCTATATAGAACCTTGGGGTTCCTCTGGTGTGGCACAAAGAACCCCTAAAGAACCTTTTGGGCAAAGAGTGTATGGTAGGCCCACGCATCTTGGTGTCAGCAAATTTTAGTTCTGCTACAAATACACAATGTATAAGGCTTCGTTTTGAGCGACCTCTCTGGGACATCTATGAAATCAAATGTTCTCAGTTTTAAAAGTACTCACACTGACAGGGAACTCTTCTAATCGAACTACCACCGCATCTTTTTCCGCCGCACTTGGTCTGAGGTTTGGTGCAGGTTCGTTCTTCCCACATTTTCTTCTGTGGGGGACATTCACTGCGCGCTTTCCACTGAGTCCAACCCCCATCAACTACAATTATACAACACAGAGAGAATATCATACTTCAGTGATTCAAATTATGCTTTGATTGACCATCTTTACTCTTTCCCCGGTTTCCCAGCCAAGAATGCAACCCAAAAACTAAGAAGGTTTGCCGACAGCGACAAAAACGCGCTCGTGTCTAAACCACCTCCCTAATATTTGAATATTAACGACGACTTTCATGTATATCCAACCGACTAACCTGGACAACAAACCCTTGTGTCTACTCTCATCGTCGCTTGAGGGCGGCCGCGGCAGTTTCGTCCGTTGTATTTCGGAGTGGGGTTCGTGCAGTTTCTGGTTCTTTCCACGGTTGCGTTTCCACAGGTCACGGTGACGGGACTCCATGCTGACCACAGAGTCCAACCTCCATGGACTGAAATAATAGTGAGGTATAGATCGTCCACGGCAAACGCACACGCTAATGACGCCACAGTGTTTTTTCATTCGAAGACAACGTTGGAACGGTCGACTGGTTAAAGCTGAACTGCAGTGCATGGACAAAAATTGGAGATTCAAGCTCTGAAAAAGGACCATCACGCCGCGGTGGTGGTCAAGAGAAATACAAACGACCATGCACTTTCAAAGTACCACTCCAGAACATGATAGACTACCAGCCTATTCGGTGCCGCCATGAGTCTCTCAATGGAGTCGCATCGTGAGATGGCGTCCAAGTGACGTCTGCAGGTCTGAGGCATTAGGTTCAGCAGACCATCCTGTGGCGCTGTGGTGTTTTTGTACATTCAGTTCAGCTTTAAAGAGGGGTTGAGTTACAGTCTCTCTACTAAACCATTACTTACTGGGACAATTGTTCGGATCGAGGAGAACCCAGATCGTTTCGTTCATTCGCCCTGAACAACCTCGTCCACCGAAGGCTGGCCGTGGGTTCGTACAGGTTCGTCGTCTGATCCGAGGGACACTTCCACAAGTCTTTGTAATTGGACTCCATGGCGACCAAGCCGTCCAAGCTCCATCAACTGAAAGTAAACTTACACTAATAATAGCGAGTTTTAGATCGCATACGACGTACGCAAACGTTCTCGGTAATGACGTCACACATCTTCAATAGCTTACAACAGCACAGTTTGCGGCACGGCAGGTAATCAAAGCGTACGTACCGGGACAGGGTC
>NMRB01000195.1:197240-253920 GCA_002633025.1 Notospermus geniculatus
GTGCATTTTTTGTCAACATTGGCCAATAAAAGTCACTTCCAAAAGCCTGATGTGCCTAAACTAACTAGCTATGTGGGCGGCGGTATAAAGTGATTCAAATCGATATATTATTGACCACTGATCGTCTTCGCGATCGCCAAAAATCGATGATTAGTCCATGTAAACAACGCCAAAACATTATCATATTATCGTGCAACCCCACGCTGATTGGTCAATAACTGACACGTGACCGTCGAGACAGGGCCACCATGATGACATGTGCTAATCTTTTGGAATTAACCATCGATTTTTTGCGATCGCGAGAACGATCGGTAGTCAATATTTGACCGATTTGAATCACTTCATAACACCTCCCACGTAGCTAGTTAGTTTTGGCACATCCGGCTTTTGGAAGTTGCTTTTATTGGCCATTGTTTACAAAAAATGCAGGCCATGCACAGACCGATGCACTGTGAATGTACTGCGGGGGCGCTGATGTTCGGGCCCTTTCCGCTTCGCTGATTTTATGCTGATTAGCCATGTGCTAGGTGCGATAAGGCCTATGTAGCCAACCACATTTGATTTTGTCTGGTTTGTTGTAGGCCTAGTACGGTACTATCACTAAATTATTCCAAACCACTAAAATAATTGTTGCTCTCTAATTTTTCAGATGAAAAAACAGGAATCCGGCCAAGGAGATCGGTGAAAGCCAGAGACCAAGATGAAACAATAGTACCTGACGTTCCAACTGAGTGGACTTGTAAGTAGTCTCCTGTATAAGTGTAGGCCTGATCTGGGGCTACTCTATCACTACAGAAGATTCTTCACCATGATTTCTTAATGGAGCTTGGGAGTTACCGCTATGCTTCAGTTGCTTTGTTCTCTCTTTTTAGCCTGGTTGAGATATAGGAGAGAAGAACCACCAACACAGGAGGTATGTGTATGTGACTCGGGGCTCACACTTGGGTCTAAAATTAGGAAGAAATAATGTCTCCCTCCTCAAAATGTTGGGAGACTTCGCTCTCAAGAGGGAGACTTCACGTAAAGTTTGTGGACGACAAATCTAACAAAAGTTGTTTGATTTCAGCCTCTTTGCAAGAAATTACCACTTATAATGATGATATTTTAGGGCATTTAGGAGTGGATTTGGGCATTTTGGGGTGCAGAAAATGCTTCAGAGGGGATCATATACCCCTTTAGAAAAATTTTTTTTGGTGACTATGTCTTCCTAGGAGTTATTTGGGGCGAAATTTTTGCCCCACATCGCCCACAAATATGAGCCCTGGTGTGACTACTACTCATGATTTGTATGCACAATATAGCTAAATCCCCTAACTAAAGGCCTGGTTGTGGACAGACTAGTGGAAATAAAACATGACAATTCATCCTAAGATCCAAATTCATCTACCGCTGATTAGCTGAAGACACGGGCTGCTGTTGAATGTTTTGGAAATTTTTCACTTCAGGAGATTGATAGAAACTATGCTATGATGGTGGTAAAGCAGGGCAAAGCTGCAGAAAAAGAACTGAAGGATAGACTGGTATGGACCTACCTCAGAGATGGCATGTTACATGTTACTCTGACCACTTTGCACTGCTGAATGCATGTACATCCATTAATTTTGAAACTGTCCACAGAAACCCGAGATGTGCTCAGGGTCACGTATTGCAAATATTTTTATCTGTCTCTGAAACATTGCCACAATGTCAGTTATCAGATAATCAGACAGGAATTGTGGCTGATGATAACGTACATGTGAAACGGTCATGCCCAATCTCAGTGGATTGATTCATTGTGCTTGTTTTTCTTCATCAGTCATCTTTGTAATTTCCTTTGCTTTGAAGGAGTCAGAAGAAGATTATGAAGATGGGAGGATTCATCGTGTGGATACACAGAACAAATCAAGTAGGTCACTTATATCTCTTGCTTAGTTCTTCAGTGTTGACCATGCAAACTCCCATCTAGAAGTTGATTTCAAGCAGGCTTTGTCAATTACTGGATGGCTTCTTGATTAATTCCTGGCCTCCATGTCCAAGTCTGGTATTATTTCTTTTTCTATTTCAGAATTTCCCAAATATGAGGAGTATGAACAAGTTCCTGGAGTGAAACCTGAGGAAAAGGAGAACAGATGATGGTGCAGAAACATGCCAAGATATGGACTGAATGCTGTGAGCGGTTTGATGTGCATAATGCTCTGAACTGATTCACCATGACATTATCTCTCTCAGCAATGAAATCCCCCATTACACACTTTACCATCACATGATTTCATCCTGCCAGTGTGCTAAGCAACAAAGCTCTGTGGATCGGTACATATCATATCATATTACATCTTACTACATGTAGGTGTTCTGAGACTGAGAGATCCAATGTCAACATAACTCTTTCATACGGATCACATTGCTGTGGTTGAAGGCAGTGCCGTAAGATGGCGTTGACCTCCCTGAATTTCTCGTGGCAAGATAGATAGAACAAGATGATTGTGTACCTCCTATATGTTACTTCATCAGAGGCAGTCTTACTACCTCACTAAATTATATTATTTATGCTTGTAAATATATGAAGTTTACTATGAATCTTGGTCTCATTTTTGGGCAGTGATTAAAACTCCATTTCATAGAAGATGACATCACTTAATGTGGTTATAAGTAGGCCTACAAACTGTCAGGATACTAAGGCATCAGGTGGAGTCTCTCTAGTGCAGGATACACTCCTTGCGCAGTGTCTTCTCACTCATACCTGTCGTTCATAGACACTGCTTACAATGGCCAGATCCCCGCCGATTTACCACTAGAGGGCGTTTAGCGTAACTAACGGAATACATGAAACATTTTCTGATTTTGGTTCACTGTCAGCGTCCATGACAACCGTGGCAGACTGGTCACTCGTCGTAAAGCATTTTATATGGGACTGTTGCATTACGACGCAGCACGACTAGTCTACAACAGCAATGGATGCCCCTCCCCCCGTGTCCAGCATGCAGTGCCACTTTGCACTTTTCAGTGTTTAGTTCGTGCCTTTATTGTTTTGAAACATCGCTAAAGAAGTGGATAACGGCTCTCTATATGAGATTATTATGTTTGTATATTGATTGATCTTGTAAACAGGCCGAAGCACCGAGCAACGCCGGCGCTGTTTGGCCGCTGACTAGTGCTGCCGTCATGCGGTAAATCGGCGGGAATCTGGCTATTGTAAGCAGTGTCTATGAACGACAGGTATGAGTGAGAAGACACTGCGCGAGGAGTGTAGTGGAGGAGAGAAATACAGTGGATCCTATCCTTGTGGAGACACAGGAGGACAATATGTAAATGAGGACACTAAAGACGCAGTCATCTTGATTTCTCAGAAAAGGTACGTGAAATTAGTTTGAGGATGACATACCGGTAATGTCAATCCTGAACGTTCCAATCTACGTTTTATAGCGATTAACAACCAGTCAACAGACCCACATAGTGTTGAAGACATGGATGTGCCGGTTGTGACAAGATAGATAGGGACAACCGAATGGACAGGAGACAACCCATTAAAACGCAACTGTTAGAATCTATGCCGCTTCTTGCTGGTATAACAGTGACCATTTTATGCATCCAACTGCTATTGGTAATTTTTTCACTTGAAAATTAGCGGGAATTATGAGAACACCCGTATGGCCCTTGGGCTGGGTGTGACTGACCGAGGAATTCATCACATCCATGTCTCAACCTACCTGTCACTGCACCACAGGCTAAACAATTTTTATGCCCAGACGTGTTAATTCTGCCTTCTTATTACATGTTTGATTAATAGTCACAAGCACCTTCCTCAAAACCGAACGTGCGCTTTCTCTTTTATCAAAAATGAAAGTGCGAAATTCGGGTTCAGAAATCTGTCTTCGGCAGGTGCTGCCATCTTTTACAGAAATTGGAACTAGTGTATCCAATATGGCAGACGAATTGCCTCTTCACGAGTGTGTTTTCAGAGGAGATATTCGTCAATTATCACAGCTTCTAAGATCTCATGATGTTGCTCAGAAGGATAAACATGGTAAGGATTATATAAGTGAATTGTGGTGCAGAATTTATGGTGATCGGTGCCTTCTTTTTTCGTTAAACAGATGATTTACAAGACAGCACTGCTGCTGTCATGTCATAGCTGAATACATTGTATGCATGTGTGTACATAAAGTACATGACACATATTGGTATGAACATGATGGTCTTGCCTTGGCTTTCTTTCATGGTACCGATACATTGATTGCTTGATATTTCATGATTCTTCCTCAGCAATCTTTATCATATTATACCGTGTGCCGGTCATAGTCGGGCGCGAATCCAGGGAGGGGGCGCACATCCGCCGCACGCCCCCCCTTTCGGCCAACAAATCTGTAAATAAAATCGACCGTGAAATTCTGAAATTTGGAGCAAATCATTGAAATTCACCACCGCAGATTTCAATGTTTCTAGCACAGTGCACCCCCTCTTTCCCGAAATCCTGGATCCGTCCCTGCCGGTAGCCTAGTATTATGCAGAGTTGGCGGTAGCGGTAGGGTATACTGGTATATACCGCTATAGGCTATCTGGTTAACGGTAGGCCTACCAACTGGCATGTAGGCTACGGTAGCAGTCAAACTGTAAAAACAAGGGAAGCAAGACGACTCTATCCATCAACATCCTTGCCACTTCTCGTCTTAGGCCTAGCTGCACTTCGCGTTATATAGGCCCTGCTATGAGCCCCAGAATTTCAGGCCTATACTGTATGTCTATGATCTCTCCTAGCCTACCTTGGCCTAACGGGTATATCTAGGCTTATTCTTGTCATCTGGGCCATAGTTGCTGAACTCACACAAGCACTCAACATCAAGGAAGGCTTCCAGTTCCAGTGGTGGGATTGACACATTAATAACCAGGACGAAGATACCAAATGTAGGCCTACCTGTGGACTGGGAACCCTTCAAAAACATATCAATTTAGGCCCTAGTTGCTTCAGATAGTGGAGATGGAGGGACTAATGAAGTAACTATACATGTACATCAACTTAACTACATGTAGGCCTACGTTGTATACCGGTACTAGGTCGTGTCCATCGGTAATGAATTGAAACGAAGTTTAGCCTATCTCACCAAATTCTAATCCATCCTTTCCATTATCTCTTTTCAGGAAATACACCACTTCATTTGGCAGTTATGTTGGGGCACAAAGGTGAGTGGGACACCATATTTAACATTGCCAAGCAGTCATGCATGTTAGTCACCTACAATGTTGCCGTTGATGGGAATAGCTATCACAATTAGGCTACTGATGCCTGAATTTAGGAATTTGGGAGCAGTATTTTGGTTGGTCTGTGACACAGTTTGGAGTGTGAATAAGCATTTCGTTTTTTTTCAGTTGAGTCACTTTATTTTGTCAACTTTTCCATTGCCAGAGTTGCAGGTGTGGCCATGTTTTCACCTGTACCCCGCTGAATTAATTAGTGAATCATTGCATCATTTTTGATAATCATGCAGTGCCACACCTGTGCCTTGCTTCAGGAGACACTACAATTAACATTTACAATGAAATCGCTCGTGTGCATTTTGTTGTACGGTAGTATACACTGGATGATAAGTCAGTGAATCATATTGCAATATTACGTGCAAAAATCAATATGGAATCAACATTGTTTACAATGATACTGATACTGTTTCAAAGGTTTCATAGGAAATATTCTCATCCATAGATCTAATATTGCCGTAGGAATAAGATGATCGTGAATATATAACTCCCACCCAGTCAGTCATGACAGTGTTATCTATGCATGACATGATGATGACATCAAGAACGAAGCTTGGTCTCTTTTGTGTGACAATACCGTTCGGCATACTGTAAAATTCCTGCATCTTGGACCCTATTTTAGTTGTAGCCTCTACTGCATCTCAGTGCATCTCTTATACCTTGTGTATTATACCGCGCCGGTCACCTTATCCACATAGTGATTGCGCTCTCTGTTGCTTATTAACCTCTAGCACCGAGGCCAACGCACTAACCACTAGCATGACTAGGCCATAAAGGAAATCCTCTATGGTCAGCGGGTTAAGCCTTGCCATATGCAAGGGGTTCAATGCACCATTCCCCCTTCCGACAGAGATGACTCGTCCTCGTGTCACTTAACGCCACTCTGCATCTCAGTGCTTTATTACACTTTCCAGATTCGACTGGGAAGGTCTACCAGATGTATTTTACCGTGCCGGTCACGTCCATCCACAGTGATCGTGCTCTCTGTTGCTACCTCTAGCACCAAGGCCAGCGCGCTAACCACTAGGCCATCGCGCCAACCACTAGGCCATAAAGGAAATCCTATGATTACATGTATGGCCAGCGGGAAAAGCCGTGCCATATAATAGCTGCAAGGGGTTCAATGCACCTTGCCCCTTGCAAACACAGATATCATTGGCTATAGATGTGATCTGATCATCATCCGACCGTCTAACCAAATTAACTCGATGGACATGTTCAGCATTGATGTACTTGGTACTTGTATTGTATCACTATCAGATATGCTACCACATACATTGGAACAATGCTCCACCATGTGCTTGGTGCAGGATGAGTCATGAATGAATACCATCAATATTGTGATATAATGCTTCCCTCATCACACCATTCCATCTGGGATTATTGATATCTCAGTGTGTATGACAAAAAAAATGTCCGTAAGCCATTTTAATTTCGCATTCTGCCAGTCTGTGACTGTGAGACAGTGCGACACTCTGGTTTATGTCCATTAGGCCATTTTAATTTCGCATTCTGCCAGTCTCTGACTGCGAGACAGTGCAAGACTTTTGAAAGAGTAGCGACCAGGATTTACTTTATTAGCGCTGTCAGACTTGTCGGAATTTTTATTATCCTCCAACTGCTCCTGAATAATGTGTTGCTGATTAAATTGCGCGTTATTTCTATGGCAAGTGATAAAAAATTCTTCTGAGGAAGTTCTATCAGGTATTGAACGATAACTGTACTGAAGTTGGAAGTCCTTTCAACCCAAGCCCATTCCAGACTGTACTTTCCGGATCTGCAAGGAAACAGCCATATTGACGCAAACATAGATTCGGTAGGAATTTGACAGCATCAGACATGTCAGAGCCCTTTTCCTCAACTAAATAGGCCTACATACATGTAGCATATCAGTGGTGAATTTTGCCACATACCGGTGTAGACCAGTGGTTCTTACACACGCAAGGAGACCGATGTGACATGGCCCTTCAGCTCTTCAAAAGATCCCATGGAAACTCTAACCGATACATTACTATTTTGCTTGTCATCAACCAGTTGTGGGTATTGAGGCTGCAGGATGGGGTTCAAATGCATAAAGTGGTGTCGATTTCATCATGAGGATGTTTGATTTGTAAACTTTCATATTGACACTGTTTATTAGATCTTCCCAGCCTATAGTAAACAATTTCATATCTGATGCATCTTTTCATTTCAGAGTGTGTGCACCTCCTTTTAGCTCATGGTGCCCCAGTCAAGGTTAAGAATGCTCAGGGTTGGAATCCGCTAGCGGAGGCAATAAGTCATGGTGACAGACAAACAAGTAAGTCTCCCACTTACCTACATGTCGCTTAACTCTGAAAAAGATGTGAATTGCCTTTACAGTGCATAAGTTTATTCACAAAGCCTCTGTAGATCATCACATCTGTAACTGACCTTTTATGGCGAAGCGGATTGAAAGGATGTGGGAACAAGCCATCTTATGGATCCATGCAACAGCCTTCATAAGTCAGCAAAAGAAACATTTCTGATGTATTCTGCTTCTTTGCCATTCTTTAAGACAAAATGTCTTCAAACACTGATTGACAACGTCAGAAGTACCGGTACATGTACATGTATTAACTGCTGGTGTCTGTTCATAAATAGCGAAATGTCGAAGTGTCATTACCAGTAAAGTAATATCAGAAAATATGGAGACTTTTGCGGAGTGTTACCGCTTTATTGTCGTGACTGATTTTGACCTGTTTCATGCTGTGTATGAAGGCCTCTACGACTTGGCAACAGAACTACACCATCAGCAGCAAAAATGGCACTTTAAATTGCCGCTTGGAATACTGCTGTCAAGAGGCCTCTTCATGGTTTATTCATGTATGTATGCTTGTATGACATCCGTCGTATGCTACAAAACCAATGATTATATGGTTTTCTTGGCATTCTCGTGATCAATATCTTGTCGCTTGTGTCATACGTCTCGCCAGATTCATCTGCCGTCGCGTAGTAATTATCAAGAGATGAAATCAATTATCTTTTACAACTGTTACATGATTAGAGGTGATGAGAAAGTTGCCCTCAAATCAGTTGCGTGTCAGTTTGCTTTGAAACTGAACATCGTGTAACACCATGAAAAAGATGTGAATTATTTCACCCATGGCGGATGTAATGAATGGCAAAGGTGGTTTGCAAAAAGAGTGAATAGAAAGGAATTCTACAGGTTTATTCAAAATAAATGTGACTCTTCGCATGGCGTTCAGACATGTCACTCAGAAGGTGAGCTGCAACGAACTAAGATGACACCAGTAGAGAATGGAAGAAATAGATTATTTCAGATTTCATAACAGACACACAATATTGAAACTGACAAACATTTGCAGGGTTTCTGCCTGAAATATTTTTGAGGGTATGCAGTTCTTCAAAATCAGCAAAAAAACCCATGAAATTAAAGAAAATGGCCCTTTTCTGTTCCTTTGAGGGTACTCACACTCAGACACAGCGTACCCTGCGTACCCTCTGGCGGAAACACTGATTTGGTCTCAACCTGCCACGCTAAGAGCGACATGCGACTGGTTTTGCTGTGGAGGGTCGCAAATGTGCAAGGTGGGAGAGGACTGGTGGAAATTTGCTTACACTACTGACTATATTGATACATCACATCAACTGTAGCGTCAGCATGCAATCTTGTCAATGAATGGACAGAGTTCCCTCTTTATGTAGGACACTTATGACATGGCTCTACCCTGTATACCCGTGGGAGAGATCATCGTGTTATCCAATACGCTACTATTGCGGCACATCTGTGCTAATCCAATGTCCAGCTTTCAGATCAATCTTCAGTAATGTGTTGTGTGTCATTTGTCCGCGGGGAGTGATTTGCTAGTCGGAAACGATGGTCCAATTGCAATGTATCATCAGATGATGTCAGTTTCAAGATGTGGTGGTGACCCCAGTGTTGGAGAATGGGTGATTTTAGTGCCATTATTGATGGTGACCCTCCTTTGGACATTGGGGAAAAATAAGTGATGAAAACTCATCAATAGACCATTCTCAAATTGCCAGATCTGCGCACTTCCTCCGAAATTTCAACCATAACCTCGATCTAAAACCGGGTGACGTGACGCAATCCATTATTCAGCAATGGTCGAGTCTGACGCAACGTCGTCGACGTTACTGTCGCGGGGCTGTCTGCGTCACGTCATTCAGCTTCAGACCGAGGTTATGGTTGAAATTTCGGCGGAAGTGCGCAGATCTTTCTCGTTTACGTCAATTTGAGAACGGTCTATTGACTGTTGTATCATGTTATTCAAGCAGCATGGAGCCTGATTGCAAGGCCTAGAGGTTGTTAACTCAGGGCACATGTGGCATAAAAAGTTATTTGTGAAACCAAACATTTGACTGTGATTTTAACACAAAACCTGAATTCCAACCATCAAGACACTTCCGGGTCTACGCAAATGCTCCTTTCCCTTGTGTCACTGACATTGTAGGGAGCGGTATGGACTGTGTGTAAATGATCTGAGTTTGTCAGGATGAATCCCAACAGGACACTCAACATTGCTGTCTGAAAACTCAGCAATTATGACTGTAGAATGTTTTAAATCCTGCCATCTGCCATCCTGCTTACATATACATGTACATGACATATTGCATGATACATGTTGATACTAACACCCACGGCCACGTCAAATGCGTTAACACCAACTGCACGATGGAATATGCCTTGAGTAGGCCTACTCCACTGATCGGGAGCAAAAATAGAATGCGACATGCAGGCTTTCCCCAAACCGGCAGTATGTTGGCATGCATGAATATTGGTTGGCCCTGTGAGTTATCTTGCATCATTAGGCCTACAACTATGTTGGAAGGTCTGTGTAATGTACATGTACGCGTGATGGCTTATAATCAAAGCCATTTTCTGCCCTAAATTCTCATAATACATGCTGTGAACAGCCACAATTATAATTCTATGCATCCACAGCCATGACAGGGGCATAAGAGAAGTTCCCATTTTAAAGGTACGGTAATATAAAATAAAATAAAATAAAATAATATAATAAAAATGATATAAAATGCAGACTTGCTGGTCAGGGCTGGGTTGCACAAAACTCATGTTAGGGCTAACATGATGTTAGCGCTAACATCATATTTTTAAATGACGTAAAATGACAATGGAATTTGACGTCATCTAACATAAAAGTTAGCACTAACACCATGTTAGCGCTAACATGAGTTTTGTGCAACCGGCCCCTTGTCTCTAACTCTTTCCTCACCACAGGCCCAGTCATTCGGCATCACAAATACAGCTAATTTCCTCATTAGCAACATTTGAATGATCCCATTTGGCCAGATTGGATCTTTGGGGCCACCTTCAACTTCATGAATTTTGTACACGGGCATGTCTGATTGCAAGTGCTTTTCACAACTTTTGCAGTGACTTCGTCTTTTTGAAGAAGTTGGATTAAAACTTGATGACCCTCATCTTCTCATTTGTCTTTCCAGTCACTTCCTTGTTACGAAAGCTAAAGCAACAATCACGAGAAGCTTTGGAGGAGAGGAGACCAGCACTTATAAAGGCATTAAAAGATTTAGGAGATTTCTACCTGGAACTCAAATGGGATTTTCACAGTTGGGGTAAGTAATTAGTCCATCTACCTTCTGTTTTCGTGGTTGGGTTGGTAAGATGGAGGAGAAAATGATTCCAATTATTCAAAATCAAATTGTGATGTTGAACAGGTCCCCCCCTCCCAGAGATGATGAGTCCTGGTACAGTCTGTCACAAGAAGAGCAAGTCAGACATATCAAACCGGAATCAAACCCAGGACTTCCGAGGTGACAGGTGCCGCACTGTGCCAGTCCACTGACAGCTGCCGATGTTTCCGCTGCATCAGTCGGACGGCCTTCTCTTATGGGCGGTTATAACCGCAAATAAAGACGTTATAAAATAAAGACATTGTTGTCATATTCTCTAGTCATTGTGATGATCTGGAGTCGTAGCTGAGAAAGACATAAGGTGGCGCTGCAGTCATCCACACGAAGAATGACGGCAGTGTTACGAATGATTGCCCCTTACGTCTTTCTTAGCTACAACTCGAGATCGTGTGGAGTAGACGACTGCAGCGCTACCTCACGTCTTTCTTAGCTATGACTATAGAGATCATCACAACGACTAGAGAATATGACTACGTCTTTATTTTGTAACGTCTTTATTTGCGGTTATAACCACCCATATTCTCTGCTCATTGAAAATCAACTTGATGCTGTGTGGGTGGCTCTGTCTGCATCACCAGCTGATTTTGATGAATGCGTACTGGTAGTCATGCATATATGTCTAGTTCATCATCATCACAGAAAGGAGGGGGCAAACCTGCATTGTTGATCCAATGCGAACCTAATCTGTATGATAATTCTCATCATGGGTTAAACATATTCTGAGCCCACTTCATTTTCCTGCCACCTAAGAAATCAATATCGCTGTGACTTCTCCCCCGGCGTAACGAGCTAAAGACTCTCTTGCCAGCTAAATAGAGAAGAAACGTGCAAAAAGATATCTGATGTTCGGTTACAGGTGCTTTTTGTACTTCTCCAATAATTGAATTTCAATCCGGAGTGTCGGATCGATCGGTTCTGATCCGTGCTTTTGGGATGGTGTACTCTATTTTAGAACCTTGCAGTGACTCGACAGAGATTAAATTTCTATCGCAAGAGTTGCTGTGACAGGCATGACAGGATAATGAGTGTGCGCAATGGGTGTATCCATTATTCAGTGGCATAGGCATGAAAGCAGCAATGCCAGCTGGTGATAACTCTAAAATGAGTTGAAGATTTTAATCCAACTGTAGATTTGTCAGTCATATTACGTCATCACAAAATCCGGGGAACCCCCGAAAACACCCGAGGATCTCAGCTTGTGTAGGACGTAATAGTACGCCCTGCAAGGAAATGGCGCTTCACATTGCGTAGGACGTTATATCACGTCCTGAACCTTAGGGCCTATGTGTCAAATACTTTTTTTGGCAATTTTTTTAAGAAAGAAAATTTTTTTCAAAAATTAATTACACAGTTAACGGGTTAAAGCTGAGGAATGGAAGTGGTTGAATCTAAAGAGGTTGAACTTCGCCTCCTAGATAAATCCATCAGACATTTAGTACCATCCTGATATCTCTCGTCTATTACAAGGCGGTTGAAGTATCCCCACCTGGCCACTACTGACTAGGTCTGCAGGTGGAACGTAAATAAAGTTTAACATGCATTCTAGAAAGCTTAAGTTAGTAGTATAATTTATGATATCTATACCAGTACAGTATAGATCCACTCGAATGTTTCTCTCATGTTAGGAAAACAGTCAATACCGAAGTCCTCACATTGAAAAAGCAATCAGGATGTTGTTAGGAGGATCCTGATATTGCCACCAGCATGTCTAGCAGAAGCGGCTTGATTACCTTCCCTTAGCTTGAGGGGATTGCCGGCATTAACGACTGAATGGGTTTTAGTGTGATAGGACTGGAACAAGATTTACGAGAATGTGTCAAGGGTGATAGATAAAGGTTCAAATGATCGAAGCTGGGAGGAATTAGCAAGTTTTTTTTTGCTGAGCTCATGGTTTTGTCCCGCTGCAGAACAGCAGGGGACATTTGAATATTCAAGGGAGAAATCATTTGTTGTTTCCTCAACGCAGATAAAATCTTGTTGAGGCAGGAAAATAATGTTGGTTCAGAGTTGACACTGCAGCAACTAGTTGATTGATGCTGGAGTGTTGTATCAGAACTAAACGTGCTTTAGTCATGTTAGTGTAGGGCAAATACCCAGTGCTTCATGTAAGATGGGCGCAATCACACTCGTGCCCCTGCGCGCCCGCAAAATTGCACCAAGGAGCTCGATTGACCGCGCACCTCAGCATCCTGGAAGTAACCGACCATCGATTTTCACGAGTGTGAACAGCTCTCCTCGAGCCTTTGAGGAGCTCAACTGATTGAGCTCCTCCAGATTTCAAACGTGAAGCACTGAAATACCAACCAAGTGGTGGTGTGCAAAAGGCAGCAGCAGCGAAAAATCTCAAGCATTACTTAATGTGCTAGAACCATCTCGTCATCAGATGAATTTGATATCGTTTCAGTCCCTTTAGTGTCAAGGATCCTTCCATCCGATGTATGCAGAATTCACAAAAGAGGCTCAAGTATAAGGTGAGTACCGGTAAAGTGTGCAGATCTTCCATCTGTAGATAGTCTGTATTTTTCTTCATCGGTGTTTTTCACTACAAATAACAGTCAGGAAAGAGAGCCAGACCATCTTAGATCGTGGCCACCATAGAACAATTAATGGCAGTCTTCTAATCAAGAAATACATCAGTTGCAAAAAATTGATAATGCATGAACGCTGGCGCCGGGAAAAAAAATTTGGAATTCGTTGAACTGGGAAAGAGAATACAGATGCAGTAAATGGCATCAGACTTGTGGAATTGAATACGTTGCATTATTTTATCCCTGGATTACATTTCTGTATGTTTCATCTTTATTGGTGAATTATAATCCCTGATAGGGTTTCCGTCTGTCTGTGGGATGCTGTGCGGTGTTAAATTGTGGTTAAATGACGGAGACTGAACGATGCCATGCTAATGAAGTATCACATGCAGGTTATGTCGTGGTTGGTCATCGAATTACCTATTATGCTTTTCCTGGAATATGGTTGTAGGAATGACATGATTAGAGTACCGGGTACTTGTCATGATGACTGCAGTAACCACTGGGCAGTACAGGTATATGTGGTGGTGGTGATTATGGCCTCCACCCCACGAAGAAAGAACTGTTGAACAGTAGCATTGATGTTTTGACTCTCTCCTTTTCAGATTGGACACAACATTAGTTGACTTCAATGACATGCGCTGGGAACGGGGTGACATTACTTTTATATTCAACGGGGAGTCTAAGCCGTCAAACTCATTGACTGTACTAGATAATAAACTCAAAGTCTTTCAGAAAATCAGGAACGAGGTATGTGCCACTGGTATGCAGACACAGTCTTTTTGAATGAAAATGTTGACGTTTTGGAGACTCCAGTTAATTGATTACCTGGTAATTGATTATTGATTGATTGATTTCCTCCAGGTGGAATACGTACCAAACCTTTTGATTTTCAGGAGTCAGAGACTGAGATTGAAGATGAAATCGACATACTGATGAGCAGTGATATTGTTGCTGCGCAGATGCCAACTAAAAATATCACATTTACCCGAGCACAAAAAGGTTTCCTATTCAGGGAAGACAAAACTGTAAGTAAAATAACAAACCAGTATTTCAATATCAGTCAGTATTAGTGTTGATTTTATACATTAGGCTTACTGAGATATTGTAGGCCTCCTGTGTTGTCAGTGCTCCTCGTCTTACAGATATATGAGTAACGCAAAAATGAAAATGACTAGCATTTCAGTTCTTGAGTTACTCGAACGAAAAATGCATAATCTGTCTATCCATTTCAGGAAATGGTGGGCGAATTCAAAGCTGATTTTTATGCAGTTCATGGTATGCTGTTGGACACCAAAAAGCGGTGAGTGTAGAAGTGATAAAAGAAATTGCAGCCATCTAAACAGTAAAGTCTTTCCTGATCAAAAGTATGCGTCCCTTCCATAAGTGTACAGATCCCTGTCAAGTCATTGCATACCTGTAGCTTGGTCTGTGGGAGTTGGTGAAAATCTTACCTTGTGCCTGTTGCCATGAATTATGTCTCGTTTTCTTTCAGGCGAGAGCATTTATCAGATGAGGATTTACAAAAAAATAAGGCCCTGATGGAGAGCCTAAGCAAAGGAACAATCGTAGAAAACTGTGATGTAAGTTGCTGTTAGCTCTGAATTTTATTTGTGTTTTGTTAAACAATGGTCATCCTATCTGGTGTACTGTAGAATTGGGTAATCTTATAGTTTAGTATGTAGAAAAAATCCTTGTTTTTTATTTTGCAATTTTGCAAGGGTGATGAACTCGCAAAGGTTATTCGTCCCTAAATCTTGGATTTTTATGGTGACTTCGTGTGTTAGTGTGATATAATTGTGTGACGAACAATCACTGAAGCTTTTGTACTTTCACACTTTCAGCTCATGAAGGTATTTTTTTTTCACATGTTTAGTTCAATATACTTGGTATTGAAATTTGGCATTTAGGTTTATGACGCCATTTAGATTTTCGCTACTGTTTGCCCTATCAGTGAATGCTCTGTCAGTTCCTTCGGAATATGTGGTCAAGTTTACACCTTGTTGGTTCACTTCAGAGCATGCGGGTTGCAATTGAAACGTCCCCTTTTTCTGCACAAATACGGTCCACTTAATCGTCTAAATGATAAGGGAGCTGCGGTAAACAGTCTTTGTTCCATCACATGTAGACTCAGAGCCCTTGCAGTTGAAGATGATGCAGAAAATTAAAGTCTTTATCCCATATGATCTCAATCAACCCCAGGTCCCAATTGGTCGTTTCTCATCTTCAAAGTGTGCTTCCTCCAATTCTGCTTACATGTACCTGACCTGTCCACTTCTTTCAGGACATAAAAGGTTGCAACATTTGGTGATGGTCCAATTCTTTGTTTCGCCTGTAATTTTAGGGATTGTTTCACTATGTACCGGTATGTTGGGATGATGGTTGTCCAGTCTACATTCTGAAAATCTGTGTGACATACCGTATTTATTGGCGTACAAAACGCACTGGGATATAAGCCGCACCCCCTGGACGCCATTACCAAATCCATAAATAAAGCGCACTGGTGAATAAGGCGCATCCCACACCATGCACATTCAACTATACATGCACCTTATACTACTGTACATGCATCACACCAACACGCGGTGGCGTCAATTTGAGCATGCCTGAGCACACCATTACACTTCCTGTACTGTTGTCCTGTGCTTATATAGAGTCTCGTTCAGCTTTCGTATATTTCTTGGTTCAGTGTCAAATCAGTGTCAAATATTCTAGGATGTTCATCTCTTTACCAGATGAATGAAATAAATTGTTAATGTTACTCCAAGACAGTTTTGTCTTGGGGTTGAATATATATATTTTTATTATTTGCATATAGGGTGTACTAGAATAAAAAAATGCTAATTCCCCTTCACTTGTTCTTTACCCTGATATTGGTATTCCCCAGGGGTATTCCCCTGGCTGTCAGACCCGGATGTTATGACGTCATTTTCACTACAGTTGGGGGCCATCTCAGCTTTCTTCAACATGAGTTGATAGCATTCATGAATAGCTTGTGAATCATCATGTAAACCATACGATGAGATGCCCCCTCACCTGCCAGCCTCGATTTCAAATCAGAAAACATGGCATGGTCAAGACATGCAAGATGGTGGCTGACAGAAACGAAAAACTTGATGGGTTTAAGTTCATTTTGGGTGGGAATAAAAAACTTTTTTCAACAAATGGAGGGACTAGGGGGGCTAGTATGATTGTGGATGGCATGCAAGGACTGGATTTACAGTTTAAAGTGAGTGATCAGGTGAACTTTTGACCGTTTTAGCGCCGTGTTGACATTCATGTTGCCAGCATCATCCAACTTGATCACCGTTGTGTCAAGGTTTTGGGGCCTCAAAAAACTTTTTGGAGGGGTAGTGCTTTTGGCCACCCTGATCCTTAAATAAAACGCACCTTCCTATAAGCCGCAGGCCCGTTTTTGAGGCCCTTTTGGGGTCAAAAAGTCGCGCCTTGTACGCCAATAAATACGGTACATGTAGAATGTATGTTATTCTGCCCAACAAACATTTCTCAAACTCCATTAGACTTCTCATTGGCACCTATACACTGGCAGCATGTAGACTGGTTCGCTTATATGAATTTTGGGGTTGGTTTTGCTTTAGATAATCAGTTTTAAAATCTGTCCTAATCATTCTAGTAGGCGTCTTTCACGACTTGCCTCCTTGTATCCTGCTTTGGGCAGATTTTTTACTAAACATTGTAAAGAAAGGAGTCCAAATGAGAAATTTACAGACATCTGAGATAGTGCCGGCAACTTATGAGGTGATAGACATGTAACACTCTGATGTTCATAGTCTCTATGATCAATGAGATTACGACAAATCAAATACCGTATTTATTGGCGTACAAAACGCACTGGGATATAAGCCGCACCCCCTGGACGCCATTACCAAATCCATAAATAAAGCGCACTGGTGAAAATAATTCTCATCATGGGTTAAACATATTCTGAGCCCACTTCATTTTCCTGCCACCTAAGAAATCAATATCGCTGTGACTTCTCCCCCGGCGTCACAAGCTAAAGACTCTCTCGCCAGCTAAATAGAGGAGAAACGTGCAAAAAGATATCTGATGTTCGGTTACAGGTGCTTTTTGTACTTCTCCAATAATTGAATTTCAATCCGGAGTGTCGGATCGATCGGTTCTGATCCGTGCTTTTGGGATGGTGTACTCTATTTTAGAACCTTGCAGTGACTCGACAGATTAAATTTCTATCGCAAGAGTTGCTGTGACAGGCATGACAGGATAATGAGTGTGCGCAATGGGTGTATCCATTATTCAGTGGCATAGGCATGAAAGCAACAATGCCAGCTGGTGATAACTCTATAATGAGTTGAAGATTTTAATCCAACTGTAGATTTGTCAGTCATATTACGTCATCACAACAAAATCCGGGGAACCCCCGAAAACACCCGAGGATCTCAGCTTGCGTAGGACGTAATAGTACGCCCTGCAAGGAAATGGCGCTTCACATTGCGTAGGACGTTATATCACGTCCTGAACCTTAGGGCCTATGTGTCAAATACTTTTTTTGGCAATTTTTTTAAGAAAGAAAATTTTTTTCAAAAATTAATTACACAGTTAACGGGTTAAAGCTGAGGAATGGAAGTGGTTGAATCTAAAGAGGTTGAACTTCGCCTCCTAGATAAATCCATCAGACATTTAGTACCATCCTGATATCTCTCGTCTATTACAAGGCGGTTGAAGTATCCCCACCTGGCCACTACTGACTAGGTCTGCAGGTGGAATGTAAATAAAGTTTAACATGCATTCTAGAAAGCTTGAATTAGTAGTATAATTTATGATATCTATACCGGTACAGTATAGATCCACTCGAATGTTTCTCTCATGTTAGGAAAACAGTCAATACCGAAGTCCTCACATTGAAAAAGCAATCAGGATGTTGTTAGGAGGATCCTGATATTGCCACTAGCATGTCTAGCAGAAGCGGCTTGATTACCTTCCCTTAGCTTGAGGGGATTGCCGGCATTAACGACTGAATGGGTTTTAGTGTGATAGGACTGGAATAAGATTTACGAGAATGTGTCAAGGGTGATGGATAAAGGTTCAAATGATCGAAGC
Organism: Notospermus geniculatus; assembly: GCA_002633025.1. Lineage (NCBI taxonomy): Eukaryota > Metazoa > Nemertea > Pilidiophora > Heteronemertea > Lineidae > Notospermus > Notospermus geniculatus. Next base: position 215,756 of record NMRB01000195.1, read on the forward strand.
TGGGAGGAATTAGCAAGGTTTTTTGCTGAGCTCATGGTTTTGTCCCGCTGCAGAACAGCAGGGGACATTTGAATATTCAAGGGAGAAATCATTTGTTGTTTCCTCGACTCAGATAAAATCTTGCTGAGGCAGGAAAATAATGTTGGTTCAAGAGTTGACATTGCAGCAACTAGTTGATTGATGTTGGACTGTTGTATCAGAACTACATGTAACATGCTTTAGTCATGTTAGTATAGGGCAATACCCAGTGCTTCACGTAAGATGGGCGCAATCACACTCGTGCCCCTGCGCGCCCGCAAAATTGCACCGAGGAGCGCGATTGACCACGCACCTCAGTATCCTGGAAGTAACCGACCATCGATTTTCACGAGTGTGAACTGCTCTCCTCGAGCCTTTGACTTTGAGGAGCTCAACTGATTGAGCTTCTGCAGATTTCAAATGTGAAGCAATGAAATACCAACCAAGTGGTGGTGTGCAAAAGGCAACAGCAGCTAAAAATCTCAAGCATTACTTAATGTGCTAGAACCATCTAGTCATCAGATGAATTTGATATTGTTTCAGTCCCTTTAGTGTCAAGGATCCTTCCATCCGATGTATGCAGAATTCACAAAAGAGGCTCAAGTATAAGGTGAGTAAAGTGTGCAGATCTTCCATCTGTACATGTAGATAATCTGTATTTTTCTTCATCGGTGTTTTTCAGTACAAATAACAGTCAGGAAAGAGAGCCAGACCATCTTAGATTGTGGCCAGCATAGAACAAACGGCAGTCTTCTAATCAAGAAATACATCAGTTATTGCAAAAAATTGATAATGCATTGACGCTGGCGCCGGGAAAAAAAATTTGGAATTCGTTGAACTGGGAAAGAGAATACAGATGCAGTAAATGGCATCGGACTTGTGGAATTGAATACATTGCATTATTTTATCCGTGGATTACATTTCTGCATGTTTCATCTTTATTGGTGAATTATAATCCCTGATAGGGTTTCCGTCTGTCTGTGGGATGCTGTGCGGTGTTAAATTGTGGTTAAATGACGGAGACTGAACGATGCCATGCTAATGAAGTATCGCATGCAGGTTATGTCTTGTTTGGTCATCGAATTACCTATTATGCTTTTCCTGGAATATGGTAAGGAATGACATGGAAAGAGTAACAACATGTCGTGATGACAGTGGCAACCACTGGGCAGTACATGTATTAGGCCAAAAAAAAAATTGTCTGTTTCTTGTCCAGCAACTCAGCGAAAATTGATGCGGGCATGCAAATTTTTTTTAAATTTTCAAATAATTTTTTTTCCCATTTTCTTGATGGATGGGGGGAAATACCACCAGCAAACTATCTCTCTACATGTTTAAAGCACAGATTTCATGAAAAATAAAGATGATTTCAAGTGATGAAGCATTTCTGTGCATTGTATAGAAGGCACTGCGTAAGCAAAGAGGGAAAATTTGAAATTGGTGAAAAAAAAAATTTCCATGCGGAGGGTCTGGGAATGACGCGGGCGCGGACAAGAAACAAATACTTTATTTTTTTGGCCTTAGATGGTGGTGGTGGTGGTTGAACAGTAGCATTGATGTTTTGACTTTCTCCTTTTCAGATTGGACACAACATTAGTTGACTTCAATGACATGCGCTGGGAACGGGGAGACATTACTTTTATATTCAACGGGGAGTCTAAGCCGTCAAACTCATTGACTGTACTAGATAATAAACTCAAAGTCTTTCAGAAAATCAGGAACGAGGTATGTGCCACTGGTATGCAGACACAGTCTTTTTGAATGAAAATGTTGATGTTTTGGAGACTCCAGTTAATTGATTACCTGGTAATTGATTATTGATTGATTGATTTCCTCCATATGGAATACGTACCAAACCTTTTGATTTTCAGGAGTCAGAGACTGAGATTGAAGATGAAATCGACATACTGATGAGCAGTGATATTGTTGCTGCGCAGATGCCAACTAAAAATATCACATTTACCCGAGCACAAAAAGGCTTCCTATTCAGGGAAGACAAAACTGTAAGTAAAATAACAAACCAGTATTTCAATGTCAGTATTAGTGTTGATTTTATAGGCTTACTGAAATATTGTAGGCCTCCTGTGTTGTCAGTGCTCCTCGTCTTGCAGATATATGAGTAACGCAAAAATGAAAATGACTAGTATTTCAGTTCTTGAGTTACTCGAACGAAAAATGCATAATCTGTCTATCCATTTCAGGAAATGGTGGGCGAATTCAAAGCTGATTTTTATGCAGTTCATGGTATGCTGTTGGACACCAAAAAGCGGTGAGTGTAGAAGTGATAAAAGAAATTGCAGCCATCTAAACAGTAAAGTCTTTCTTGATCAAAAGTATGCGTCCCTTCCATAAGTGTACAGATCCCTGTCAAGTCATTGCATACCTGTAGCTTGGTCTGTGGGAGTCGGTGAAAATCTTACCTTGTGCCTGTTGCCATGAATTGTGTCTCATTTTCTTTCAGGCGAGAGCATTTATCAGATGAGGATTTACAAAAAAATAAGGCCCTGATGGAGAGCCTAAGCAAAGGAACAATCGTAGAAAACTGTGATGTAAGTTGCTGTTAGCTCTGAATTTTATTTGTGTTTTGTTAAACAATGGTCATCCTATCTGGTGTACTGTAGAATTGGGTAATCTTATAGTTTAGTATGTAGAAAAAATCCTTGTTTTTTATTTTGCAATTTTGCAAGGGTGATGAACTCGCAAAGGTTATTCGTCCCTAAATATTGGATTTCTATGGTGACTTCGTGTGTGAGTCAGAGTGTGATATAATTGTGTGATGAACAATCACTGAAGCTTTTGTACTTTCACACTTTCAGCTCATGAAGGTATTTTTTCACATGTTTAGCTACTTGGTATTGAAATTTGGCATTTAGGTTTATGACGCCAGGTGTAGATTTTCTTTACTGTTTGCTCTCTCAGTGAATGCCCTGTCAGTTCCTTCAGAATATGTGGTCAAGTTTACACCTTGTTGATTCACTTCAGAGCATGCGGGTTGCAATTGAAACGCCCCCTTTTTCGGCACAAATACGGTCCACTCAATCATCTAAATGATAAGGGAGCTGCGGTAAACAGTCTTTGTTCCATCACATAGACTCAGAGCCCTTGCAGTTGAAGATGATGCAGAAAATTAAAGTCTTTATCCCATATGATCTCAATCAACCCCAGGTCCCAGTTGATCGTTTCTCATCTTCAAAGTATGCTCCCTCCAATTCTGCTTACCTGGCCTGTCCACTTCTTTCAGGACATAAAAGGTTGCAACATTTGGTGATGGTCCAATTCTTTGTTTCGCCTGTAATTTTAGGGATTGTTTCACTATGTATGTTGGGATGATGGTTGTCCAGTCTACATTCTGAAAATCTGTGTGACATACATGTAGAATGTATGTTATTCTGCCCAACAAACATTTCTCAAACTCCATTAGACTTCTCATTGGCACCTATACACTGGCAGCATGTAGACTGGTTCGCTCATATGAATTTTGGGGTTGGTTTTGCTTTAGATCTCCAGTTTTAAAATCTCTCCTAATCATTCTAGTAGGCGTCTTTCACGACTTGCCTCCTTGTATCCTGCTCTGTGCAGATTTTTGACTAAACATGGTAAAGAAATGAGTCTAAATGAGAAATTTACAGACATCTGAGATAGTGCCAGCAACTTATGAGGTGATAGACACAGATGTTTCCCATGTAATACTCTGACATTCATAGTCTCTCTGATCAATGAGATCATGACAAATCAAATACTGTAGTTTTGCTTTGGAATATTTTCTCTTGCATGCCAATCCTCTCAGTTGTAATTACACTCCAGTGTTGGTGCTTCTGTCTCTCGTGTGTACACAAATTCTATCTTATTCCGAATGATAAAATTAGTATTTTTGCGTAGTATTTTTTCCAGGTAAATTAAACAATATCCCTGTGACTCATTATTGAAATCATTCTTTGTATCTTTCATATCTTTTTCAAGAAGCTACCCAAGGATGCTGAAGTAATTTACAGTTTACAAACATATTTACTGGTCACTTTAACAATTAATTTATCTGTATTTAAAATCTTTGTGTCATAATTCCCTAAAACCAAAGTCCACCATTTGGCATGCTTTGATTCTGATTTCAGTCTATGTGTGATGCTAGCTTATTCCTTTAAATCACCTGAAATATTTTTATCATTTACGTCATAAAATTACTTTGGTGACACGCTGTATGTGATAAATTCACTGCCTTTAACCTTTTCGCTGTGTGCGGTGTTTGAGCAACATCCTAAATGTGGCAACTCACATGTGCTGTTGATCCAACTTCATCAGCTTATGTAAAATCTAGAGTGTGAATCTAAAATCTAACCCCACACCATGTAAATTGAGGATAGGAACAGGAGAATGTCTTCTCAGTAAGATTATAGAATTACAGGTGACGCCTCCTTACGCATGGGGCAAGTGCAATTTCTGATGCAGCGAAAGGGTTAATTTAAAAACATGCTTCCCTTTTCAACGTAACATCCTCATAATTTGCCACAGAGCACAGTGTTTGAATCCTACTTCCCTGTATCCATGCAAAGTTTCGTTTTTTCTGCCTTTCGTAAAAATTCTGCTTGATCTCATTTATGTACATGTATACCTGAAAACCTCTCTACTGATAATAAGGACTACTACAGGACTGATACGATTGACGATATTACCGGTACATGTGTATACAGTAGCTGGAAATGAATCTGGATGAATCTGTGGGACTTGAATTTGGCCTCCCCTCCTGGTACAGCTTCCGCTGCCACATGTCCCAACATTTAGGGTCGAAAAGAGTTGAATGACTGTAAACAAGGCCTCATGAGCATTCAAAAGTTCTTTTGTCCTCCTCTGTAGGTGATTATCCTGCGGGTAAACGCCGCCAAACAAGCAGTGTACAGGCAGCAAAACAATGCTTTTCTAGGCCTTTAACCTGAATAACTATGAATTTAAATGCTGATTACCGGTACGCTAAACACCCTTCGTGAATTCAGCCCTTAAAGTCCTGCATGACCAACTCCAAATCTCGACATCCACCAGGCCTCAAAAACATTTAACATGTGGCGAACTCGCCTGATTAATGACATCAATTATTCCTTCAGACCCGTCTATCATACTTATTATGTGATGATTATAACAAATGATGATATTTCATCTTCTCTGTTGATTGCCACATAATGCTTTCATTAGTTTTCTGCCTGTGAGTCTTTGCCTGATCACTGGATGTGATTGGAAACTGACATGGGGTTCCTGATATGGTGACATTTGACCTTACCAGGCATCCTTTGCTCTAATGACATTTTGTATAGTATTTCATAGACTGTGCATGAGTCCATCTCAGAGAAACGATATACTCTACAGGACCTCTGATTTTCTGGCGAGTTTTAATGGTTTCTATGTTAGTGTGTTTCCCTTTGGAAACAAAACAGTTAGGTACCAGGATATTACATGTAGCGTCTGCTGAGATTCTTTTGTGAAAATTCTGAAAATTAAATAAAAAGGAACTTAGTACATGATTACAGAGTCCGCTATCGTCAAAATGGGCATTTCTGGCTACCGTAGTTTCAACCCACCGTTGGTAAAAACTGACATCAGAATATCCCTCCCTTCTGACACTGCCCTAGATTCCTTTCGATATTGACATGTGAAATTTGTATTCAGATCCAGCGACGGCCTTCACTCATCCCACCGTCACCCACTAAAGTCACGTGGGAGATGTATGTGAACAGTAACACTGGTAATCCCCCAAACTTGGGTAGAACCCAGAGGTTAAAGCGGACATCAAAATCATTCAAGGCAACACTAGCGATGAGTGAAACGTTCCCTATGACTGTTGAAGTGTAAGTATTTCATATTCTGCTGTCCGCCTTGATGAACATCAATAAGAATTTGCCGGTACTGATACTGAACCAAGTTTTCCTAGATATTTGATTGTCTTCTATAAGTACTGATCTGTCCAGAAGTCTCATTAAATCAGAATGTTGTCTGTTTCTGTATTACAGGTTGATGGACGTTCTAGAAGTCATAGCACCGTTCAAACATTTCAACAAGCTGAGAGATTTCATGCTCACCAGGTTGCCACCTGGATTCCCTGTCAAAATTGGTATGCCAGTATTCATTTTACATCCAACTCCAAATATCTGAGGCCAGCTTTTAGTTAGTAAATACATTCTGCTGGACCTATGCGCCTAATAATCCATTGTCTTTTTTCAGACATCCCAGTATTCCCCACAGTTACGGCTAAAATAACGTTCCAAACATTCAGGTATGACAGTAACATTCCAAGTCAAAAGTTCCGTATACCGCGAGATTATCAAGAAGACCCGAACCGATTCCCCGACTTATGACACTTTATGGAGACAACATTTATCCACGTGCTTCTCAGCCAGAGATGCGTTGGACATGACTCCAGTGACACTCCCTTTGAGGAACAACACATTGCACCGCTGCTTGGTCTAGATGTACCGCTCACCAATTTAGGCAACTCAAGTGCAGAAATGACTCTGGTTTTCTGACTAATATTGTTGGCCTTGGGTTTCTGACTTTTCAGGAGATGTATCCTTGGCCATTTATCAATGCTACATGTCGCGGTGGTTTTGATTCAGCTGTCTCATCATTTTGATGCTACAAGCAATAATATAGAATCTTCAAACTTGAAGTGTCAAGAATTTCATATACTCTTTCTTATGATTCAGTCTCATAGAGTCTAAAGGACTCCAGCTGAATGTTAAACCTCCTACGCAGTTGTGAGCCACGGCCCCTTCGGTTTACCCGCTCTCCACAACTGATTCACTTCATAGAATTTGCCTCATTTGGTCAACAGATGGCGTTGGGGCTTGTCGCTAGTTTTACAGCCTATCAGCATGCTCTTTGGCCCGTTGGCAATTGATGTTCTTGCGCTACCATGGCTACTAGATCACATGAGCCGCTCAGCCAATGAAAAAGCATCAGTTACGGGTTGCTCGGCACTCTAATTGGTCAACTCTCTCAGCACCATCTGTTGACCAAACGCAGCGAATTTCACGAAGTGAAGCAGTTGTGGAGAGCCAATAAACCGAGGGGGGCGCGGTACACAACTGCTTAGGGAGTTTAGCTGAATGTAGGATTTTTTAAAGACTTTTTTGTTACTTTTCTTTTCGGCACTCCAAAAGAATCATGAGAATGATGAGAAATCATTTGGTTTTGTCTTATTTTACACAATACAGTTACAGACAAGTAACCCTGAAATTTTGAAGTCAGAAAACTTTGCTGAAACATTCTTTAATATGAGATTCATTGATGTGCGTTTACTTGCTGCAGTTTGTTTAGTTCCCAAGTTATGGGACTTGGTCCTATAACTGATGCTGATTTGGCAGAAGTAAACATTTGTTGTACCGATATTAACTCATTTCTCCACATAATTTTTTTTCTCATGGCTGGTCAGGTTCTGATGTCACGTTGCTTTTAGTTGGGATTTTGATGTTCATTTTGTAAATAGAAGATGAGCCCCCTGGACTTTTTAGAGTTTTAATAAATTGAATGTATAAAACATGTATAGATTGCTCATGTAAATAAATGTACATCTATAAACCTTTTCATCATGACAACGTTAAAATGTGGGTCGTTGTAAATTTTATTGTTTGAGGCTCACAGCTTTGCTTGGTCTGTGACACTATCATGGGATTGTCTGGAAGGAGTTTGAATATCTTGTCCTACCTACAGCCATAAGGGGCCTAAAGATGACTAAAACAGTGGTCACGTCAACCTCGTCGGGAATTTATATGCAGTTTGATAACCATTCATTTCATGCACCTGAAAAGATTGCTTCAACAATTACCGGCGCGGGGCAGGTACCTGGGTTTATTTTCATAGAACTTTCAAATCTCACATAAACGTTCCTCAATTTATAAGATCTGAATTTCGCTTCTTGTTCTTGCATGATGGTCTATGAATTTCTTTGTTTTGTTAAAAAACACCTGTTTTCCTGATGAGAACGTTATTATTATTCGTATGCTCCTCTGCTGCCATCTAGTGACAAAGCACAGAACTGCTTATTGGCAAGCCTCTTGGGTATTGAACTTGACAAATTCCTCTTTTTTATTTAAATTTGTAATTTTCCACTGATATGTGTGCTTTAATAAAGAATAGACCTCCAAGCGACGATGTGTCAGTTTTACTCTGTTCGACTTAGAAATGCTCGTTGCGGCTTGTTTTAGATGTAAAATCTTAAATTCTGAACAAATGAAAAGTTAATTTCCAAGTTCAGCCAGGTGCCACTTTGTTTTCAATCTGATTTTATCACGGCAGTGTCAAATTATTGCTGAACTTCTTTTAGCTAGGTTGATGCGCACACAATTTTCAATGGTGTAGATAGTACAGCTGCTATAAATACTTCTGTGCATCATTGTATGTAGATATTTGTATGGCCTATTTATCATCAAGCGAATAAAACACTGTTTTGATATGAAACTGACATTTTCTCATCTTTAACACTGCTATCTTGTGTCATAGATGACTCCTTGCACAATGCCTGTGCCTCTGCTCTAAAAAGCTTGTGGCTGTTTACAGTTCCATTGCTGGCGACACTCTCATCAGATACTGCTCTGATATCACTTGAAGTGTAAACCAGTTCAGTGGATTGGTGCTGGGTTTTAATATTCATCAACTGATGAACTGTACAGGTAGATCAAGATAGTAACGAAGCAGGATTTTGTTGAAATGACTCTGAAATATGTTTGTAAGTCTCCTTGTCTGTCCCACATACTGTATGTTGCATATCCTGCACGCGATACAATATTACTACTTTTGCACGAGACTTGTGTCTTCGATGGGTATGTCGGGCTGTGACATTGGTCCGAATCCTGCCATCAGGGTAAATCTTGGGCAGTATTTGCAGCAGGTAGGTGGGGGGATTCACCACTGGGGGAGGGTTGAAGCACGCCGAGGCGATCTCTGAGGGATGGCTTTCAATCCCTGTGTGACAGCAGGAACAAATTTTCAAAAAAAAGGGGAAAATATAACCAAGATCTCATTGGTAATGATTTTATTTCACATTTGGCATCCCATTATAAACTAGAAATTGACTTACCAGTCAATTTGAAGACCGCCCTTGGAAATTGGGAGCTAGTCGACTGATCGAGAATTACCGAGCAGCAATGTAGAAAGCTCGGTTGATGGGCGAGGTAATAGACAGGATCAAGGTGTCATAGACTTCTAACATTAGAATTAGAAAGTTCAACAGAAGATGCACATTTTTATTATTGAAAGCCAGATAGGCATGTTTTATTTTGTTCATAATCAACCTGTGGTTACATCACCTAACATACATGTACATGTTGTGACATAACTCCTGCTGCTCCTGTATCCATTATGACTGATGTTGACTGCAAGTACACTAGTGATTGCAATACCAAACTGGAAGCTGGTGCAGTAAAAGAAGATTTAGGTTGCAAACAATGTTTGAAGGTGATGTCTGCATTACGCAGTGTCAAGGATGGTGGTGCTAGATACATATGACATGTACCAGTAGCTATCACAAATCACATTCATTGTCATTGACACCTTTCATTGTGTTCTGTGATTTGAAATACCGTATTACAGAAATCTTGCATGACTGTGATTATAGTATGATTGTGACAGTCTTTCATGTCTTGTTTCTTTGGCAAATTACTTTCTGACAGCATCAAGTCCTAGGAACTTAATATCAAGATGGATCTTTTGGTGCATTTGTTTTCGGAACTTTGGTTATAAATTTGCATCCTGTAACGAGAAAAGGAAGATGGTTTTGAGTACGAGGCAATAAGCATCCAGTAATTTAGCATATGACTTGCTTTGACACCAGACAAAGACCACAGTGATGCGTTGATAGCATAGCAGTGTAGGCTACATCATGCACACACACACAGACACAGTCACAGCTCTTCTATGCTCTGTCTCAGTATGATTGATTGACACTAGGCCTAGGCCTGTAGGCCTAAGAAAGGTAGGCTACCCTAAAGGCCTAGCTACAAAGGCTAGGTCTAGACCTTAGGCCTACTGGTACGCCGGTACACCACAGGACAGTAGGCCTAGGCTTAGCCTATAAAAGGCCTTATCGCACCTACCACGTGTGAAGCCAGCCAGGTGGAAAGGGCCCAAACATCAGCGCCCCACAAAAGAATCATGAGAATGATGAGAAATCATTTGGTTTTGTCTTATTTTACACAATACAGTTACAGACAAGTAACCCTGAAATTTTGAAGTCGGAAAACTTTGCTGAAACATTCTTTAATATGAGATTCATTGATGTGCGTTTACTTGCTGCAGTTTGTTTAGTTCCCAAGTTATGGGACTTGGTCCCATAACTGATGCTGATTTGGCAGAAGTAAACATTTGTTACATGTATACCGATGTTAACTCATTTCTCCACATAATTTTTTTTCTCATGGCTGGTCAGGTTCTAATGTCACGTTGCTTTTAGTTGGGATTTTGATGTTCATTTTGTAAATAGAAGATGAGCCCCCTGGACTTTTTAGAGTTTTAATAAATTGAATGTATAAAACATGTATAGATTGCTCATGTAAATAAATGTACACATCTATAAACCTTTTCATCATGACAACGTTAAAATGTGGGTCGTTGTAAATTTTATTGTTTGAGGCTCACAGCTTTGCTTGGTCTGTGACACTATCATGGGAATTCTGGAAGGAGTTTGAATATCTTGTCCTACCTACAGCCATAAGGGGCCTAAAGATGACTAAAACAGTGGTCATGTCAACCTCGTCGGGAATTTATATGAAGTTTGCTAACCACTCATTTCATGCACCTGAAAAGATTGCTTCAAGGATTACTGGCGTGGGGCGGGTACCTGGGTTCATTTTCATAGAACTTTCAAATCTCACATAAACATTCCTCAATTTATAAGATCTGAATTTCGCTTCTTGTTCTTGCATGATGGTCTATGAATTTATTTGTTTTGTTAAAAAAACACCTGTTTTCCTGATGAGAACGTTATTATTATTCTTATGCTCCTCTGCTGCCATCTAGTGACAAAGCACAGAACTGCTTATTGGCAAGCCTCCTGGCTATTGAACTTGGCAGATTCCTCTTTTTTTAATTTGTAATTTTCCACTGATATGTGTGCTTTAATAAAGAATAGACCTCCAAGCCACGATGTGTCAGTTTTACTCTGTTCCACTTAGCAATGCTCGTTGCGGCTTGTTTTAGATGTAAAATCTTAAATCCTGAACAAATGAAAAGTTAATTTCCAAGTTCAGCCATGTGCCACTTTGTTTTCAATCTGATTTTATCACGGTAGTGTCAAATTATTGCTGAACTTCTTTTAGCTAGGTTGATGCGCACACAATTTTCAATGGTGTAGATAGTACAGCTGCTATAAATACTTCTGTGCATCATTGTATGTAGATATTTGTATGGCCTATTTATCATAAAGCGAATAAAACACTGTTTTGATATGAAACTGACATTTTCTTGTCTTTAACACTGCTATCTTGTGTCATAGATGACTCCTTGTACAATGCCTGTGCCTCTGCTCTAAAAAGCTTGTGGCCGTTTACAGTTCCATTGCTGGCGACACTCTCATCAGATACTGATAAAGATAGTAATGAAGCAGGATTTTGTTGAAATGACTCTGAAATGTGTTCATAAGTCTCCTTGTTTGTCCCAAACACTGTGTTGCATATCCTGCACACGATACAATAATACAGTGGAACCCCTCAGTCTGACCACCCCTCTTACTTGACCACCCCTCCAAACTGACCGATTTTTGTCGGTCCCAATGAAATCCTTCACATTTTCCCTTAGCTAAGTCGACCACCCCTCTACCCCGACCGTGACCACCCAGATGGTGGGTCCCAAGCTTCATTTCAACCCCTCTAAATTGACCACGACCACAAAATTGTGTGCATTTGAACATGGGCTCTTTTGAAATACATGTACAATTGTACATGTAGTCAGAATATGGAGGTGGTCAGAATGATCTTCTGGGCCAAACACCAAAGCCAAGCTAAACCAAGCTTCTAAAGTGTAAGATTTTGTGAAGGTATTCAATTGTTATTGAGGCTGCTGGCCATAATTCACCTTTTAATCATCATAATCAAAGTCCTTTGATCACATGAGTTAGCAAATCAAAGTGCCCCCTTCATCTCAACCTGGCTAAAGTGACCACCCCTCTAAACTGACCACTTCGCTCCGGTCCCATGGGTGGTCGACTTAGAGGGGTTCCACTGTACTACTTTTGCATGAGACTTGTGTCTTCGATGGGTATGTCGGGTTGTGACATTGCTCCGAATCCCGCCATCAGGGTAAATCTAGGGCAGCATTTGCAGCAGGTAGGTGGGGATTCACCACTGGGGGAGGGTTGAAGCACGCTGGGGCGATCTCTGAGGGATGGCTTTCAATCCCTGTGTGACAGCAGGAACAAATTTTCAAAAAAAGGGGAAAATATAACCAAGTTCTCATTGGTAATGATTTTATTTCACATTTGGCATCCCATTATAAATTATTCATAATTCTCTGTTATAAATACTTTTATATACATCAGAGTTTAAAACAGAAGTACCAGTTTCGCTGGTCAACAAAAATATGTAATGGTAACAGAAGGCTTGCGATGGGTTCTGTGGCGGAAGACGGCACTTCCGTGTCAAATTTATCTGCTTTTCTTTACTGTTTCTTAGCACATTCTACTATAAATTAGGAGCAATCAACAAATCCATTGTATTGGCTAATTCTTTTTAAATGCACACGTGCCCTGAACAATTTCTGTTCCACACAACAACTATCTAATACAGTTCAATCTCCCAAAGCCGACACCTCTGCCAGAGGCCAGATTAGAATAGACGGAATGATAATGACAACATCATGGGAATGAACAGCTCATAAATTTCAAGTGAAATAAATTACTGTAGATTCAAGAGAAATCAACTGATTTTTACTTTAACTCAGCAGTCAAATCAAGAAGATATCAAATGTCAATCCACAGAAAGTTACTGGATGTTGCCAATATGTTTTCAACCCATCATTTCAAATCCACAAGGGTCAAAATCATGATTCCATCAATGAACCAAGACACCTCTAATTTCTTGAAGGGCCTCCATCCATTGTTGGCAACCCAGGAGTACATCCAGAGATTTAGAGTTTAGCTTTGCCAGGTTTCGGTTGGAATTCCTTCAGTTTCATTGCCAGTCCCATGTTCCCTTTGATCTTGAGCTTTCCTTTGAAAAATGCCTGAAAGAGGATTATTGCTATGCATGAACAGTTCACAGGTTATTCCTATTGACTTTTAACCACCAACAGTCCAAAAAGCATAAATCAAGGCCATCATAGATTGTCAAGTCTGGGACTGCAGGTTTACTTCAAACAAGATCATAGGGATGGGGGACTTATGAGACAATAGTAGGTGCTCCAACGTTGCCCAACAATGCATTGTGATCTTTTCGTGGCTGTATGAGATTTGAGCTATCCAGCCATCATTGTAAGTCGATGTAATATTAGAAACTCATCACTTTATCAAACAAAAGCATTGCCGGCCATACTTACGGTTTGAGCATTGAGCTTTCCTGTCATCATGGCAAGTAAATCACCATCCGTCATTGTGATTGTACAGTCAGCTTTATTCTTATCATCATATCGCACATCTCCCTTTCCATTCTTGACATCCACGAACCATACTCCCTCTTTGCCTCCAGGGCCATCCTTCACAACAAAACTGAATGTACCCTTCATCTTCTTCACCAAGGCCTCACCACCCTAAAGAATAGAAAATAAGAAATGAGGAGGCAAATCTAGAGATACCAGTTAATGTTACATGGCATGCGTTCATCCTTGGGACCATTAGTTATGCCATGAAGGCACATGTATCAGTTGGCAGGAATCCAAGTCCACCTTGAGTCGTGATCTGATTTTACTGTCACTCGGACTTGCATTCCCATTCCTACTATCTTTTTAAACTCATGAACTGTGGTAGGCTGCTACCAAACACACTGACCAAGGAAGTAATAAATAACTATCGAGGTACATCCAGAAAGAAATGTGACCCATCACAGCAAAACTTGTCACATGTCGCTCTTACCTTGGCAGGATGAGACCAAATGTTCGTCAGTTTCAATCTTGCCCGTCCGTAATGAAATCTAAGCAATCTATTTCTTCCATTCTCTCCTGGTGTCATCTTAGTTCATTTGAGGTTCACCTTCTGAGCGCCATGCGACTGATTTTGCTGTGACGGGTCACAAATGAGTTACCAACCTTTTCAAGTGCTGCTTTCATTTCACTGAAAACAGGGGCACATTTGAAGTCACTTCCTGCACCTGTAGCACTTGCAGGGACGGCTTGGACACGATCACTAAAATTGAAATCAATCATTCATCAGCCATGCAAAGGCCAAGAGTAGGCAACAAAACCAAATACTTTTAAATTCGACTCCTATATTTGGGATAAATTTTCTATAGTACTCACCCTTTTGGTGGGAATCCCAGTTTGTACATTGCAACCACAACAGCACCACCAAGCCCAATATTGTGTTGGAGGGCGATCTTGGCCTTGGGCACCTGGCGTTTCCCAGCTAGGCCTCGCAACTGCCAGCAGAGCTCTGAACACTGGGCAAGGCCTGTAGCACCGAGGGGATGGCCCTTGGATATCAAGCCACCACTTGGGTTCACGACGTATTTGCCACCATAGGTATTGTCTCCTCTGTCAATGAACTTGCCAGCTTCTCCTGAAAAGAGATTCATGTATGAGTTGACACAAATATTTCAGTAATGGATAACTATTGTATTTTTCACACTCTAAGGCACAGGATTTTCCCCCGAAAAAGCCCTCCAAATTGGTAGTCCAGAAGTGCCTGGTAAAGGAAATTCAGAGCGTCCATTCTTAGCCTTACCTACCTCTCCCACAGAGACCAAGCGCTTCATATGTGATCAGTTCATTGGCTGAGAAACAATCGTGGAGTTCAATTACATCAACATCAGTGGGTCTGTAGCCAGCCTTTGCATATACCCTTCCAGCAGCTGCCTTTGATACATCAAAACCAACCTGGTAGAGAAAGAAAATTGAGATTTAGAACCCTCCGCTCACGTACCGTTAACACTCCCCATACTCACAAGCTGAAACAGATCACAGGCCAGCTTACCATCTTTTGACAGCTATTTTCTTCAAAGGTACTTGGAAAGTCAGTAGCCATCTCCATTGCAAGAATCTCTACTGCTTGATTCTCCAAACCATGCTTCCTAACAAAGTCCTCACTGGCGACGATAACGGCAGCTCCACCATCCGATGTAGGACTGCAACATACGTTAGCATCCGATCATAAACAAATTGGCCACAGAAGCAGACTGATAAATTGGGTGAAAAATAGACAAAGGCACGCCTGACTAAAGTTGTTCTATCTTACCAGCATTGGAGCTTGGTGAGAGGGTCATGGACTGTACGTGAACTCATGATTTCTTCAAGGGTGTATTCGTCACGGAACTGAGAATATCTGAAGACAAACAGTCCATTTTGGATGAATCATAGAGGAACAATTAAGTCACAGGCACAGAGATACATGACTTACTGAATGAGTTCTTCCTGAGAGTGACATGATGATGATTTCCTTCCCAATTACATGGTAGTTCCCATTACATGTATCAACACTCATCCACCAGTCATCAATTCATTTTAAAAGGCCAACAAATTTCAATTCAAGATGTTCCAACGCAAGATACGTATACTTACGGATTATTGACAGAGTGCTTGTGATTTTTGTGGGCTATTTTGGCAAAATGAGTTGGTGTTGTACCATACTTTTCCATATGTTCCCGACCAGCATTACCAAACATTTGTGCAGTGATGGGGGATGCCTCGACACCAAATGTGTTGCTCAGCACCTCAACATGTTTGTCCATCGGATTGGTGCGATCTGTGTACTGGAAATAGAAGATGAATTGCTAAGCCTTTGTGACCCTCTTCTACCTTATAGGAACAAAGCGGACATATAAAACATGTTAACCTTAGTATTTGTATAAGATTATGGAAATCTATGCCATCTACATGTACAGGCACTGGGAAGGCTTCATCACGTTTTCTGTGAAAAATCTGCCAGTTCCATCATTCCAATTCCAAAACATTCAACCAAGACATTTTCTTTTCATTCTCTGATGAAACCTACCTTGGCTGATAGAGATCCCCTCTCCATCTTCTCAAAGCCCACTGCCAGAACACAATCATTGAGGCCTGAAGACAGGAGAACAAGTACAATCGAAAATTCATAATGAAGTGAAACCACTACATCACTAATCACAGCAACATCAACCGAAAAGGCAGATTGTAGCAACTACCAAACTGTTTCAGCAATGAACCAAAGCAACCAGAGCCTTGTTACAATAAAGAATCTTTACCTCCTGCAATGAATTGTTTTGCCATATACAGTGCTGTGGAACCAGTGGCACAGGCATTGTTGACCTGAAAGTGAAAGGCAAATTGTGTTGTATTGATTAGAACCAGTGGCAAGGGCCCTGGGCTCTTGTAAAGTTCACTCTTATTGCATAAATAAACACTTTCAAACAAACCAGTGGCAAGAGCGAATGAACTTGAAGTATGTCACTTTCAAATCTACAAAGCTACATCATTCCCATAGTGATAATTTTCTTACCTTTGAATACATTGTAGTTGATAAATGTTCTGTGACCACAGGCAATACAAAATTTTCCCATCATAATCTAGATATTATATTGTTTTCGAGTACCCTGTGTTTACTAAGATGACTCAGTAGGTTGTTTAATTAATAAAATTCACTTCCATTCTTACATTATAGATCGGAATGCCAGTCATCCCAAGCTCATACAGAACTCTCTGGCCACATGTGGTGTCTCCTGAAATGAAATGAATCATTACATATCAACCACAGACATGACAGAAGAGATCTAGTGACTATGCCATTAACCTTTTCTTATCAATAATCAAAATGAATGCTTGCATCTTTCAGCTTTGATGGCCATAATTCCATCTCAACAGAGATTTGTGATTTATGATTTCTAGCGTGCACACATAACCTTACCATAGCAGTAACCAACACAAGCCTGTTCAACTTCATTATAATTGATGCCAGCATCCTTCAAAGCTTTGGTGGCTGCTTCAACTCCCATCTGTGGATAATCAAAGTCATCTCGCCGACCTGGCTTCTCAAACTGTAACGGCAATTAGTCCTACACAATTAAACATGTCACTCACTGACACTGACAGTCCAAAATCATACAGGTAATCACTGAGTTAAAAGATCAAAGGGCAACAGAATCAGTCACACACAATGTGAAGAAGGCTATACAGCTTAACAGCGTACTGCCTAGGCCTAGGCTAGGGCCTAGGCGTATGCTGCCTTCTAGGCCTAGGCCTACTCATATAGGCCTACCCAGGAAAAAATTAACCACGAACTTTATGGATGAACCGTCCATGAACTGCGGCCAAATAACAGTTAAGTTTTTTTTCCACAATTCAATCATTCATGGTTCAACCGGCATAAGTTTGATCTGGGTCCGGGTCGGGTCCGATCCGACAGTCAGATCAGAGTGGTAGGCCTAGACTAAATAGGCCTAACCGCTAAAATCACTTGACTAAACTTATAGATCTCATGTCATGTGATGGGATAGGCCTATCACAAAAAAAGATTTCTCTGAGCCAAGTGAATAATGCTGCCAGTGCTGATTTGATGCATTTTCCACATTTACGGTGCAGCTGACCTTTGACCCCTGATCAGCCGACGACGGCAGCCATCTTGTTCTAACAAATTTACACTCAAAATTGCAACATTTCTTGTTCTGGTTGAGTATCAGGGAGGAAATATACAAATAAATGTACAGTGGAAGAAAGAACAACACGGGGCGGTTATGATCAGTGGAACAGGGATTGCTAAAATGAATCGATCAATGCAGAATTTTACCTTTGTCATACCAACACCGACGACAAACACTCTCCTGGGCGCAGCCATCTTGAAACAACACCAAATACCCGGATGGGAGAACTATTTTCAGTCAGCCTCATCACTTAGCGATATTGCAACGCGACTTAATTGACATTTATGAGTTTTGTATTATCTGTGATGACAACAAATGATGAATTCAGAAAAAATGAAAGATGATATAGCTGCATTATCAATGATAATATTTTCATTTCCTTGTGATGATAAACATTAAACCGCACCTTGCTTCGGATCTCATTTTTTACCATGATATCGGCTGGCTAAGTGAGCAGGTTGTTGTAATTTTTGGCGCGTTATTGTTATGGTTCATAAACCATATCGATTTTTTACCAAAATTCAGCCTCCCAGCGGTCTCTAGGCCGCTATCACTTGATTGTAGAGGAACTCAAGATTGTATAGATGTAGTTTGTTGGGGTGAATACAATCAATTTTCACCCCAATACCACCGAGAAAAGGTGAGTATTTTCATCCGCTCCCGCGATTCACTCCTCGTCGTCGGCATCGCCGCATTTGAAGAGAATCAATTTCATTCTGATTTTTCGCCTAATTAATCGATTTGGCACATGCTAATTTACCAATTGGTGCGTCTGCTTATTTTTGGAATGTAGAAAGCTGATTCTGTGTTTTTGTTTTGCTTCAAACAGCCCATTTATTTGGAGATTTTGGGGTTGTCTGTGTCGTGATTTATGCCAGCTAAAAGTGTCGGTGCCCGGGCCACATTTGCACGGGAATGATGCATTGTCGAAGCACATGCAGTGAACACTACCTGGACCGTACATTGCAGTAATGCACTGCTAAACGCATGCTGAGTGAACTGGATGTGCATGCTAGTATTTCATGATTTGTCATGTTTGTCGTAAACAAAATTTGTCTGCTTCCTTCGATCTAGGTAAAAAATTCTCGGATTTTTTGACCAGATGATGATGAAAACAGATGATCGTCATGACAATTCATCAATTGACATGTCAAATTCGTTCTTCTCTCCTGAGACTGAGATGACGTTTTTGACAATCAATCTGTCATGTCGTAGGCCTATCGTACACAACCGTTGTGTAAGATACGACATGACAGATTGATTGACAGTCTGTCAAGGAGTGCATGTAGACATAGGCCTAATGAAATAAATAAGTTTTAGCCTAAGTAAGTCAAATGACAGTACTGCAAGTGGAACAACGTCTTTCGTATGGGACCCTGACTGACACTCACTCATCTGACTGACAAGGTTAAAAGTCAAGGTGACACTGAGAGTGACATATCATGGCATGTTGCTGCACAAGTGTCACACTTATTGACTCAAACAATGTGTCAAATATTTCATTGCCATCATGAATCACCATTGCCATCATGGTTGTTTCAATGTGATGCTAACTGAGTGAGACCTAAGCTATCCTATCTTATCATTCACACATTGAATTTATACTGAAATCTCTCCTGGGAGTGGGTAGTAAATTGGTCCTATTTACGTCATAATGTCAGTGAGAATGTGCTGTAAGTGGAAGCTATGTAATCGTCAACAAATGAAAGCCCCAGAATGTGTAATTAGTGTAGGGTACAAAAATGTTGATGTTATTAGGAGACAAGGGCTTCTAATTACCTGATTACGGGATGTTGTGACAAGTTTACTGCATGAACCCACTAATCAAAAACTTATTTTTCAGAGTGGAATTTCTCAAGATGAATGGTGAAATTCCTAGTGTTCCTATTACAACCCTGGCAGGGGTGGCAAGCCTTACTGACTGTAAGTGTAGTGCTTCGCTTTCAGCAGAAAAAAATCAGAAGTCTGCAAAAATAAAGGAGCTGTTGAAGAAGTTTGGTACCCTACCTTTCAATGGAAAATGTGTTAGGCACCCACTTCCGAACCTAGTAATTGGGCATCTTGGTTCAACCAATGGCATCAGTTTTTAAGTTGCACATGGTGTTAGGCAGCAACTCTCTTCCTTAGAGGAAAGGAAGTTGATATCTTCTCCAAATCAGTGTGACTGGCTTGCTTTCACTTCTTGTCAGTCACTCACTCGGTGCAAGATGAGCTTTTCCAGCATTTGCATGGATGAAATACATAATTTATGATTCTTTGTAACTTATTTTCAGTGCTACCTGAGCTGCCATTACCAACACCACTTCCGTCGACAGTGAACAACAAAAGTTTGTTGTTCCATCCACGGATTGCTGAAGAAGCAAAGATGCTTACATCTTCAAGAGATGAAACTCTTGTTCCAACTTTGGCAAAGGCTTTAAGCCAGACTAGCACAGACCACATGTAAGATATTTTGCGATTTAGAAGTATGCCATTCAGATTGAGTTGTATGTGTCTTGCAACAAAAATTGGGCTTCCAAAATGACTTGAATGAAGTTGAATATTCATTGTCCTGTTTTGCTTGGACTTCAGCAGTAATTGATTTAGGTCAATCCACTGTAATCATAACTGTACATATGATCAGCAAGTGATCCCATAATGAGCCTATTCATTTCTTTTTCAAGTGAGTTGAAAGACAGTCTGGCCAGTGATGCAATCGAGGGGGATATTCCTGACTTGCTGAAGGCAATCTTGGCGTATAACCCGAATGTATTCAAAGGAGGAAAGAAAGGTCCAAGTTATGATGCTGTCGATCATAATGCTGGGAGATCCCGTAAGTGATAATCACTGATGACACTGGCCTGTTGAATAAGGCCATGCCTAACGTTTTGCACCAATTGATGAGACAAATCTTTCTCTCGGCTCTTCACTCCACTTATTTGCAGTGTAATGAAACTATCATTGGACATAATAGGGGACAACTTGGCAGCACTTTGTTGCTTTGAAATTCTGGCAATCACACTTCACGCAGTTAGCCCCAGTGTCGAATGTATAATATAATCACCATCTTATCTATTGACAGCAATGGCGGCGATGCAATCATTGGCTGGGGCCTCTCCATTTCCACCACCCCAGACACCATCAGCTCAGCCCTCGGCTCAGCAGCACTCACCATACCAGTCGGGACACTTCTCACAATTTTCACCAAACAGTCCCTCGAGGTAAGTAATGTCCAAAAACAGGTCTTGTGTACAAATGTTTGCGAGTAATTGAAGAACCAATAAGACAGGACAAGTACCTCCATGGATCCTCCCTGTATTCCACCAGCCATTTTTGCTCGAAGACTAGACTGCACTGATTTTGTCATGATCTGGTTTCACTTTCAGATTGTCACAACAGAATTCTTACAGCCAACATGGAAGTCCATATCAGGCACCACCACCTCAATCAGCCGCTAGTAAATTTCAGCAGCAGTTCCAGAATTTTGCTGCGTCTCAATCAAGTCAGTTTCCACAGCTTGCTGGTACATCGGGCCAGTTGCCTGTCAATGGTGGTGTTCAAGCTTCAAATACTAGCAGCCCAAGCACATCATCAGCTGCAGCATCACCACCACAGAAAGTCAGACAGGTGGGGCCACAGCAGAGTAAGCCAAGTACAGGTGGGTAATGGTTAATGACAGAGATGCCAATTTTTATAGCGAGTGTGACTTGAATTTTACAGCTCCCATTATCAGCTTGTTGGGTATTTTCCGGCAAGTTGAGAAGTGGTGGGAAAAATATGGCTATTTTTGTTCAGTCATAACAGAGCACTTTTCTGTTGACAGCGTCTTCCCCAGCACGAGTTCCCCCAGCTGCCGCACCATCGCACGAGCCTACGAAAGATTTGCCTCAGAAGAGGGTCAACGAACCAGAGTCAACGCACAGCAACAGCAGAGAAAAGCATCACCACCATCACCACAAAGAAAGACATGAAGGCCATCAACACCATACTGAGGATTCGAGTAAAAGAAGAGAACCAGTTGTTGTGCTAGAACCCTTGAATGTGGAGGTGAGCATAGCATTAATTTACTCCAGTAGACTGTTACTTTGCATGTATCGTTAACCCGAGTTTTGGTATGGGCCATCAGTTAAATGCCATGAAATTCTTTGACAGCATAGCTTCATGTTTTGTGCTATGTTTAGCTCATGGTCCATTCTTTCGTTCTGCGGTTTTTAATTATCAATAAACAGAGCACCTATCATAAAATTTGTTAATTACTGTTCTCAGATGTCAAGTTGTTGACTTCATATGTTTCAAGAACTGTGGAAGAATTCATTTTCTCTTCGTGAGAATCCATCCAGGACTTTGCAGATAAATGATTGGTGCCTTTGTTTTGCCAGCTGGTATATTATTTGCTTTATTTGAGTGTAATTTTAATGTCGCGTTCTTGGTTCAGCTTCAATATTGAATGTGACCTAACTCCCAAGTTGGCTTGATGTATATTTACAGGCTATAAATGCTAACCTTAAGAAACAAAAACAATCAGAGCAGGCAAGTACAATGTGTGGAAAACATGTCTTCGTGTACATAGTCTGTTGTCGTTACTAATTTTGTCTACAATACACTTTCCTTTTGTCTTCTCAGTCAAGTCACCATGAGAAATGTGTAGAATTAGAAACACATGCATGAGTAGGCTACACTTTGCTTGAAATGCAACCAAGTCGCAATACAATGCGCTCCATCCTCTACACAAGACGACACAAGTTGCGATATCTCTCCTGTTGACATGATTTTAGCTCCGCATACAATGGGTGCTCACATTAGATGCTGGGCACCAAAACAATCACCTGAGTGCAATGAACCACAGATTACTTACAGGCATGAGAGTTTTCCGGAAATTCATTTTTTTGGGAGCCCAAAAGTTGGGTCCTGAGATTCGTGCAAATCTGCAATAAATTCCCGCGGCGCGCTACATTGTGGACACAGCGAATAAATTATTACGATCTACGATGGTTAAACCCATGTCGGGCTGCGAAGTCCTGCATTTCGCCAATCCGATTGCTTAATGCAAATGAGGTATAGAACGATCTTCGATGGTTATACATTCTCCGGGCGGTGAACTGGTCTCCACGCCACACGACTGGTCGATGCTAATGAGTTCGTAGTAACTTTGCCATATAAGGATCGCGCCATATTCGCACCCTTCTTCCTGATTGGTCAATTAACTCCAGTCGTGAACAGTGATGAATGGAATAGTAGCGTAACGGTGACCATATTTGGCACAGCATCTGACGTCACACACTCGGCCTCGATCGGCAATTTCCGTCAGTATTCGTGCCAAGTGACTTCCTTGTATTATGGTCTTCCTTGTATTGTGAAACAAATTCGAAAGCATGGCTTCTTTGCATGGTGATGGGATAGATGGGTGTCGGCTTCATATCGGCTTTATTTTGTGCTTCCCTGTTGTCTGAAGGAGGTCAGTAGGTCAAATATGCATGAAACTATGATCCAGACATGTTGTGCCTTCAGTGAAAGGATAACTGATCCTCACTGCAAAAAGATTATCAACAGATGGTAATCTTACAAAAATGTGTCAGATGACTGTTAAAAACATGAGGGGTTAAGTGGATTAACCTCTGTGTCTTGCCAGTTGGAGACTGCTTGAATTGAAAGGAGTCAAAGTGAATGTGATTGTTCAGGGTTTCCAAAGGATTTTTTTCACTAGGAGTCCCAGACTCATGGCACTCTTAATATGAGGGTCCTTTCATATTTTGGAGGGTCCCCATTTTCTCAATCTGAGGAGCAGTCATTCATTCACCGCCACACATGGGCTATTCATCAGTCCTACAATAGACTGATTCTCGTCTTTGCCGCCTACCTCGCTGGCGCTGCCGGAACGTCAGCGGCAAAGGCGGGAACTAGTCTACAGCGATCACTGCTTCTCTATTCCTCCAGCACACAGATCAGGTTACGGAGTGCATTAGTGTATAGTACTGGCCTGTGCAATTGAAAATCATGATTGCGCAAGACTGATTGGAGAGAACGATTCGGAGAATCCAGTTGAGCGGGCGCCTTGCTGCATAAATTATAGCGGTATCGTCTGATGCCGATATATCAGGTTCGCGGGACTCGTGCAGGCCATGAATGTCGCGCGTCCAGGCACTTTATATTGTTAGCAGTTGGTGAGAGTGTGCATCAAAATGATTTTTGGTGCGTTTTAAACCAGAGTGATAAAAGTGTGGGTCCCTGGCTGATTTTTATCATGCGTCCTCAGGATTCAAGCACTGCTTTCTACGTGCGTCAGACGGAGATTTCGTGCGTATTTGACCCGGGAGCTCGGGTCCTTGGAAACACTGATTGTTGCTGCATGTCCTAAATTTGTATTCTTTTGTCTGTGTCTTGTACTGTATTTCCTGCTTAATTTCAGCATGGTTTCCCTTTGTTTCTGAATAGAGTAGTAATCAGAGTGTTACTAAAACCTTTTCTTATGGTCCATTGCTTTGGTGTGTTACTGTTTGCTTTTAAATTTGTCTCGGCTTATGCATTTTGCACTCCACTGATCTAAGCTCCATAAGTGGTCTAATTGCAACCACAACTTGCAGGTTTACAGTTATTACATGTACACTCATTGTTTTAGATATTTATTTGTAGACAACAGAATGTGAAGCGAACTTTGGGGTCACTGTCAAAATAGTTACTGTAATCTTGGCACATTTGTTGATACAGGTGGTTGTTTCTGTATGGGTTAACAATAACAGTAGAATTTACAGTTTGTTAAAAACTACTTGTGATTAAAGGAGTGTTTAGATAACCTTAATTCAGATTCTGTGTGAAAATGTTTTAATTGCTGTGCTCGGCTTCTTTTGACCGGAGATCTGCTCTGTCCAGTTATAAGCCTAATGTTTGACACCGACAACAATTGTGTGGAACCCCTTTAGAATAATTAAGATAAGAGTGTAAACTTTGGAAATGTTACTTTGTTTTGTTCATGTGCTATTGTTGACACTGAGGAGATTGCTAATGACACTGCTTGCTCAGTTGATTGAGGCTTGGCAATTGGTAAACCAGGATGTCTGGTGGTCCACTCTATTCTAATTGGAGGTGTGAAGCTTTGTCATTTGTCCACCTGTTCAGATCTCTTTCCATCAGAATCACTTCAGCTCACTTTGGAACCGCTTACCAAGATGCTTGGTCCATCAATTAATGTCATGTCTCTTCCATTTCTGCAGCCACCAGTGCCCACCATGAAAGGACCTGTCGTGAGATGTAAGTAACAAATTTTACAGAATTTTGGCCTGACACATACCATATATACTATTAAGTCATTCCAAACAAGTAGTATTTGAAGAAGTTTTGCTGAACTTCTGGAATTGTTGCCAACTTAGGTTGTGTCTAATACTCTACTGACAATTCTCCCTGTTAATTCGATTTCCATATTTGTGACCTGTCGCACAAAACAAGTTCTAAGTTGCTCTGAAGTTGGCAGGTTGGACCAACCTTTTGTCAATTTCAGTAGGCCTAGGTGTATCGAATTACGAACAGCTTTATTCACCGTGTATACATAATAATACATTGGTTTAGAATGAACAGAGCTATAAAACAAAACAAAAAGACAACAGAAACAGGACATACATAAAAAATCAGTGTACTGTATTGTCTGTCTTTTGTAAAATCTTAGTAAATAATTTCTTCCTTTATCTCATGGAGTTATTTTGGTTCATCCAAATGTGACAGGTCACATTTGTTGTGAGAATCAGTGGTAAAATTAAAAGTACCGGTAAACAGATGTAGATGCCATAATTCATGTCATGGATTTGCAAATGAATATTTTGCTTTCAGTGATGAGACTGGATCCCGCATTAGATGGCGAACACGGTCGTCTGAAGGTGAAACGGAAACGGTCGAAGTCCGGTGAGGAATACAGTGTTGTGAGTTCTAACAGCAATGACACAAGACTTACTCTGAAGTTGTCAAAACAAAGACCATCGTCGTATGCAGAACCAGAGTGTTCGCGTTCGGCTTACGAAAAGTCAAGTAGACATCACAGTCATGAACCTCGGCAACACAATTCAACTGAAGCTAGTCGTGGTAGAGGTAAGGAACACCACACATTTCCCATGGTTTTGTACAGGTCCATTCCACGTTACGTATGTTACAGTTTAGACAGGGTTTACTGAGGTTAATTTGGTCAGTACTTCTTTGACAAGGCAGTTTTTTACTTGGTTATCCATATAAAGTGGTCTTGGGTTATTACTCTTTCATGTGAAACAGAAATATTCCCTTTCCCTTTGACAGATTTTCTTCAGGAGCCAAGTTTATTGAGTTACGTATGTTACATTCACACGGAAATGAAATTGCAAAACTTTTCAGAAAAAATCCATTTGTGATATTCTAAATATCAAATATATCACCTGGTCATAACAGAAAAGGTTGGGGCATTATATAAAGTGGAATTATTGGAATCAGGGGATTTCAATGTTACGTATGTTACAAAAAATAGTTACGTATGTTACACTGTCCGAAATAGGTAAGTAAATAAGTCAGTGTAAGAGCATTTTAAGACTTTTTATATGGTTTTCTCAACTAAATTAAATATTCCTAATTAGATTATTGCATTCTTAAGTTTGTTTCATGCCAAATTTGAGTTTTGAAGCCAGATACGCCACGGAATGTCGAGCCATTTTGCCAGTTGACCAGTTCCTGTGTGGTAGGGATGATGCTCAGGTGAAGATGTTTCCCAGAAGACAGTCTAAACTTCCTAGTTTCCATACATAAAAGTACAATCGAATAAAGCACTCTAGAACACATTTTCTGTGGAAGGCAGAGCATATCCCCTGATACCACCATCCAGTTTTGATACATAAAGGGCCAATAATGGTAACTAGGTGAGTAAATGACTTATTTTTGGATTTCAAACTCGTTTTGATGTTGGCCTATTATTGCATTTTTCATAATCATATGCTTTTCTTAACAAATTTTGGAATCTCTATCTCATGTTTATTTTTTAGGATAGACGCCCCAAAATGTCAATGATATTCAGCGGAAAGGGTTCAAGACCAAAAATCCATGAGAAGAGGTCAAAGATGCACCTGGTATTAGCAAGATGTAGTTTTCTGTAGTACAATATGCAAGAAAATAAAGGTTTGAAAGGTGTATTATGATGTAACTTGTGTCTTTATTTTCTTGTAACATACGTAACGTTACGTATGTTACAGAATTCATTGGGGATTTTCAGACTGAAAATGTCAAGATCTGAGAGGTTTCTTTGTTTCAGTTAGTTTGAATACTTATTCTAACTTTTAATCAGAGAACCCATGTTTCTGAGGGGCCAACTTCTCCTTCCACAAAAAGAAATGTGTAATAATTGTTACGTATGTTACACATCAATCAGACCAAACTTTCAACCACATTTTCTCAAAAAGTATTCTGTCAAGAGAAGAAATGTTTTGTTTTCCTCAAAGATGTGCCTTATATCTATCAAAACTCATTTAACCAAGTATGTTTAGGTTGGGTAATGTTTAACTTAAAGAGCAGAAACTAATATCACTGTTATTTTCTGCTTTTAGAATCATGTGAATGACTTGAAATTTGATGCCCCAGCAAAAATGACCCGTGCAATGACTGAAACTGCCATCATCATTTCTTGGTAGTTTGTGGATCATATTTTCAAAAAATATGCATCCAAACTGAAAAACTCAACATTTTATTTTTCTGACCCAGGACCACTTTGCATGGAATGGACCCCCATCGCTTTGAAATTGATGGTACACTGAGCTAACGGGTGGCTCTCGGAGTCCTGAAAAAATCAAATCATTATCTTGTTCCGCTGCGGAGATAGGTCACTTCAAGCAAAGGCCATTTTCGTGCCCCAGATGTCACTTTCACCAGACGCGAAAAGTCGCGAAACATGTCCTCCTTCAACACGCTGTCAATTTCGTACCTTTCACCCGATCGCTTTAAAATTTACAGTACTCCGAGACGAAAGGTAGCTCTCAGAGTACTGTAAATATCAAGTCATTATCTTGTGCCGTTGCGGAGATATTTGACTTCAAGCAAGGGTCATTTTCGCGCATTCTCGGTCGGAATTCTGACTGATGCGAAAAGTCGGAAAACATGTCCTCGGTCAACACGCTGTCAATTTCACCCCTCTCACCCGATCGCTTTGAAATTGACAGTACACTGAGACGAAAGGTAGCTCTCAGTGCCCTGTAAGTATCAAAGCATTATCTTTTTTCGGTATACGGAGATATTTGACTTCAAGCAATCGTCATTTTCGGTCATTCNCATTTTCAATCCCCATTCCCATTCCCATTAACACAAATATCTTGGGGAATAAATATGGTTCAGTCCCCATTCCCCATTCCCACCATTTGAAATTAACAGACATTCACTCCCCATTCCCCATTACCACCATTTGAAAGTAACAGACATTTTATGTTCAGATACATGACGTTAGTACCAACAGTCATTCCCAAGTTTCTGGACAGTATTTGCTAGTTGACCCGAGTCTGGTATTTTCTGGAGCAGCTTGGTCCAATTCATGATTGCAACCAATCAGAATCTATCTAAGGGATACACAGGGAACTGGGCGACCTATTTAGTCTTAAGTGTCCGATAATACCCAACTCTACCCTAACTTGGACATGTTGGAGACTGGGCCCTACTTTTATTTACTAGTATTTACTCTGCAGATGCCCGTGCTACATCAGTACATGACACACATGTATTTTCGGCCTAGGCTAGGCCCTAGGCCTACACCATCGACCATGTTGAAACAGGAACACATCATCATCATGAACATCATGAACGTCATGCTGGTAGGCCTACGTACATAGAAAATGTACGTAGGCCTACCAGCATGACCAGTACCACAGCACAGCAGGCAACCGCACTCTCAGTGTACAATGTACATCATGTACATTGTACACGCTCACATGTACATTGTATACACCTAGGCTACCCACCACATCAAAACACACGAAAAAAACACCTTCCTTCAACAATATCTATATAAAACTGCATGATTATCAATTTACCTAATATTATCCACAAATATATATTACCACCGGTATCCGATTTGTTTTTTTTTCTTGCTTAAATCAACGTTTTATTTTGATATCAGAAAAATTCGGAGACCACGTCGGCCATATTTGACAAGCTATTGGCACTAAAACACATTCATCTTTAGCACATTAGTGTGTCCGCCTGTGAATAGATGGCGGTAACTTGCAAGGCGGTGTGTCGGGTAAAAAGTAGTCCGAACACTGCCTCCTGTTGCTCATTTGCAGAACTGACGGCCGCAACAAGAGCAGATTCTAAAAATAGCAATACGAGTCAGACGTTCGGACTAGGTAAAAAGTTACCAAGGAGTTCAATTGCCCGTTTGTGATACCACAGGCCACTGAAGCATTGCTTATTGGGGGCTGGAAAAGGTATGACAACACCAGAGAGAGGGACGTGTTGTCAGTAAACTGGGGCTTTCACACCCTAGTCCCATACCTTTTCCAGGCCCCCAATAACCAATGCTTATCAACAGTGGCCTGTGGTGATATCGTCGTAGACTCGACTAGCGGTTGAGATGGTTTCATAATTCCAAAAATGCAAAGTTGCATAGACGTACAGGCGTAGTCTCTCAGGGGGAGGTTCTTGGGGACCCTGGGGCTTTACAGACACGCCGACGGTGGGACGCCGTGTATCCTACACTGTTAGAAAAAACAGTAGATTTTACAGAAATTTTTTTACAGAATCAGTTCGTAAATGATAATAATGGGATTTTTTTTGTTATTTTACAGCAAAGTCCTTCTTAAAACATATTTTCCCTGTCGTTNTTTTGGCCCAACCAGACATCCAATATGGCCACCAGGTGGCATAAGTTAAACCCAACAATCATTGCAGTCCTGCAACTTGGGAATAACTTGACTCAGATTGCTCATAACTGACATGTTCCTCCCTCTGTCATTACACTGTTACATGTATGTCCAAAAGGGTGAGCACATGGTCCATGGACCATTTCATTCATTGATCATTGCCCAGCACTGGTGGTGAGTAGGAGTGGCCTACACTTTCTGTTGGCAGACCCTTCTATCATATTCATTATGAAAAACACTTAACAACTTGCAGGTTATTGAAGATATCAAAAAAATAACTAAAAATTCGAGAAAAAACAAAGTGGTAAGGGGTTAACTTTGAAATTGTGTTGCGTTGGCAGTTTCCATTGCATTAAAGAAATTCATTGACATCTCTGGTACTTTTCCCTGTATTAATTCCTTCCTCCACTTAAAGCTAGCAACGGAAATCTAAGCATGCTTTGACTTCTGTAGTACCTGTGTATTTTAGCGGGCAACATTTGAAGATGTGAATGAATTTCTTTTATTCTTTTCCATAATGCTGGCAGATTACTCTGGCAAGCTTCATCTCATTCCTGTTGCAGTTATATAATGCCAGATTCCTCAGATTTTGGTTTTCAAGGAATCTGGAGGGGCTATTCAGGTTCAAAGCAGATCCACTTATTTGGGGCAATGGAGAACACACATATGTGAAAACTGACAGTCCCAGTGTTCTCCACACCAGTTAAAAAAAGGGCGGCCCGCCCCTCTTAAAAATACCGATGGCAAAATCTGCCCCTCTTAAAAACGGCCCGCCCCTCTTAAAAATTCGTCCGCCCTAATATTTATGATTTAGATCGCTCAATTATGCATCTCAGATGCTCAGAAAACGCATCTCAGAGCACCTAAAATCCAAATATCGCTGGGGGAGGGCCCCCAGAGCCCCCACTAGAAGGCGCCTTTGGCTCCTCGCGCGGAGCCAGACCCACCGCCGCCCCCCTTAGACCAAAACCCGTGGAGAACACTGAGTCCCTACCCGTCCTTGTGGTAGATGACAAGATCACTGATGCCATTGATGCTTCCCTGTTGTTTAGTTTAGGCCGTGCGTAATTAATTCTATGTTTCGCGTCCCGCGCGCGCACCTATTTCTGACTGTTGTCTGCTAATAGAAATGCATTGCGCATCCATTTTCCGAGATTCTCAAGATTCCAAACACAACTATCGGTAAAAAAATAGGCCCAATAAGTGTTAAAATACCTCCTGAGAAAGCTGTAGTTCCTATCCCTGGTCACAAAACCAGGATGCTGACAGATTAAAACAAAGTTCCAACAGATAGAGCTCTTGTTTCATGGTCAGGATGCCTCAATTTTTCATCTTAAATCCATTCAAAATCCCCCAGGATATCAATCTGTGTGACATGTACTGTATTGATTCGTGTTTCAGCCCGTGTTAAAAATGCAGTTTGTGTTGTGTTTGGAGTGCACGCGCACCAATTTTAGGTGACGGTGGGACACGAAACATAGAATTAATTACGCATGGCCTTAGTTAGATGGTCGTTCTTCAGATAGACGTTTTGCTTTCTTCTCAGGACGACGAAGATACAGATGAAATCCGAGTATGGCGAGAACTGACGTTCGACCGTGTGGTACGGAGTGTTGATGCTGCCTTGCTATCACTGTATATTATGACGTCTGAAAACATGCCAAAACAAGTCTTCATCGAAGATGTGATAGAAAGGATCTGCTTTCTTGCCAAGTACCAGCTGACGAATTCCATCTTCCCTGAGTATGATCCTGTGTATCGGATTGACGATCAAAAGAAAGGTAAGGATGCCACTGTCATCCACAACAATCATGTGCCATTGTTTAACAGTGGGCAATTCACTGAGCTAAATTCTTGTACCTTACTGAGAGCTCGATAAAGTATTGAACCCTTCCAGTGTTCGGCCATGATACAGTTGAAACCCTTTGAGTTCCTTGCGCTACCTTGGCCTCCTAGCTACATGTACCTGTGTACATGTGTGTAATCATTCTGCCCCTTCACCGAATATGGCCACCACTGCCATTATAACACTTGCACTCCCAGTGGACATGGTCGAATGGACTGTTAACTGGTCTTCACATATGCCACCTTTATTTTTGGCAGATTCGTACCACAGTAGTTACAAGATGAAGAGGGCGAGAGCACATCAAGTGAAGCACAAGTCGACGATAACGCTGTACAACAAGTTGACAGAGATGATTGGCTCCTTAGCAGAGTTGATCGACATACAGGAGTTGACTGATACAATCATTCTTCAAGCATCGTCGTTGGGAGTTGGACCCTTCTTTGTCGAAAATATCAGTGAACTTCAGCTGAGTGCAATAAAACTAGTCACTACGGTAAGTATAGCGGCAGACTCAGTTGATTACACTTAGTTAAATGCAACTTTCCACAGCAAAACCAGGCGCATGTCGCTCTTTGCTTGGCAGGTTGAGATCAGATCAGATCAGTTTCAATATTGTCTGTCTATTATGAAATCTGAAACAATCTATTTCTTCCATTCTCTCCTGGTGTCATCTCAGTTCGTTGAGGCTCACCTTTCTGAGTGACATGCGCCTGGTTTTGCTGTGGAAGGTCACAAATTTTTTGTCGAGTCGTTCTTGATAGTTGTTGGAATTATTGTACGTTTCTCATTACAGATCTTCTCAAAGTACGAAAAGCATCGAGCGTTGATTCTTGAAGACATCTTCGCTTCACTGGCAAGACTGCCTTCGAGTAAACGGAATCTCAGAAGTTACCGGTTGAATTCCGACGAAAGTATTCAGATGGTGACCGCCCTGGTATGTTTCATGAGTGCAAGCGCCAACTCCAGGTATTATATCTACTGAGAAATGGGTTACAGGAAAATTCGTCCCTGGATAATTCGTCCCCAATGAAAAGTATTGATATTTTTATTCAATAAATGACTTCTTTTTTCAGGCTGATAGCGATATAGTCCTGATCACCTCATATGAGACTGCTATGAGATGTGCTCATAACTTCCTTGCAGTTTATCTCAAGAAGTAAGTAATAGATTATGATAGACGACAACAAAATGTTATGAACTTTCGTAGAATCTCTCGATTCATAACGCTGTTGTACTGTCCAGTCTGATGAAGAATTTGCTGCAACCTATTCTGGTCTGTGTTTTAGGTGTACTATGAAAGGTGAAGAGGACTACCGGCCGTTATTTGAAAATTTTGTCCAAGATCTCCTAACGACTGTGAATAAACCTGAGTGGCCAGCAGCAGAACTGTTACTGAGTCTTCTGGGCCGTCTTCTGGTAAGCTGAAAGAGTGGAATAAAGCAACATTTTAGAGAATCATGTACATTCACTTTGTGCAATTTGCTTGGTTGATATGTTACATGCCGAAGGCGTGGAGTAATTGAGGACCTATCCGTACAATCAGATCTCTCCTTGCTTCTCTTAGAATAAATATGATAAGTGTTCATACTGTGGTTGGCTTTGCTGATGGTA
Organism: Notospermus geniculatus; assembly: GCA_002633025.1. Taxonomy (NCBI): domain Eukaryota; kingdom Metazoa; phylum Nemertea; class Pilidiophora; order Heteronemertea; family Lineidae; genus Notospermus; species Notospermus geniculatus. Next base: position 248,788 of record NMRB01000195.1, read on the forward strand.
TGTAAATTGGTGAATTTCAGGTGCAACATTTCAGCAATAAGTCGGTGGATATGGCGCTCAGGGTTGCATCTCTTGACTACCTGGGTATTGTTGCGGCCAGATTGAGAAAAGATGCGTTATCTAGTCAGCTAAACCAAGAAACAGTGGATGAAATCCTACAAAGGGTGAGTGGTGTGAATATATCACCATAAGCTAATGTTAGGTACTCTGTGAGCAGTTACATGTAGATCGTCTCACTGGAATGGCATCTCATGACAGATTCTTTTATTCATGACTGAAAACTTGCTTCAGTACCATTATCAAATTGGCGAAAGGCCAGGTTCATCACAGAACTGACTGTTTTACAAGTACATGTATTCAAAGAATTTACCTTGCTCTTCCAGGTGCGAGAAGACAATGAAGAGCTTGTTGAAAATGGTCGGAAATCACCGGATGCAATGGTATGTAGAGCAGGTTGGCAAATTTACTCTCTGTGTGTAGACTTTGCTAATCGTAGGGCAGTGCGGTGTTGGGAAAGGAAGGACAGTCAGTGGGAATCGGTTAAATTTAAGTGCATACGAGAAGTGTCAAGTTTCCGCTCTGCCTGACCTGGCTTTGAGGAGGAGAAATACAAAAAACCAGGGATACCAAAGCCTGTGATACCAAGTCTGTGTCTCATCAGTACTCTTCCTTTTTCAGCCTGATAGCCAGGACCATACACAGTTGATGCAAAAAGCTCTCCTCGACTATCTGATGAGCAATGCCCAGAACGATCCAGTGTATCATGTAAGTGCCTCAGCTTTCCCTGAAACTGATGATTTGATTACGTGAGTCATTGTCAAAAGTCTAAGATGGCTGGAAAAAAGGTTATATATCCCACCCTTTCCTGTGCAGTACCGGTACCTTCGACTTACCGGTAGTTCGATGACATTTTGTTTGTGGTCACCGCCTTTGTACTTAGCTGTAGGTAGGTGGCAGTAGCACTGAAGTTGAAGTCAGGTGACTACAATTTGAAATCTAATGTTGCATTGATTACGTCTACAGATATAAAAACCGAAGTCGTGATGATTATGTCTACAGGTATTTTACGGGTGTCCTCGTGGTGGGAGCTTCATAAACCCATTTTATTTCACTTTCCAGTTTGCGCGTCAGTTCTACATTGCTCAGTGGTTCAGAGATTCAACGACAGAGGCGGAGAAAGTCGTGAAAAAGCAACACGAATCCTCCTCGTCGAGTGATGAGAAAGATGACCCTGAAAAAAGTGATGCTGTTATTGAAATGGATCGACAGAAAGAAGTTCTGCAACGAGCTGAGGGTCGAAAAGTTTTCTTGATCTCACAAATACAATCAGCCAAAGGGCAAGGACCATTTGCTACCTACAGGAACTCTCCTACGAGTAGTCTGGATTATGAAAATGGGTGCTTGTGTGTGCGGTACCTGGCATCAAATCGACCTTTCTCTCAAAGTTTTGACATTTATCTCACTCAGGTAAGGCACAAGTTTTTGGCTTGACAGGTGTTCCTCTAGTTTCAGAAGTGTATAGGGAAGGGATTCATTGGTACCTGTTGTAGTAGTCATCTAAATAGCCATGGAATTAACACAGCCAATTTTTCCTTTGCAGATCTTGAAAGTGCTTAGTGAAACAGCTGTGGCTGTACGAACAAAGGCTATGAAGTGTTTGACAGCAGTGATAGAAGCTGATCCAGGTATCCTAGCTCGGGTAAGTTTCTTATTTCTTATGTGGACATTGGTCAGTTTGGGCTGTCAGAGTCAGACTGGCGCAGTGGATACATGTAGCACCTGTGTTGTTAGAGGTCAAGTGTTCAATTCCCGCTCGAACTCAGGCCTTGGTGACAGAGAAGGCAGTGAAGTGTGGATACCAGATGTACAATAACCGTGCGTTTCTTTTTATTTCAGTCCGATATGCAACGAGGTGTACATGGTAGATTGTTGGACCAGTCCACGTCAGTCAGAGAGGCAGCAGTCGAACTTGTTGGAAAGTTCATCCTCATCCGTCCAGAACTAACCAGTAACTATTATGACATGCTTTCTGACAGAATACTGGTAAGTTGACTGAGTCAATTTCATTGCCTTCCAGCCTCGTGTGAATTTTTAGTGGACATTACTTCAGCTGTGTTACTACCCTGTACCACAGCTGCTGCTGAATGTACATAAGTCCAACTTATCATCTTGTGTTGCTAGCGTCAGTAGGCTTAAGCTACGTTTAGCTGACACGCGGATTGCGGAACGCGGAAGCGGAAATGCAATGCATTTTCGTATACAACAAATCGTTCCGCCAGGGATTCCGCATCCCTATACCGCATTCCGGATGTCTGGTAAACGCAGCTTTACATTCCAAAACTTCTATCACCATTCTTGAGTCTGTGATATACTTTCCAATCTCTGAATTGATATCTTCTCCCTTTGTAGGACACTGGTATCAGTGTGAGGAAGCGAGTCATCAAAATTTTCAGAGATATCTGTCTGGAACAGCCAGACTTCCCTAAGGTTCCTGAAATGTGTGTCAAAATGATACGACGGGTCAATGATGAAGAGGGCATCAAGGTGAGTTAGTCAAGTCACTGGTGGACATGATGTGCAAACGGTGCCTGTCAGTAATGAGGTTCCAGATTTGATCCCGGTTGGACTTGCTCTCCACGTGATAGAGCAAGCAACGCTCTTTGACAGTGCAGAATTTCTCAAGGCATTGCACTCTGGTTACCTCCTGCTGTACTGCATTTAAATTCAATTTGTAATTGTTCTTTCAGAAACTCGTGACTGAGGTGTTTCAAAGCATGTGGTTCACTGCTGTGCGAGACAAGGATTCACATAAGCTGGTGCAGAAGGTCATCAACATTGCTGACGTGGTCGCTGCTAGTCGAGATTCAGGGTACGACTGGATTGAACAGTTGTTGGAAAATGTAAGTGTGGATTTTACTTCGAGAACTGTAGGATCCTCTGAGACAACATGCATACTGGAATTTTTGTCTCAGGTCAGATTTTAATGGCGATTCTTTCGATTCATTTTCCTTTCATCCCTTGCAGCTTCTTCGGAAGGAAGAGGATCAGAGTCACCGGCCTGTGGAGAAAGCTTGTGAACAAATTGTAAATTGTTTAGTCGAAAATGTGCTGGAATTGGAAGAAAGAAGTGTCGGTAAGTTACGTTTGTTTGAGGTCACAGGGTGCATCGTCAGACACACCTGAGAAATAGCAATGTGTACTTTCTGATGCTACACAGCTGGGTACACCCCACGTTTGAGTCTGGATAATCATTAGTCACTTCCTTCGGTACAGAGTGCAAATCCGTTATTTGTATTCCAGAAAATGATGGTCGACGGTCAGTCAGCCAGCGGTTAGTGGCTTGTCTTTCAACGCTGCATTTGTTCTGCAAGATCAAGCCTGAACTGATGGTAGACCGGGCATTTACGATACAGCCATACTTAGATATCAGGTGCAATGTAAGTAACAGTAACTACATGTACTTATGGATTAAGTGCAGTGGATTGAGTGTCGTATTTTCCCTAAATTACTAGAGATTACATAAATTTTGGTACTGATGTATGTTCATTTTCCTGCCCAGGGGAATTTAGGTGCTTGGTCACATTAGAAAATGAATACACTCGAGTAAAAACTTAAAATATGGGATACCTTTATCTTCACAGAATCAAGGTGACTACTTGGTAATCCACAATGTGGCTAGGATTCTGGAATTGGTGATACCGTTGATGGATCATCCGAGTGAAGGCTTCCTTGCTCAGGTTGAAGAGGACATGATGAAATTAATACTCAAACACGGAATGATGGTAAGCGTGCTCAACTCAGTATCGAAAAACGGCAGCCAATAGAAATAAAGAGTTGTAAGTGATGAGTTCAGGTTCATCTGAGGATGACTGTTCCAAGGACAATGATTTTTTTGCCCCTATCTGATACAACTCACATCTCAAATAAGGCAGATTATAATCTCTTGAAATGCCCTATGGCAAAAAGAAAGTAAAGGACTGAATACAACTGTTTCGTTTCATGCATTGCTGAAATTTGCCAATTTCTATTTCAGGTGCTACAAAGTTGTGTGAGTTGTCTTGGTGCAATTGTAAATAATGTGTCACACAACTATAAATTAGTCAAGGACTGTTTCCAGAAATTCTTCGGTGAGTATGCATTCAAGTGATGTTTGAAAAGCCATATATTTTTGCATGGTGTCAACATATTTTTGAAGTAGTATTTTGGATATTGCTTCTGTTATTGTAAGAGAATGTTTATTATATTATTGTGCAGATACAATAAACTACAATGATGTTCACACACGCATACTTGTATTCATCTTCATTCTTTCCTGTTAGTGTTAGGCAAAATTGTAGTAGGCAAAGTGGGAAGTAGGCAAAATGGGAAGTAGGTGAGATTGATATTAGGTGAAATGGGAAGTAGGCAAAATAGGAGTAGGCGAGATAGGTAGTAGGCAAAATATAGTACATGTACTCCAAATGAATTTAGGCAAAATAGGATAGGAAAACCCCATTTTGAAAATGGGAGTACACCAAATATTAAGCATCCCACTTGCTGTTCTTGAGATGATTTTCATATTGTTCTCTTTTCCTAGTTGTCCTCTCCAAACTGATGGCTCAACACGTGCGGAATCCCATGAGTCCAACATTTGTACAAAGTCGTCCAACCCTCCTCAGGTCACTCTTCACAGTAGGCTTACTCTGCCAGCACTTTGACTTTGATTCAAAAGAAATGGGAGAGGCCAAAGTAAGTGTACAACTCTTCAAATTAAAAAAAAATCATCTTTCATGCTTAACCTCTTCACTTCTGGAATTCCGTCTCTGATGTCGGGACGCAACCATGGTGTCATGTACTTATGTGTACTGGAACTGTGTATGGTAAGTGCAATACCCGGTACATATGATGTCATGATGAGGCAAATGCTGTATCTGTAGTGAAGGAGTTAATATTCAGTGCTGTTTACAACCAAATCTGAATAACCCTGGTGTTTCTACTAAGAATATTTTCATGATTTCAGGTGTCAATTCGTGACAAAGTGTTTGAGATCCTGATGTATTTCACTGAGCATGACGATGAAGACATCCGACATAAGGCATTGACAGGCGTTGGTTTCCTTTGTATCCGGTACTATGACTTCATGTTACAAACACA
>NMRB01000195.1:254050-272504 GCA_002633025.1 Notospermus geniculatus
AATTTGGAAACGTTTCTGATTTTGGAAGCCCAGCGATTCCGATATTGGAAACGTTTCCTTTTTCGGAAGCGGTTTTCGATTCCGATATCGGAATCTTTGTAGGCCTTCTTGCACGTTAGGCCCAATCGGGATATGAAAAGCAAAAATCGGGAAGTGTTTTTTTCCACTAACAGATGGCAGCACCTGTGACCTTGTATTTCACGGCGTGAAATCTGAATTGCTGGCGTAAGTTGGCTGCAATCATCGATAATCCTCCATTATCATCATCAAAAGGCTCAGTTCCGCCAGAATCTCTATCTCTTGGCTTCCAAATTCGGAAACGTTCCCGCTACATTGGAATCGAAAATAGCTTCCAAAAAAAGAAACGTTTCCAAAGTCGGAAACGCTTCCAATTTTGGAACTTTCCCGAACTGATATTGCTTCTGTTATTGTAAGAGAATTGAATTATTGTGCAATTATGCAATTATTAGAATTGAATTATTGTGCAGACACAATAAACTACAATGATGTTCACACACACGCATACTTGTATTCATCTTCATTCTTTCCTGTTAGTGTTAGGCAAAATTGTAGTAGGCAAAGTGGGAAGTAGGCAAAATAAGAGTAGGCAAAATGGGAAGTAGGTGAGATTGATATTAGGCGGAATGGGAAGTAGGCAAGATTGATATTAGGCAGAATGGAAAGTAGGAAAAAATAGGAGTTGGCGAGATAGGTAGTAGGCAAAATATAGTAGTCCAAGTGAGTTTAGGCGAAATAGGGTTAGGCAAAATGGGAGTACACCAAATATTGAGCATCCAACTTGCTGTCCTTGAGATGATTTTCATAAAATTGTTCTCTTTTCCTAGTTGTCCTCTCCAAACTGATGGCTCAACACGTGCGGAATCCCATGAGTCCAACATTTGTACAAAGTCGTCCAACCCTCCTCAGGTCACTCTTCACAGTAGGCTTACTCTGCCAGCACTTTGACTTTGATTCAAAAGAAATGGGAGAAGCCAAAGTAAGTGTACAACTCTTCAAATTAAAAAAAAATCATCTTTCATGCTTAACCTCTTCACTTCTGGAATTCCGTCTCTGATGTCGGGACGCAACCATGGTGTCATGTACTTATGTGTACTGGAACTGTGTATGGTAAGTGCAATACCCGGTACATATGATGTCATGATGAGGCAAATGCTGTATCTGTAGTGAAGGAGTTAATATTCAGTGCTGTTTACAACCAAATCTGAATAACCCTGGTGTTTCTACTAAGAATATTTTCATGATTTCAGGTGTCAATTCGTGACAAAGTGTTTGAGATCCTGATGTATTTCACTGAGCATGACGATGAAGACATCCGACATAAGGCATTGACAGGTGTTGGTTTCCTTTGTATCCGGTACTATGACTTCATGTTACAAACACAACTCAAGGAGTACTATAAGTACCTTCTTGTGGAAAGTCCATCCATAAAACTCAAGTGTCAAACACTACGGAATCTCGAAATGTACCTCGTGGAGGAGGAGGCCAAGATGATCAAAGCTGACCATGAATGTAAGTCTGTTATGATCTGAGTTATGATCCTTGAGAAAACGGAAAAAGCTGCCAATTGCAGGGATTATTTGTTGTACTGTTCAGAATAATTGCTGCAATTTGCAGCTAAATAGCTTTCTCCATTTTCTCGAGGATCACAACTCAGATTCCTCAATTGACGAAAGCGAACAGCCCCTTTACATCAAAATCGCAGATGTGAGGTTGGAGAGTTCTGGAATTGCAATACTTCAGCTTCTCCGTTTGGTGGTGATTGACATTGGTGACCACACAGCAGGCTCAATATCTTCAAATTAAAATCCTGACACAGACACTTTTGGTATGATAATGTTGGAGGAGCTTGATCCCAGTGGCAAAGCCAGGTCCCTCTGACCTTACGACTGCAATTTTGTGTGTGTCTGTTGATGCAGAGGCAGCACTTTGGCACCAAAGTATTTCAATCCCTACAGTGGTGCTATTTGGCTCTTTTCAGGGAGAAAAAGGGCCAAAGGAGAGGATTTGAAGGAGATGGGTGATATTCAGTCTGGGATGGCAAGTACTGTGATGCAGATCTATTTGAAAGAGACGTTAGAATCGTTTTTCCATGCAAGTCCTCAGGTGCGGTTGGCAGCTCTCGCCATTGTCAGTCTAGTCTTGCGGCAAGGATTAGTTCATCCTGTCCAGGTGAGTGGTGTTGACTTGGTCCCTTTGTTAGACTACTGGAGTGTGTCAATTTCTTGCAATTTATTAATCTGCAGTCCCCCAAAAATGCTGACCTTGTAAGAAATCTTTATAAATTTAACAGTAGGAGAAATTGCGGCATAACTTTAGGGGCCACCAATATGGTGCGCTAACTATGCTGGTCCCCTCCTTGTCCTTTGAAGGTCGCATTCAGAAATATTCCTCGGGAAGCTCAGGGGAGGCGCGAGAGTGTTCAGAAAGGTATTGGCAAGATGCCCAGGCTTCCTCGAGCCTGGCCGAAGTGAGCGACTTGCCGAGTCGCTCACTTGGGGAAACTCCCGACATGCATTTCGTTTCCTTTCTTTCAAAATGCATGGGCGAACACGTTACCATGCAATGGTGAGCTATGTTGGGACCGGGCACCAGTCTAGCTAAACATGGAATATTTCATGACTGCGACGCCAGACTAGTACCTTTCCCCGAAAAGCGCAAATATCGTTCGGAAATTCGCCTTCACTGGGCATGCTCACAATCTCCGAGAGAAGCACCAGAAACTTCCTCAGGGAAGGTTTCCAAACACACTGGAAATAAATGGATGTCATTCACCCTCTTATTTTACACTTTCAGTGTGTACCGTATCTAGTGGCCATGGGAACAGATTGTGACAACACAATACGAGTGAAGGCAGATCAGCAGCTTCAAGAAATAGACAAGAAGTATCCAGGATTCATTCACGTAAGCTCAGGTCTTCATTCATTGAACTCTCTCCGCACGGTGCTGCGATTGCATGTGGACAACTGACTGCCCTCAGTCTTTGAAATATGTGAGGCAGTCTAGGAAAATCTCTCAGATGTTGCATTTGGGGAAGTGTTAATGGCATTGGTGAACCCGCACATTTCAATAGCTGAAATATGCTTTGTAATAGGTAAACAGTAGCAGATCAGTGCACAGGCAACCTGACAGCCCTTGCTGTCCCTCATTCAGTGACATTCGACGGGTTTTCCTAGGCCACCTCACATATAATCTCACTGGATTCACTCGTGTCTGGCATCCATCTGCAACTTTTAGGATGCATACACATTTCAGAAAATGTCTATAAAGTTTTCTTATATGTATATTCTTTTCCCTTTCAGATGAAAGCATTACAAGGAATCAAGATGTCATATCGTCTACAAGTCATCCTCCAAAACGAACAATCAGAACCTATCCGGGGAATCCGGTACACCACGAACCAACAGTCACAAGCTACAAATTGCACAGCACTCAATTCATTCCTGTACTCCGTTGTCCGAAGTAGTAGGCAGCAACGACGAGCCATCCTCACGTCATTAATCAACCTCTTTGACGATTCATCAGTAAGTAATTGTACCGGTACATGTTACTCCCTCTTTTGTCTGACTTTGAGTTTCATTTTCCAAATGGCGGCCAGAAATTTCTTATCCTCACTGTACCAAGTTCGTGAAAACATAATGCCCCACCAGTTGATGGATGTTGGTTTAACTGTTACTTTGAAAAGTTTGTCAGTTATATGCCTTGTCTTTTGCAGAATACACCACTGCCAGAGTTGCTGTATCTTGCTGATAATCTAGCAAACTTTCCCTACCAGTGCCATGATGAACCCTTGTACATAATTCATCAAATTGACATCGTTGTGTCTGTGTCTGGATCAAATATCATTCAGTCCTTCCGAGAGGTAAGTCTTCATTATAAAGTAATGCCTTATGAAATGCATTTAATGGCTTTGAGATCAAAACACCCAAAGGATCCTGCATCAGGGTCTAGATGAGTACCGTATACAGACTTCAGTGTGAAACCTGTTAGCGATTCATGTATACAGGTATTGGCCAACTGCACACCACCTGAACCATTCTTATCTTTCTTTTCTATAGAATTTCTTCCCAGAGAAAATCAACGAGAACGGAGAACTCCGGATCGACGATGAGGAGGACGAAGACAACAAGGATGTGCTGATCTGTAAGTAAAGTGACAGTAAATAGATGCGTTATGAAAGAAAACGTGTTTAGGATGGTCACTGTAGTCTTCTCCAATAGATGGTTTTACTTTGTCTGTGTATGCCATTTCCTGGTGGAGCTTCTTACCAACAACAGCTACCCTGGTTGTAGAAACAACACTAACATTACTAAATTGATACTTTATGAAAGAAAACGTCTTTAGAATTGCCACTGTATTTGGTCGTTTGTAGTCTTCTGTGTCTGTTAGTAGTCTTTTAATACATAGATTTACTTTGACTGTGGGCCATTTCCTGGTGGAGCTCCATCCCAACAGCTACCCCGATTGTTGATTTCATGTGGTCGTATTTCTTCACTAATAAAGTGGCTTGTTAATTTCAGCACGGGTACCGGACAATGCAGGGACATTGCAAAACCTTTGTAGGCGCTCACAGGGTTGCATTCTACTGCTCGTCATCAAGCATCACTTGAAAGATATGTACGGATTCACGGACAGTAAAATCCATCGGTACTCACCGAACGAATCTTCCAAAGTGCACGAGAAACCTGTCAGCAGGCGGACTGGTATCCCATTCGAACCCAAGCAGGCCTTGGAGATTCTTAGGAAGGGTGAACAGGCAACGACTGTCGACGATCAGGGCAAAGCGTGTATTGCTGAAGAGTACTTAGACGTAAGTGCTGTCTTAGTATCATTGAATACATCTTAAATGTTAGAGAAGTGTATGTACATACAGTGGATCTTCAGTTTCTCAGTTTTTGTGTTGCTGAATACTTATTGGGATGAGGAGTCTGAATGCTTTCATTCGATTTTGCGGCTACTCCATTTTCATCAATAATTTCAGTTCAAATACTTGATGATGAGCATCGATCCAGCTGACGAAGATGAGGATGAAGAAACAAGCCGTTTGCCAGGTAGTGGTCGTGGTACACCTCTACCGGGGGCGAGGACACCTGGTGCGGAGTCTGGAACAGTCGTCGATGCAGTGGAGAATGAAACTCAGGGACCCATGAACACAGAAGAAGGTGAAGGACAGACGGAAGTGGCGAATCCAACTCACGTACCTCAGCAGCTACCGGTAGTTGATAGACATATTGAACACTTGCACCAATCACGACATGTAAGTTCCTTTGTACTTTGTGTTTGTGTATTGACCTTGCATCATAAGTGTAGTCATCTGTTCCTGAACAACCACGGCCAACTGCCAGGAACCTCCTGGTTGCCGCGAACCTCTGAGGTTTGTGGCAGTTAGCCCAGGATAGCAGGATATCAGGCCAAGCATCTCCTAGACATGGTCCCTCTTCGGATTTCACCTGAAACTTCTGTCTATTGATGTTAAAGCTTTCTCTCTGCAGGTTCGCAATTTGCCCGTTGCCCCTTCACAACCTCATCACGTGTCAAAGCACAGTTACTTATTGGAAAAGAGACGGTCAGCACCAACGAAGTCACGACAGCCAAAACCTCATCATACGACTACACCGAGGTCAAAACCGCCAAAGAAAAAGAAGCAGAAGAAACGAGTGAGACGTATTAGTGATAGCGAAGAAGAGGACGACGAAGATGATATCGACAGTGATCCAGATTTCACCGTCTAGTCGGATGATACGAAACCGGGGCAAAGAACACAGGAGGCCAAGTCCGGATCTGCATTCCATTTTAATCTTAACGGATGTGGAGTCGATGTGGTTATTGACAATAAAACGCAACGATTCACAGCTTCTTGTGTTCTTTGTTCGCATGCCTTTGTGCCATGATGAACACTGCAATAACCGCAGTATTAGATTATCATCATCTCTGATGATGAGTTGTGCCGAAACTCAAACTGCCAGTTGTAAATAGTGTGCTGCCATTTTTGTTGGGCAGCATTGTTCATGTACAGTAAAATGCTTAGAGCTTGTACTGCGCCATGACATTGTTGGATCTGCAGTTTTTATTTTATCTATACAAACATTTGTCGAGTTAGATGAAAGTGCGTCATTCAATGAATGAGAGGTCACTGAGGGATTTTATTTTTGCACAACTGACAGTGAGTGTAGCTGTCTTTGCTGTTTTAATTGGGTGTCAAAAGATTGACATCGTAAATGTCTGTATTGTGATGGTGGTGATTCAAACTGCCCACTTCATTCATGTCCTCGATTTGTGACAGAAAAGGAAATATTGTCAAATGAAATGTTTGTCTTCTTATTTAGGAGTAGTGTGAATTGACCCAGACTTCATGATGTGTGCCATTCAACTCTGGGAAACCAGTTTGAGAAAGAAAAATTATTGGAAAATCCAACAGTGCGAATAAAAATCTGACACCCTTTGAAATCCTGTGTTTAACCAACTATTTTGTTGGAATACACCAAATTTTGGTATTGAAGGTTCCTCAGTATTGCGAGTGTGCAACTCATTGATATTGTCAACTCCCCTCAAATTTTGTTTTGTTGTGTGCCATAGGGTCACACACCTTGTATGGTGCTCTATAAAATGGAAAAGAAATGGAATCTGAAATAATATCTTGGTCATTGAGTTTCTTTCTACGTACATGTATGATGCTGGTTTTGTCATGGTTAATGCATTAAAAACTTTGTGTTTTTCAGATGAAATGGATTGGGCATTCTATGAAATGGTGTTAGCCTCATGAATTCTCCAGTATTTCTCTTAAGTGCTTTGAATTTTAGGTGAATGAAGAACATTGGAAGATGTACATCTATTGCCCTGAGGACTAGAAGAGAGTGCAGGTGTAATTGATCTACATGTACATGTAAGGTCCAGTCAGTCAGTGCACGGCCAAGTTTTTGGTTTGGTGATATCCAATTTTCATATTTCTTTTAGGATCGCTTACCATACTAGACTTAAGGTGGCTCAAACTGAATAAAAGTCCCCAGGTCTGTAAATGCCAGACACTTCCACGTGTATGTGCCAAGACATCTATTGGTTAATGATTAAAGCAATGTTTACACCACGAAGGCCAAAATAAATTTAGCTGTAGTCAAGACCCTTGTCACTGAATGGAGGCTTGAGCCTGGTTTTCCCTGACTGGGTCACGTACATTGTAGGCCTAGACATGGACTGACTCATGACTGATTTAGTTTTGCTATTGAGGCGTTTTAGTATGCCGAGACTAAAATAAACTGTTCTTGTATTTCACACCTTGGGACATCATCTACAGCTTCAAATGATCATCTTGAGCTATTCGTTCTCTTCATACAATAAAACATGGAATTTACATGAACTTTTCTGTTAAGTTTCATTCAGAGAATTCGACCAGTGAAAACCAAAATCTGTATGATGTATTTTCTGACTCGGAAGTGAACAATTTAGGTCATAAAAATCTCATTGTTTTCGTTAATCAATCAAAAGAGTTACATGAATATTTGGGCTTTGAATATCAACATGGGCGGGAGGGGAGGGGGGCATTTAATGTTTCTGTTATTTGTCATCTGAAGTATTTACATGTTCATGTACAGTAAATGCCACGGGTCATTGTCACCAATGCTGGTGTGATCAAAATCATTTATGTGTTCATAACCATTTCCTCATCTCATGAATTGACATGGATCAGTACCCAGGCAACCCTTGTGTATACTGATGTGTGTGAATAGAAATTATTTATTCTACACAGAATACTTATATTTATGAGAATAGCTGAGACAAGATGTGTAGTGTGGAAATGATTATGTGAAATTTTTTCATTCTTTGTAGCTTTTAAAAATGAACCTGTTGAAAAATTTAATATGGTCCTTGTAAATAATTTGTATTATTTGAATGTTGAATACAGATAAGAATTACAGAGAACTATTTGGAATAAATTCTGAAAATACATGGAAAGCTACTTCTTGATTAGTTGTTTCTTTACTGGTCCGTTTCCTTTTCATTAATCATGTTTTTCTGTGGGCAGAGTTGTTTTACTAATGTCTGTCTGTCTGTCTGTCCATCTGTCAGGGCTGGTCTGTCAGTCAATATGTGTCTGTCTAGTTTCTCAATTCTGATAGACAAGTTATATGCCCTGCCAAAATTCGGTGGGGGTATTATGTTACACATGTTGTAATACCAGTTGTCTGTCTTTCCATAAACTTACTCTCCGGATGATTGAAGGAAAACAAATGCATGTATGGAAACATCTTCTGGTGGTTGGTTGCACTTGATTAGAGGAAAGTTCCTTGCAGTTGGGAGGTGCCATCATTCGTCCAGTATGGCCACCATCTTGATTTTCATTTCCAGATGTTGATGCATGCCATAATGCAACTTTTTTTTGCGGTAGGTCGACAAAAGCAAGTTTCATTTTGATTTGGTGCACTGTTGCTCATCTAATATGGCCGCTACAGCCACCATCTTGATTTTTGTTAAAGCATCTGGTTGTGCATTTCTTTAGGAGTTCAAACAATTTGAACTCCAATGTGAAATTGTAGACAAGAACTTCTGTGGCTACATGTATGGGACCATAGGCTCATATTCATGCATGTTTCACCACCCCAGGTAGGGACCTCAAGTCTCTGTACACAGTGTGCTATCTGAAGAGAGAAATGACGTACATGTATTGTGCCCCTAATTGTATGGCACAGCCTTACCCAGCGACATGGAAGATTTCCTGTTTGGCCTATGGTTGGTGCCTTAGCCTCGGAGCTGGAAATTTAACCTTTTGGCCTAGCCTACTCTTGTGGCCTTGCATTGTGACTGGTGTGTAGTTGGCCTCCATGCTACAATTATGTAGAAGTTAAGCAACCTCAGCACTCAGCATGCTCAGCCAATGTATGTAGGCCTACTTTGATGGGGATGGGTGACTGGTGCACACGATACAATGGGGATCCTAGCTACGATAGAGGGCAGCACACCGAAACCAGGTCCTATACAATGGACCCCTTTTGTGTGGGAAACTGATCAGCACCAGGATGTCACTTTCATTTCAACAGTTTTAACCACTAGTGACACCTATTGAGGCAGTGGGATATGGTCACCATTAAAGCATGAATGAAAACTAAATCTGATTTATATTAAGACGGAACTCTTTAATAGACTGGCAGACATAAATTATTGCAATTAATGAATATCTCAATTCTGTACACGTCTACAACAACACAACAGAAATCCTGAATACATGTAACATGTATCCAAGAGTGGGCATAAATACCAGATTTAAATATAGATGTAGAATATGAATACCCAAGTTGAAACCCTTGAACAGTACATTTTAGTATAGCGAGAACTGACAAATTCACCAGTATCAAAATATCCAAGCGGATACTATCATGACTGACTGCAACGTATGTTCTCATCCGTGTAGAAAGTGACAAGTCCATATTAAGTAGATATTAAAGTGGAAAATATTCTGTACATGAATAGTACTATATCGACTAGTTCCACAGCTGTAGGCCTAAAAGCCATTCTAACTACATGTATTTTCTACATTGGTTATCCTGCATGATACTTGTTCTAAGGCAAAAAACTCACCGAAAACTTGTGCATTCAGAGAAACTAATGCCTGTTCCACACAATCATAATTTTTGATCGAAGATTCTGAATGTACCCAATCCAAGGGCCGTATGCATAAAACATCTAGGGCCATATTCATAAAGGGTGTTTAAGACTTAGACGTGTGTAACTTCACTAAATGCACACACTTCCACCAAGCATTTGACGAAGTTACACGCGTCTAAGTCTTAAACACCGTTTATGAATTTGGCCCCTAAAGTGTAAAATTTCCTTTATCTTTTGTTTGGAACAATAGTGTAAGGGAAATTTTACACTTAGATGTTTTATGCATGGTCCCAGGGCCACAGCTTCGATACACATGTTTAAAGTGAAAGCCCTTATTAGCATCTTCAGAATCTTGATCAAAATTATGACCATGTGGAATGGGCACAAGGGGTGACAGGGTACAACTTGTACATCGCTAAATTTCTCCTAAGATGGGGTTCAGGTGAATCTACTGAATTTATGACATGGTGGAAACATCAACACCAGTCATCCCCTACAGCTGTGGGATTTATTTTTCGAGAGCCTAGCTCGAAACATGATATGCCTTCTCTGTCGTCATCATTTATCATCACATGAAAAGTAGGTACAACCGGTCATTGAGACCACAACCCCAGAGTGACACACAGGTGCGACGTTCCCTGTGTACTACACTCCATTTGGCAAACCCCCAGAAAGGGCTGGGGTTCCAATCAGTGTTACAGACACAGTGAAAACGTCTGCAATTTCCTATCAAGTGTCTCCTCTGGAGTTTTGGGTTCTTTGATTGAACCTATTCTTCAAGCAATATACAGGGCTTGTCTTTTAAGGCGAGTGATCACTTGCCCACACAATAGCTCACCTAAAATGCATTTTAGGTGAGTGGTTTTCCACTCACCTTGGAAGAGAACTGCACTCTGGATGTCATCTTATCAAGGTCATCTTGACATTGTGAAGTGTTTAATTGAAGCTGGTGCGGACAAGGAAATTCAAGACAACGAAAGGACGTACTTGGAAGAGAAAGGCTCACCTCAGAAGGGCACAGTTGTGTACAGAGTGTACATGTAATTTCACAGAAGCTGGTGCGGACAAGGAAATTCAAGACAACGAAGGACGTACTTGGAAGAGAAAGGCTCACCTCAGAAGGGCACAGTTGTGTACAGAGTGTACATGTAATTTCATACTTTCACTGAAAATCACTCGCCTTAGGATGAAGTAGGTGACCAATTTATCACTCGCCTGCTTTTTTCAAAAGACAAGGCCTGAATACAAGACTCTTTGACAGCAAACTAAAGACAAGAAAATAGAACACCGACTATGAAATGGTACAAGAAACTAACAGCGGAGCTAATCCCATGCTGTGAATCAAACCTTTCACTGCGTTGGCACTTACACAGCCCCGTGCAGAAGGTGGCCCCATCTACATGTACAATCCTGTGGTTGAACTTTGAAGTGGTTCTGTATCCTTACGTGGCATGTGTACTGAGTCAGATTTTTTCAAATGCTCACCACATTGGGTTGATAGCACTTGTAAACAGTTTGCCAAATTTATTACGTTGACCCAATCATCATGCACAGCAAAAGGGTTAATTCACAGTGGCTAAAGGTGACGGAAATCTGTTTCCTAAATCCTTTTTTTGCATTGATCTCCAAAACTGAAGTGATCCATGAAGTCACACGAGTGTTCAACATCTTGACATTACAAAGTGACAAATCATGTACAATCTCAAGTAAATAGATCGTTTGACATTATATCCTCGTCAGATACATATATGCTGTTAATCCCATGAAAATGAAAGTCTATTTTAAGCTAACTTGTGGTAATAAGTGACAGGAATCTGTCCAAATCGAATTTACACATTTATCCAATCCAAGTGGAACATCCGATCATTCTCATTTCTAAATCCCATCCTCCATTATTCCAACATACATGTATCCAAAAGAACTAATAAGAATGTCCTCGCTGAAGACACTGGCAAATAGTCCTAAGATCCATAAATGCCCAAGAAATTAATGAGATCTATACAAAACTAAAACCCTTACCCCGGTAATTGAATACCATCACTGGTAATGTTTTTTACTGTGGATGAATATCCCTTTTCCCCAAACTTCAAAACAGGCCAAATATAAATTCCTTCAACCATTTTGACACCACAGACCAGTTTTCTGGTCAGTGACGTCACGACTCACCATGGCATCAAGAACGCAATGCCCTAGCATCGCATACAGAAATGCACTGCGTGACACTGCGCTGATGTCATAATGATGCAATGTTCCATACTGTTCTGACGGACAAAGCTGGTGTCATTTGTAACCATGGCTTAGAAAATAATGTCATCAAAACCACTGATGAGAACCCTGAATAGTGCTTCGGTACAAAAATAAATTCTAGAGTCATAATTCACACCACAGTGGGAAAAGACAACAGATACACATAACAAGAAATGTTCCGAAAAAGTCTATGTACAATTTGATCAACATGAGTGCAAAATGTGATGCGTATCCATACTGTTGATCATTTCTAAAAAGCAAAGCGACATAAATTACACAACAGCATTTTGAAATGAAGGCAGTACACTAGATAGCATTAAGCACATTTTGGTTTCACCGTTTTGCAATAAAATTATATGGCAGACAATGCACTCATCACATTCCATGTAACAGCATTTTTACAGGCCAATCTAATAGAGTATGCAACTGTCATCACATTTTGCACTCCAGCTATCAGCTACCTGAAAGTCATAATTTCCATTGACATTCAATCTATGTACATTGAGAAAAGTCAGCAAAATGACTTCTTCCCGTTCCTACCAAAATCCGAGGGTCTAATTGGTGGTAAGAAAGAGGTGAAACTCTGAATACAGACTGAGTACATGTACTCTTTTCACTAAAGACATGGTTTATGGCAGGTCAAACACCGGGTGGAAGGCAATTAAGATAATGCACTACAGTACATGTAATGCATTTTTGCATTGCTGTCCAACTGACCTGGATTTCCTTGTAAACCACAGCCTTTAAAGTGAAAACACTTCCACATACCTACATGGTCATGTATTTATGTATATAGCAGCAAATATCTTTCCCAAATAAATATTACATTTGATAACAAAAAAAATATCCTGGGACCTTATTCCTGGAGCTCTCATAACTTAAAGGCCGGTGTGCGTAAGCTACTGTGCCTTTGCAGGCAATTCATGTTCACTATACAGCCCCCGAAAGAATTTGTGGACCCTTTATGGGGTTTGTGAATAGGGTCCGTGATACTAACGTAAAATACGGTACTGAAAGCAAAACCTTACTTGAAGCCTTTGGTAAGCACAAGCTACCACAACCTCCCAGCTAAATGATTACATGTTCGTATTTCCACCATACACCAATGTTAGGCATAGATTTGTTCAAGGCGTCAAAGTGAGAAGAAATGGTCAATCCATCTTGTTCTAAAGGCTCTCGCAAGATATGACAAAAAGCTCTTGATTTCAAATCATACAAATATACATGTAGCACTACAGAGCAGCACACAAGTGAAATGCAATACTAGGAAGCAAAGGTCAGCTAAGGCTGGAAATGCTGATGTTATTACCCTTATAAAATATGTACAGAGAAAGCCACCTTTGAAAACATAAATCTCCACCAATATACACACGAATTACCGGTAAGTCATTACACATACATGTAATGTACAGCGAAATACAGGATAAGCAAGAACTGGGACAATTTAAGTGCATGTACCGGGTACATGTAAATTCAACAATTCAAAGTTAATTCATTTAAAACGAGATCCCAGACTGCAAGTTTTTGAGTCACCCCAACATGTACGCTTACATGTACATAGCCCAGTGTTCTACCCAGATTTTTCCAAACAGGGTGGGATGACTGCATTTTCCTATGATTTTAAGGCCTGGATTTTTAAACAGGGTGGGAGTGAAATTCAAATAGGGTGATGAAAAAGAAAATGCATTACAAGTTACATTTTCAAACAGGGTGGTAAAAATTTAAACAGGGTGGTAAAATGACCTCTAAATTTTGAACAGGGTGGTACCGCCCTGTTTAAAAGGCCTGGTGAGAAACTGATAGCGACTGACAACATACATGTACTGTATGTAGGACCCTAAAGAAGGTCTAAGGCTTCTACACACAACTACTCCTCTAAGGAAACCATGTAATGCCAGCTTTCCTATGTGCAGTTGACTGAACATCACATTATTACTGACATGAATCTCTTTCTCATTCCCAACTGGTTTTCTCCAGTCCTTCGGAAATCCATTAAATTGACTTGTCCATGTCCAGTTTTGCATTTGCACAACCCCACGTTCTAACTAAATTCACTGTACACGTCATAATCTGTATGAAAGTTTCTATTTACACATGATCCTGATATTTTGTGTTGGCGATCTTCTTCCTCTTCCCAGCGACCTTTGGTGAGCTGTAGAATATATTATGCTTCCGTGCTGTCGCTGTCGACTGAAAAAGAAAAAAACAAAGAATTAGAATTCTTTTAGAAGGGGAATTTATGGAGTGCAAAAGAGTAAAGAAAATTCAACAGTCAGGTGCGGATTCAGGGAGCAAACCCGGCCCGTGCCCCCCCCCTATTTTTCGGTTACCAACGTAAGAAAAATTGCCCTTTTTGAAAGTGCCACAGAATTGCCTTGTAATTTGTCTCTCAGATGCTACAGAATCGCACCAAAAGCCTCATACATTTCAAAATTTTCTGGGCGAGAACCCCCAACGTAAGTCCTGTGGACGTCCTGTGGCCTTCTGTGCCCCCTTTACCAGAATCCAGGGTCCGCCCCTGACAGTTGAGAGGCTTGTAGTTTCACTGTCCTCTAGAAATGCATGAGCGGTCCTCAAAGTAGCGTCTCATTAGTCCGAGAACTTATGTTGCATATCAGATGCAGGGAGGACAATAATGTTCCATCGCTGTTATATTATTGCATAAAATAAAGAGAAAATTTGTGAGATTGAAAAGAGCTGCCCGACCAAGCAAGAGCTGAAAGAGACATTCAAAATCAAAAGTTTGTAAGTTTGGAGATGATGAATTCAAGTGACGCTATCCTTGACATAACGATGAAGGTTTATTCAACCTCACCATCAGTTGCTACATTCACCCACATTTGTCCACAATATGAAGTTTCAGTTAGAATTCCTGAATCAGGCATTGGCTAGCGAAATACAGCTCTGGTAGCTATGATGAAAATCGTTTAGTGACCAAAATAAATGGCAACAAGAGGCCCATGGGCCTTGCGCTCAGCTGACTATGACCTGCCAACTCAAGAGGCTGAAAGAGGGGAAACGAAGTACGAATAGTGTGCCTTTTTAATGGTTAGCAAGCAAAGCGTTCCTCGTGGAAATCAGTTCAGTGGAAAGGGGTTAATATCACTTCGGTGAATCGAAAAAGATATCTTATCAGACCACTTGGGTAGAAAGGGGTTAACATCGCTTATTGAATCGAGATAGATATAGTATTACACCCAATGGGTGGGAAGGGGTTAATATCACTCCGTGAATCGAAAATCTTATCAGACCATGACTCTTATCAGATCACTTGGGTAGGAAGGGGTTAATATCGCTTGGTGAATCGAGATAGATATCGTATTACACTCATTGGGTGGGAAGGGGTTAATATCACTTCATGAATCCAAAAAGATATCTCATCAGACCACTTGGGTAGGAAGGGGTTAATATCTCTGGATGGCGTATTACACCCATTGGCTGGGAAGGGNTGTTTCGAGTCCTTCCTAGGGCCTACCCCTCCACCCACTTTCATGACCCTGGGCCTTGCGGTTGCAAAACGTGCCAGTTTAACGGACGCCACACAGACAGACAGACACACACACACACATCCGGACGCCACTCAGTATACATATGACTAGCTCCGCTGACCTTTGGTCAGCTGAGCTAAAAATAAAAGTACAGCAAAGAGAAGACAGGAAATCTAGAAACATTTCTAGACCCCTGCGTCTGCTTTGTGCTACAGTAACAATGACGATTCTGTAGGTTTGATCAACCCACACACTGTATAATGTATGTACACTGATAAGTGATGATTGAACATAAAAGAAGTGCATTCACCAACAAATGAACAATGAAAACAGTGTCGATTACATGCGTCAACAAGAACAAAGACAGTCATGCAGATTATTACATGTGTGCACAACATAATTCCCAATTGGTTGGAGAATCCGGAGAACTGACCTGCAAAATATTATGTACAATTGGTCTTTTTCTTTAGTCTTTATAGCTAAAATCAAAGCAGCTTTGTATTATATTCACTCTGAGGCAAAAAAGCAATAAAGACTACCAGTACCAGCCGTAAAATCCCAGGAATACATGTAGCTCTACCTGATGTAGAGAGGCAGGGATAGTAAAGTGTCCTGTCAAAGTTGCCTTGACAAGAATCATATGTGCCCATTCTGATCCATCAAAATAAAACTAGGGAAACCTGAGAGGTTAAATACATAAATTGCAGGTGTCTAATACCACAGGCAAATATCTAATCAATCAGAAATTTTCCCTTTTGATACCAACCTAACTATCTATGATCTAGCCCCTAGTATCATCTATGAGCTCTCTACCAGGCAGTTTCCTCAACCAAGTTTCTATGTTATACGTAGGTTTCTTAACAAACTGGGAGATATTTGAGAAACCTGAATTCCCTCCATTCTAACTTGCCAATTTGTCACACACAGCAAGTTAGTTTTGAGATCAAGACTGCTGTGCCAAGGGGAAATAACCCCAGAACATAGCTTTTCAGAAGCTTCACCTGGGAAAGGTGCAGTATTGGCACTTAACATTTGCCCATTCAACCTAACACCAAAATTGACAATGCGTACTAGTCCGCCGATGGTAGACACAACACAACTAGTCGGGAGTACAAAAACATGCTGACGTGAGTGAATTCAAAGCACTAACTGCAGCCTGTTGAAAGAAGAGGACAAACAAACAGGGACGAAAAACAGCAACTAGCACAAACACCGGGGACACTAAAGAGTATAATGTGTACTTGTAGGCCTAGTATACTACAGACCCCCCCCCCACAACAAAAGAGTTCAGGTCGGCCTCAAGCATTAATTCCTCTGATGTTAGAGAGGGGACTGCCATTGTCTGGAGATAGAGAACACTAACTCAATGGAAAATTCATCCACAAAATGAACTCTGAACGACAGTGATACATGAAGTGCAAAGGTTTCAAGGCATAAGAAAAGCTACATGGATGAATGAGTCATACCCAGGGTTGATGGACGCAGGGCTTGATCAAAATGTGTTCAGTGGGCAAAAATAATTTGATTAGCCTATTGTACATGTAGTCTCTGATGAAAAAAGCAAGCAGCTTGAACACCCTGCCAACACCAGTCCTGGGAATACCAAGAAACATACCTCTAGAAGAACCGAATCAACTCCTACGCCTAAAATCAGAAACAGTGCAAGTTATTGGTTTTAGTACACAAAATCCCACCAAAGCCATGGGAAAAACCGTGAATTTCATCCAGAAAAAACAAATGCACTCGATTTTTACATGTTTTCTGGGAGTTCAGGTCAATTGAAGTAACAAGAAACGGCCAGAATTTGACACAAGAAATAGGCCAGAACACCCTAAAGGGGAGCAGCCCGAGTCAATTTACCATGTTTACAGGACTTGCCGGTGGGGGGTCACCCTGAACCAGAAATGTCATGTCAATGGGAAGTAGGCCCCGCCCCAAGTGATGCAAGAATATGACATTTTTAAAGCTGCAAAGGCATGTGACATTCACTTTGTCCATTGGTTCTCAATACACATTGCATGTTCGCACTGAACTGCCAATCCACAGTTGATACTAATACCCCTGAAAAATGCAACTGAGTAGGGCAGGCACAAGCATATTTGCAACGACTTGCTTACATTTATATAAAGGCTGGCGACGATCATTTTTCTAAATGGAACATGGAATGTTCAGTCAGCTTTCATGATTACTTTCTCAAATTTGAGTAAATCCCCCAATTATGGCTCCTCGTGAAAACTGTCTCAGTCCAGGGCATTTGGACCACCACAATCCAAGTCCGTTATTGGCTACGTGTACACCACATGAACTTCACGGGAAATGCTAAACTTGGGGAATTTTTTAAAATGACTTATTAACAAATTTGTGAGATTTTATTCCAAAAGGAGTCGAAACAAAGATGTGGGGAAGTTTTAAGCATGGTTAGAAAGTGTAAGGTAGACAGTTTTTATTCTTTGGCCATCATGAGGCTCTTTAAAGTGAGGTGCAGGCCAGGAGATGATGTCGATTCTTCATAGTAGGCGACATCCATACAAGATGGGAACAATCATTCAACAATATGCAAATAAACAAAATAGAAAGTGACTGTGATATGAAAAAGATGACCTCTATATTAAGAATGACCTTGAATGATGATGTCCGCACACAAGGTGTCCTTAATACAGAGATCCACTGCACTCGATACCGCATCAGCTGTTTGTAAGATTTTGGCATTATTCATGTCCTGAAGTTCCACACAATGTTTAAAGAAAAGTAGGCCATTATTAATTGCTCACCAGTTTGTTCTTGACTTTCTTGGGTAATTGTTCATCCTGAGTCCAGATGTCGTCCCTTTTGACAGTCAGTTCTGAAGCATCTTCAAACTCCACCTGGGGACAAAGAGGAAAACATCCGGTTAGAAATTTGCAAAATCACCAGGCGTATTTGAATCCTCATTCTTGACCACACTCGTGCTGACCTAGTTCATGTAGTTCTTGACTCAACTCGAGAACGGCAGTCTCGAATGCCGAGAATGCAACTCGAGTCGGGCCAAGAACAGTGTTCTCTTCACTCCCCACTCAGCGGAGGTTTGAGAAGAACACGTTCTTGGCCCGACTCGAGTTGCGTTC
>NMRB01000195.1:283680-297192 GCA_002633025.1 Notospermus geniculatus
GATACTGATTCCAGATTTCAACAATACTTCCACTTGTTTTTGTAATGCTTGCTGCAGTCGGAATTGTTCTTTAACGTCTTGCTTCTTAGACTGGCCCATCAAACCTGTCTGTTGTCCCATAGACGATGCAGAATGAATACTCTGTCCACCACTGATAGCATGGCCAAGTGGTACTCCAACATTTTTCTGCTGCTGGGAAGCTGACGAGATGGGAGTGATCCTAGTCACAGGGGGTGGCGATGAGAGCTGCACAGAATGTTGAATCCCTGAGACATTCGAGATAGGGAATTTCTGCTCTAATCCAGCAGATGTATAAGTAACAGTTGATGGTTTGGCAGGAACTGTCCCAAAGTGAGCGGCATTTGAGAAACCCGTGGGGCTCGATCCAAGCACACTTGCTGTATTTTCTACCATGGCTGCCGATGTTGAACGAATCACATTGGAAGATACTGATTTTGCAATATGAGGTTGCTGACTCTGCACCGCGCGTATTTCACTTCCTGAGATTGCATTACTTGGTTTTGAGATCGGCACAGCAGCATGCGAGAGTAAACCTGACTGTGACTGAACCACAGGGAATGCGGAAGCGGGCAAAACCTGTCCAGGTTTAACAACTTTTGCCTGAGGCTGCGAGGGAACAGGCCTCACACTCTGCACAATAACATTTGGCTTGTTGACGACCTGAGCCACAACTGTCTTGTTGGATAATTGGTTGACGAAGTGAGAAACAGGAGATCGCACTTGGGGGTTCCCACCATTTTTCATGTTACCCAGTGCTTGACTTGGTGTTTGGCAAGTGTACATCACTTGCTGCACTTGTTTCTGAACATTCTGTGCCCCACTTGCAGTGGGAGCGGATGAAGGTCTCTGCATTATCTTTGCTGGGAGACCAGCTGGTTGTACAGAGGGTGTCTGTTTGAACTTCACAACCATTGCCCCAGGTTGTCCTTGAATTACTTGTGTACGCACAGGGGCTTGTTGGATGGTTCTCGGTATACCATTTGCGCTCTTTGCACGAGGTCGAACAGCTGTCATCTTCAACTTCTTCATCTGGCTCAGTTGTTGCTGCTGCATGAGAAGATCATGAGCAGCCTCTTGTGTCATTCCTTGCATGACGATTTTCTGTGGATGGCTCTTAGGTGCCTGCTTCATGCTTACAACTTGTGACTCATCACTTCCTCTGAAGACACTGATGTGTTGACCTGATGCAGTTGTGCTAACATGAGATGGGGACATTTTGACATACTGCGGAATAGGATTCTGTTGAAATGGCCAGTTTCTACCTAGACCATCTGATGACGCTGGCTTTGTTCCTGATAAGTTTTGCTGATGTGACATGGGAGAAGGCCTCATCAAACTTTCATCCTTAAAAGCTGGTGAACCCACCACACAAGGTTTAGGGCCTGTTGTTAGATGTTGCTGCAACATGCTAATGGTATCCGAGAGTGACGGCATACGATTATATTCAAATTTCATCTGTTTGACAGGCGGCTCCTCTGTACTCACAGGACCTTTATCAGATTCACTCAAAGACCGCTTCGGAGAAGATATTTTTACCGGTTCAGTCTCTGGCGTGATATCATCTGGGGAGTCCTTCTTCTCCAAGAGATGTTTGGTGAATGCATCCAAGAAAGACATTTTATTTTCCTCCTTTATAGTCTTCGGTTTTGGGAGCATCATAGCCATCTCTTCAGCAGTAGGTTCCCTCGGTGTCCCCTTTTCTCCCCCAGCTTCAGCAGCTGAAACATTCATCAGGTCACCAAAGGAAATCGTTCCATCGACAATATCCAGTTTCTTCTTCTTCTTCTTCTTTTCCTTCCTTTCACCACCATCACCTTCCCCATCTTCAGACTCCTTCTTCTTCTTCTTCTTTTTCTTCTTCACCTCTCCAGTATCGCCCAGAACTCCTGCCTCGCCAAGAGCAGATTTCTCTTTCATTTCCTTCACCTCTGTCTCCCCACTCGCACCATCACCTTCCCCTTCAACCTTCTTCTTCTTTTTCTTTTTCTTGGGTTTCACTTCTCCATCTGGGCCCACTTCAGGTTCACCACCCTCTTTCTTCTCCTTCTTCACTTTCTTCTTCTTCACAATGTCATCCGAAGGTGGGTTGCGTTTTGTGGATACGATTGCTGCCATGTTGGCTTCTTTCATTTTCTTCAATTCAACAATCCTGAAAATGAGGTCAAGAAGGCAAGTTAGATGCAGGCCATTGGAAGGACTAAACAGAGAATATTGGCATCTAAAAACAACTTCCTGAAATTCACCTCTTAATCAGCAAACACATATTGGTATTTTAGAGAGAAATTTGGGAAAACCTGTCTTAGCACACAGTCCTGGTTGAGCCATGATCCATGGGGAAGCTTTCATGTGGTGTGAGACAAACTACTCACCTCTCAGCATTCAACTTTTCCAATTTTTCTGCTGTATGGTAAAGACGGCTCTGGTCATCCTCCGGGTGTGGACCTAAATCTTTGCCAGCCTTCCACAGGTCATAACGCTCTGGTTGGAACTTCTTTATGAAGCAGTCCATACTGATTTTAACCATGTCTTTACGACAGGTGCACTGGAAAAAAACGCAGAACCCATATTTACTCTTGTTTAAAAAGCCTGGCCCTTCCAACTTTGAAAAATACCATATGGTGAACTGAGAGATCAGCAAGCCTATTGTGATTCTGAGGTCAGGTACTGTAACAGAAAACAAGGAACGCCAAAAACATCCATGATAGGTATGGTACTTACCAAAGCACACCTCTTGCCATACTCGATCCACCGTTCAGTTGCAAAGTTGGTTGACTCGGCACAATTAAAGCCATTGTTGTAACCAGCATGGTAACCGAATGGAAAGGTTATCATGAACTGACCAGCCTCCTGTGTGATCTGAAATGGTAAATCACATAATGTACTTTGAAGTATTTACAAGTAATGGTAGATTTCAGAAGAAGCAGAAGAGACCATAAAGTGGCAGGTGTATTTTACTCGACTTGCACTACTCGACAACATATGGTCGCTGTACTTGCACAAGTTGCAAAAAATGTATACCTTATCATATGGAATGGAATACTGTTTCAGAATATGCGGAGAAATGACTGTCATTTTATGTCTCAAGAATGCTTGACAGCCTTGGGCGCTGCTGGGGAAGAAACCTGGAAAAGATGGGCAGAAATAAATGTGAATTTTTGAGGAGTTCAGTGAATTATGATGTTCACCACAAGAAACAATCAGATTCAGACATTTGATCCTAGAATCCCAATATGAAACCATAATATGGACCAATGATCAATTCAGCACCTAGTCCTAGCCAACATATCATGATCTGGCACATGATTCACACCAGTTGGCATTCCACTGTACAGTCTTCAGTCCCACTTACCCTTTGCAAGACGCTCCAGTCTCTTGCCGTGTTCAGGTGGAATTGCATACCAAGACTTTGGAGCACCAAAGTGAAGATAATTGATACTGTATAGGTCCATATCTTCTGTATGCCAGGCAAAGCTTGTTTTCCACATGCCAAAGTATAGGTATGCAGTGTTCACACCCTCAATGGTAATGCCATATTCGTTGCCAACAGTGTCGAGGATTGTCCCTGAAAGACAAGCATTCAATTCAAACTTGTTAAGCACTTTTGGGTATGTGTTAGCTGACATAAACTTTATGAAGACTGAAATCAATCCTCCACCTGGGAGGTTTATTTATCATTATCAAGAGTGGAGGTCCATCTACTAGAAAATTACACCGCATTTTATTTATTCAAGAATGACTACTTGGAAGTAACTTGAAATTAATGAATACAGGCTTTTATCCACCCAGTTTTATTACATTTCTGAATGTTAACTTTGAAGATGGGGATTTGGCCTAGGTGAGTGCTGGCGATTGATGCCTTATGTGAGGGCCTGTGGGTTCGAATCTGGTAGGAAGCTATGGGCCATATTCTAGAACCTTCCTTAACTCTAAGGTTTACCTTTAGCTATTCTTTGCAGGGCAGAATACAAAAGCTTAAAGTGGACCATAGAGTTAAGGATGCTTCTAGAATACGGGCCTATGTCTTTCACCTTAGAAAGCTGTTATTATTTCATGCCCTGAATGTTAACTATAGGAATGAATACATAAGTAAAGATCTTCCCAAACAGAGAAATGTAGTACCCAGTTTATTGATGTTCCAGATTTCTTGATCAGGATCAGTGAGAGTGCCCGAGATATCCGCTCCATAGATAGCAGAATTGAACGAGATGTTCTTCCAATACTTTCGTTCCAGTTCTTCATAGTCACGATGGAATGGAGTTCTGTACCTGAATTAACAACATTTTAGATTCTCAATATTATACATGTACATGTAAATGAACATCTCATTCTCTGCCACCAACTGATCACAAAATCTCAATATATTCAGAACACAATACAAAGAATCTATCTTGGTTGAATTTCCCTGATAACGACATTACAAGTTTCAACTTACTTATCCTGGTGTGCAAGCTTTTCAAATTCCTTGCAGTGCATCGGTTTTTTCTGTATGTTGTACTGCTGGTAGAGACCCTGACATCCAGTCACCACTTGTGAGATTGGAGCCGGAATCGTGACATCTATATCATTGTATCCTTCCTTCCTAGGAACCCACTCCTTTGGTGGAATTACCTGTGTTGAAAAACTGACTTGAGTATTTGGTTTTACAGTGGAAAAAGAGTTGCAGATACTGGGTAATACCACCACTGAATTTGAAGAGTTGATAGACTTTACTATGACTTAATCCAGGGTTTCAGAAGATTGCATCTAGTCTCATTACCTTTGCTAAGCCAGCTTTGTGAGCCCCCTGGGACTCCATATACTTGACGTATGCAGTGAAGTCCTTAAATTCTTCCATGGTTGGCCGGAAGGTCATAATCTTGGGAATGGTTCTTCCCCCACTCGACGACTCCATCTTTTGACATGTGATGAAAATTCACACCTGAAAGCGAAACTGTGAAAATGAAATAAGCTTGCCCCCCTTGCCCCTCCCCCTCTGGCGGAAACCCTGTCACTGACTGCCATAATTTGGTGGTGATCACCTCTCGAGAGCCATATCATGATATATTTCCATCAGCATAATCTACAATTCACTCATCCCTCGCAGAAGGATGAAATGTACACCGGAGAACTACACTTAATACATTGTATACAGCTGTTGCCCACTACCTGCGACATTTAACCACTGCGCATGCGCACTTTGAGAGCGAGAAACGTAAACACAAAAGTGGACCTATTTTCCAACAGGAAAACAGCGTAATGCATCCTCCAGAAAGTACGGTTATTATTCCCCTAAGTGGAAACATAACAATTGATTATTTATAAAAGAACTAGGGTAGTTTCAGCAGGGAATCTCATGTAATTTCAGTGAAATATTGGTTTGAATTGAAGGGTCGAAAAACCGTCGGAATCACGAAATCATCCAAGATGGCCGACATGAGTGAACTTGCAGGAAATTTCGTTCAGAAAACGCACCGTTTGCGCCCAAATCATCCAACTATGGGTATAGAGAAACCTCTGACACAAATAGGATTACCTATACGTCCATTTCAAACTCAAAGAAATATCATCATGATCATACAGGGTATGTGACGGAAAATGAAAGCAGATGGAAGGCGAATCATGCAGAGTTGGCATTCCCAAAAATTTTCAGAAATTGTCAGCAGAAAAATATCGGCAGTAGAGCTGGCGAATGGAAATGACAGTGAATGTGGACGCTAGACTTCATCTTTGTCATCTGATTTTGCCATAACCCACCTTCATATAAGAGAAGCCTCACGTCAACAAGCAGGTTTCCTGTGTTTATTTCAGACTAAAAATCCTCACAAACACTCGGCAGCCATCATGGAAATGGCATGAACGCATTACCAGTGGTGGACAATAAAAATCATCCGCCGAGAAAATAGTGCATGGCATATCCGGGAAAAAGTTTACAACTGAGGGTCAATAAGAACTTATATTAGCATTCCGTCTATTTCTGATATTTGTTGTCGATATCTAATCGAATTTCAACGACCTGCGAAGGAAAGATGTGCAGAGGTGTTGGCACCCCCAGGCGGATTAATTGGTATTGAAGGTCAGGCCACAGCAAAAAATTATGCGTTTATTGCCTAATCATGGTTTAGGTTGGTACCACGATCCTCCGCTAGGTGGGTTTAGGAGGATCAGTATAACCCTGGAGTATAACCAAATAAATGCCAGACGGACAATCAGGATCCTGAGGGTCCATCCGCGGCTACTTGCCAGCGAGGGAATTCCAGGTGGTTTATACAAGGATTAGGCCTAGGCCTAGGCCATTACTCACAAAATATGGCACTCCACTAAATATACTTCGTTCATGTTGCAATTAGTGGTGGGTCATCTCGTCGTTTACTAATGATAAGGACTCGATCATTGTTGAACAGTTGATATAGGTATTAAGGCCTCCGTCACCACTAATAAGCCCATTTCGGACGTAGAATGACGTCGTTGTCAACGGTGGTATTTCCTCATCTAATAATAGCAGCCAATTAAAACGCTAAATTCTAATGGGCTGTGCCGATTCGCCTAAACTCACCTAGCGGAGGATCGTCGTCGTACAGTTCGAAGGGAATGTGAGAAGCTCAAAGGTGGAATGATACTGAAAAGTCTTGACTGGAGTACGCCCACCCGAGCGTCAACTGGATCTGCTGGGGTGGACTGGCCTAATATGTCAAGGTGTCACATTTGGAGTGAGCTCAGCTAATAGGCCACTGTTTAAATATTACTGAAAAGTCTTGACTGGAGTACGCCCACCCGAGCGTCAACTGGATCTGCTGGGGTGGACTGGCCTAGGCCTAAAGTCCTAGAACAAAATAGATAGGCTACGCCTCTTTTTTTCTTATTTTTTCATTACAAAAAAGGGTCACTTTAAAATCGGTTTCAAATGATGAAAAGAAAGTGAAAAATATACAGTAGAATCCGCGTAAGTCGTCACCGTCTAAGTCGGATTTTTTGTAACTCGTCGATAAAACGAAAGTCCCAATTTTCTGTAACGTTAATTCCATTAAAACAAGAATCATAAGTCGTCAAATATAAGTCGTCAGATCGCCTAAGTCGTCGCACAATGACGGGTCCCGTGTAACAGAAATTGCAGGTAATTCCTGTCTCTAAGTCGTCAGACATAATGGTTTCGTTAACGGGCAGGTGGACGTCGCAAGTAAGTTCAGTTCCACCCCCAGCACGGTCCTTTTTCCCATAATTTAGGCAGAAAGGTTGATGGAGAGGGGGTTCCCTGCGATTGTCTTGCTGTTCCATCGCAGACGCAGATGATTCTCTGTGTATCTTATGTCGTCATTTTGCCGACATAGAATCATAAGTCGTCAAAATGACGATTTACACGCAAGTCGTCATTTTGACGACTTACGCCACGTATGCAATAGTCGTCATAACTCTAAGTCGTCACAAAAAGCTTGGTCCCGAGAGTGACGACTTACACGGATTCTACTGTATTTAATGAGTTGAAAATGTGATGAAAATAAAGTGAGTAGAAAATGAAGACGGTAGTCAAGAGAATCGAACCCATGTCGTCATCTCTGGCAGGATTTCCAGTCCGACGTCTAACCATTACGCCATGTGCCAAATGCATCAACCTGCCAGAATCGTACAAATTTCTTCAATGGATATGTTTTTTCCAAACCCACCTATCGCAGAAATTTCAACTTCTCCGCTCATTCACGGCGCAGTAGTAGCCTAGTTAGACGTCAGACTGGAATCTTCCTCGAAGTATCGACGTGGGTTCGAGTCCCTTTTTTATTTTTCGAGTCCCTTGACTACCGCGTGTTTTTTCTCTTTACTTTATTCTCATAAAATTTCTAACTAATTATTTTATTATTACATTGTGTATTTTTTTTCAATTCCTTCTCATCATTTGAAATCTGTTTCAATGTGTCCGCATCAGCAGCTTGCTATAATGGGTTCAAATGTAAACAAACTCTCATGCATGGTGCCCAGATATGAAACATAGGTTGTCCTTGGAATGGTGGTCCTACAGATGAGATGGCTAGGCATTGTTAGGCCTAGGACTATATATAGGCGATTGGAATGGAGCAAGTCACGTATTGCAGCCAAATTCAAATCAAAACGAAAGGACGGTATTCAACGTGATGTTCGGCAAAACGTCTTTTGAACAGTGTTGGCAATGTGGTAAAGAAAACGAACAGCAGGGGCCGGTTGCACAAAAGTTAAAAATCACTGTTAGTTTTATCTTGGCGTTAACTTATCCCAAAATGTTAGTTTTGTAAGTTAACACCAACTTAAGGATTTTAACAGAAAAAGTTAAATTAACAGACTGTTATCTTTTCAATTTTTGTGCAACCGACCCCTGGTTAAACTTTTGGTCGATTTGGGAGAAGGCAGGCAACTGATTGGGTCAGAAATATGGTCAATGGTGGGTCAGAAAAATGGATGTGCGGGGTAGACTTTTGGTTGATTTGGGGTCAGAAAAGTGGTTGGGTCAGATTTGGGGTTGTGGTCGGACAACTGGTTGTAATCGTAATTCTGTCGTCGACAGCCTGGGATTAGTTCCATGGAGTAAGCTTAGATGGCGACACTATATAGTCATCAAGTGGTTCTGCGAGTTCGAGAAGACAAATTCGTTGGAACCAGCCTAGCCTTATGATAAGGGCCTTAGGCTAGGCCTGTCGAAGACCATGCAGCAGTACGGTAGGCCTACCGGTAGGCCCTACTTAATCTTTGTGGTGATCGAAATGAGCGGTTAATTTTTGAACGAATTTCTGACCACTGCAACTGATTTGAAGAAGTTTTTTGTTATCTCCTCAGTAACGAAGCTCTAAAAAGGGTCGGGGCAAACCTTTCCATTTCTTTAAGAAAGATCTGGAAATCTTATACAGTACCCGAGGGTTTGTTTATCAGAAGTTCCTTTCTTTAATTATCGAGAAAAATTGCTCACAGATAATTTGTTTACGTTTTATTTCTTTGTGAGAAAACACGAAATGTCAATCGAACTGTAAATAGTCTGCTCATGACAATGAAAATTAAGGCCTAGATATTGAATATTAACAAATGCCAACAGCATTTGGTTTTTTTAGATGTCGCGCAGGAGAAACGTCTTTCTTAACGGTTTTTAGTTAAGATTATAGTAAAAAAGGATCCACGCTCGCAATCAATATAATAAAGTGGGGTTCTAGTTTGAAGAGAATGTGTTGGACCAGTATAAAAGGGAAAAATGTTTGTATTTGTTTGTTTATTAATATTTGATAACACTTTTTCATTCTTTTCTTAGATTAATCGAAATTTTCACCCCACGGCCCAAATTTCGCCCTGCGGTTGTCGTTGTCTATTCGAAACGTGCAGTTTGTTTGGTATCCGATAAAAATTGATTAAAACCTGCAGGGCCATGTTGTGAATACAAGACTCGAGAAAACATTCTGAAAGTCAGCCCTGTTTGAAGGAAAAGTCCGCTTAGGCGGCTGTTTACATAATCCAACAAACTTTCGCTTTATATCGCCCCCCCCCCTGCAGTCATGCAGATGCATAAGTCAATATTGTCACCATTTTAGTTCCCGAAGCCGCCGCTAGGGTTAAAGCAAGGTTCATTGGCACACGGATCCGATCCGTTTTCAGTCCATTTGCCCCGAGTTTTCCGGATACGACAACGCTGAAGTCCATTTGACAGATTTTTTACGGACCTGAACCCGACCAATTCCGTGTGCCAATGAACCTTGCTTTAGAAGGCTTCGGTATTGGCTGCCATTTTATTGCTGACGTCATTGTAGGAGTCCATTTTCCCGCCGTAAAATGTCATTTTCCCCTGGTCCAAAAAAACGGCGATGATTTTGAGCTTTTGTTACAGATCTGCAACACATACAAACATTCTCATCAAGAAACTTCCTCGGTGTTGCGATTCGGCACGTTTGATTACATTTAGCACCCACGTGGCGACGGGTACCCCATTCTAAAAATAACCCGTGATGTCAGCATAATGATCTATAAATAGACCCGCGCCAACTTTTATGCCGCAAAGATGGCAGCAAGTACCGAAGCCTTCTAGCCCTAGCGGCGACTTCTGGAACCAAAATGATTTTTCGCCAGTGAAGTCACAGCGGTCAGCGGTCAACGTGGTCTTTTGATGGAAGCTTTTTACCCCGTTTTCGCCCCTGTTCTGCTTCACTCGTCAATACAAATGTATCCTACAGTATACTCCATCCAACTATGAGGTCAAATATTGAATAAACCTGCATGGCGGCCGTCCATTTTATAAGAACTCCCGATTCAGTTTTTATAGATTCCCGATGTTGTTGCAGGTAGTTCTTATCGAGTGCATTCATACAAAGCAGACGTCCAGACAGGAAAATACATCCTTTCATTGATCATCAAATTTACACGGTTCCTTATCG
Organism: Notospermus geniculatus; assembly: GCA_002633025.1. Taxonomy (NCBI): domain Eukaryota; kingdom Metazoa; phylum Nemertea; class Pilidiophora; order Heteronemertea; family Lineidae; genus Notospermus; species Notospermus geniculatus. The sequence continues at coordinate 294,054 of NMRB01000195.1, forward strand.
TCTGCTTTTCTCGGTGGTCACGTGACATTTGGTCTAATCTCGTGAGTGCGCGAGGAGAATAAGCAAGAAAAATATCGAACCATCTCGAGCGTACGGATAACAGTTATCTGACTTATCATTCCGAAGGAACCCGAATTCAATGGCCGTAGAATTAAATTGGCTCTTGCATGAATTATATAGCGCGTTAAGAATAGACATTTGTACCATGGTTAATCAGCGTATCGCTGAGCGATGTGGAGAATAACCGATTGTCACCTGGTCGAATTCGTAAATCGGCCATTTTGATTTCGTCCGTCACGCGGACATTGGATTTCAATACTGGACTGTACATGTATGAAATCAAACTCATGAAAGGTTTCCAGGAGCCCCGTGCATTAAGGTCTGTTCATACCAAAAACGCGCCGCGGGCCGCGACGGCGGAAAACGACGCGCGTTCACTGCCAGCAAAAAAATGACGCGCGCTTGCTTGCCGCGCGTCTTTGGTGTGACCCTTTATTGAAAATCCATTGAAGTTATTTTCCCGGCGGTGAACGCGCGTCGGTTTTCGCCGTCGCGGCCCGCGGCATGGTTTTGGTGTGAACAGACCTTTAAAGAGGCATGCACTGTCATTCCCAGTATCCTGCGCTAAACATATCCGCGTTGAGGGAGACATCTATTGGCAATTTTCTTAAACTACCGCTTTGACACCAAATCTCCGTCACGATGGTCATCGGTTCATGTTCAAGGTCTCGTCGACGTAAACTCCCTACGCAGTTGTGTACCGCGCCCCCTTCGGTTTACCCGCTCAGCAAGTCATTGCTCAGCGGGTAAACCGAAGGGGGCGCGGTACACAACTGCGTAGGGAGTTTACATGTACGTCGACCACGATGAATCAACTTTCCACCAACAGCAAGGAGAGCCAAGAAACAAATGGACACTGACATTTTCAGTGGATACTGTACTGGGGGGGGGGGGGTCATGCCTCGATTTAATGAAGCGGTCTTAGATTTGTGAATCTAGAGTATATCACACCGAAAAAGTCATTGCCTACGGCCTTCTCACGAACATTTGACGCGCAGGGATCGGCGTTGAATCAGACGGCGTCATATTCAGATTCCCATTAAATAGAAGGCCGAGCGTCCCACACACGTCATCAGGTCAGAAGGTCTCCAAAGTAATGCAGGAGGAAACCAAACCCCCCGGCGAAACCTGCTCTCAGACTGTCAAAGGATGCATCAGATGAACCCCAAAAGGTGACGGGTTGGCCAAGACACCATGCTGTCTAAATCGTCACCCCGAAGACTATAGACACCTATTAGGGGCATTTCAGAATCCCCGCCTTGAAATGGCCCATTATACAACAATATGATACTTAGCAAATATTTACTGTGGAGAATTCCTTTAAGGAAATTCGGCATTTATCGGTTACAGTCCTGGTCTAAATGGCACCATTAGGGAAGCAATTATTCGGAAGTCCTTTGCCCACGCCTTGACGTTTTATGGCCCTTCTGTTTGGAAACCCTCGGAACACGGCTTGTCAATCTCAAGTTCGTTCAACAACCTCTGCCTTCTAAGTTTGTTTCACAATTGTAACAGATTGGATTCAATTAGTTGGAAAGGCAAAATTAAGGTACTCAACAGTAGTATTGTTCTAATTGAATAAAGTATTGTCAGAAGTGAACTCTCGTGCTGCTCCTCGGAATAATTTGATAAAGTTGATTGCAAATGGCACGCGCACTTTTACTCAATTAAGATGATGAGTAGTAAAAGTTAGAAAAGTCAGATTGTCCATGACTTTTAGAGAACTCCGCTACTCCCGTGTAGAGTTCACTTCGTCATTGGCTGTGTGGTGCGTCACGTCATGATGCTACGTAGCTGTTCTAAATCGTCTCCCTTCAGTCCATTGTGGACTGCTTAATAACACGACTCGGGTGATGAACGTTGATGCAAACACCGTTTTCAGGCGGTTGATTCTGAAGAAATATCCATTTCTCGAAGTAGGTCAACGTGACCTCCTTTCTAACCATTCGACCGAATGCGTCACCCAATGCAGGTTCGTCCGATATTCATTGTTGATCGCACTTGCCCTTCCCCATAATTCCACATTTTCAACACCACATGTTGTCGTCGTTGAAATGTAAACAAAATGGACAAATTCCACTCGCGCTGGAGACGACGTCGGCGATTTTGCGTTAGTTCTGTTGAATGTTGACCTGTGAGAGCGGGTTAATGATGGTTTAAACGTTTCCTGTTAAATGGCAAATTGTTTAAATTAAAGCAGCTGCGATGTTCACACTCGATTCATGGGTCAGACAACGTCCTTGAATAAAAATGATCCTCGCCATTTGATTTCATATACAAAACTGAATCAGATTATTGAAAATTTTGTAGTTGATTACAACGCGTCCAGTTATCGCTTTTTACTATTCAAAATTGCATTCAAAATTGCTGAAGTCTAGATCTAATTCTTGTTTTGACGTTTTGTTGATTTTTAAAATCGATGAGACAAGATAGTGAACTGATGATTTCAGTTCGCTTATTTTTGCCGTTGCTCCCATAACTGATTGAGAGCAGTGAGAGAGAATTTTAAGTAAGACCGCAATGATGTTTGGTGGGGCGATGTCTGGAGACGTCCCGTGCAATTTTTGTATACTTCTAGACCAATAACCTGAAAACTGCACAGATCCCATTAGGGCTAAGTACAGTAATCATGCGCCAAGGTCAGATGGGACTCACAAGGAGTTCTTAATAAAATCGTGGTGTCTATGGTTTGGGGTGGATTGTGAGGGCGCCGTTGATATTATTAATGAAGTGAGTGTCATTTGCAAGTGTATTAGGGGCAGATATTAGGTTGTATGCGTCATTTCATCGATTTGCATGAATCTGGCTATTCTGGGCGCATTGATACAGAGGCCTATTTTTCGTGCGACTTCAAGTGGAGGCAGAGGCAAATTTCGCATCTTTCACGTCTCGCGAGATTTCTCGAGACACAAACATTGGAATTTTTTTAAAACCTCTCTAACAAAGGTTTAGTGTCCTTCCTAGAGCTGTGTGAAATTTCATTAAAATTGATTATTTCCTTCGGGTAGATATTGCGTGGCGGTTCTGCCTCAAATGTACACGAAATGTACAGGCGGTGTATTACTGTACTTAGCCCTAT
>NMRB01000195.1:297556-391150 GCA_002633025.1 Notospermus geniculatus
ACATTCGGCTCGGCCTCGCCCGGCCTCCTTCGGGTACTTCGGGATTTGTCGGGAGTCCGGCTCGGCTGTATAACAATACGCGCCATCTTGAAACGGAAGTGGGTCCTCAGTTCCGGCGATTTACTAACCCATTCGTCCGCCGGATAAAATATAGTGCCCAGGTGATGGTGTCTAGAATTACACGATATACGCATATTTTTTGAAAATTCATCATTGTATATATGAATTACTTAAAACTATAGATTTATGCGTACATAAGATCAAGAAAAGTATGATATTATGTTGCTGGATGCTGCATGTTGTCTCCCAGTGGTTTCCATGGTTCCCGGAAATCAGTCTACGCATGCGCAGTACGTATTAAGTAGTGCTCCTAACGCGGATGAATGTCTATCCAAGATGGCGGTATTCTTCATACAGTGACCCCTCGCATAACATAAAACTGTTTGGGTCGGAGATTGTTTGGACTACTCGCAGGGTACTGATGGACGCCTCGTTTAAACATGGGCCATTGAACCATCTTTTTTCAAGATGGGGATTTGGCCTAGTGGTTTAAGGCGTGCTGCCCCTTAGTGCTGGCGATTGATGCCTTATGCGAGGGTCCGTGGGTTCGATTCTGGTAGGAAGCAATGTCTTTCACCTTAGAAACTCGATTTATATTTCATATTCTTCATACAGTAGAGATTCTTTTCGTCTCGTCAGAAGTGAAACATCGAAAAAGTATCTCACAACGTAGAATGGCACTTGCCCTTCCCCATAATTCCACATTTTCAACACCACATGTTGTCGTCGTTGAAATGTAAACAAAATGGACAAATTCCACCCGCGCTGGAGACGACGCCGGCGATTTTGCATTAGTTCTGTTCAATGTTGACCTGTGAGAGCGGGTTAATGATGGTTTAAACGTTTCCTGTTAAATGGCAAATTGTTTAAATTAAAGCAGCTGCGATGTTCACACTCGATTCATGGGTCAGACAACGTCCTTGAATAAAAATGATCCTCGTCATTTGATTTCATATACAAAATTGAATCAGGTTATTGAAAATTTTGTAGTTGATTACAACGCGTCCTGTTATCGCTTTTTACTATCGGACGCATTCAAAATTGCTGAAGTCTAGATCTAATTCTTGTTTTGACGTTTTGTTGATTTTTAAAATCGATGAGACAAGATAGTGAACTGGTGATTTCAGTTCGCTTATTTTTGCCGTTGCTCCCATAACTGACTGAGAGCAGTGAGAGAGAATTTTAAGTAAGACTGCAATGATGTTTGGTGGGGGCGATGTCTGGAGACGTCCCGTACAATTTTTGTACGCTTCTTGACCAATAACCTGAAAATTGCACAGATCCATATACCTGGACTTTTTCATCGTATCACCATTCTACTTTCTCACGCGGCTGGCAAGGAGGACGTTCCTCAACGACAGCAACAACGACACCATGAGTGGCGCCACACCAAACTTGACGCTAGGTGGCGATATCTGGGCGAGGATATCACCACTGGTAGGTTTCCATCTTGAAAAGTAGTGCGCGCGCGGAGCGAACAGTAGAAATTCGTCTGTTTCTAAAGCGGTTACCCCCATCACGTCGTTTTCTACGCTTACAATATAGATCTGTTGTAGATAGGTGTACAAAGGTATAGAGTCGATAAACATCGGTAGAGTAAATATAAAGTAATAATAAAGTTATTCTGTTTCATTTTCGACAAGTTAATATTGTTTTCTGCAAATTAACATTTTGAAAAAGAAGTTCGCGTCACTTGAAAGACCAAAAAGATGGCGGCCCACCGACGATGACGTCAAGATTTTCAAGATGGCGATCTAGCGTCAATGGCAGTGTTAAAATTTCGTCCAAGTATCAAAAAATTTCAACGCTGCGTGGAGTATGGTGCCACACTTGAAATGCTGGACGCTGCTAGTGTCACTATACCAGCTTTCCCCGGCGTGCTCACCGCTAAAACAAAGACTCGACTCGATAGCTGTGACCTCCAAAATCCTGATGCTATCTCAATATATGATATATGATTTCATAAGTAGAATTTTGACATCTCAGACTGATTTTAATTTACATCGGTCATCACTCGAACCTTCTCCTGTCTGGTGTTATTGATAAACAAATATTTATTTACCGGTGTGTCTACAGCGGGATATCGGACCCTGGCGAAAACCTATATTTCTCTATATTTGAGGGCATGTTGTATTGACTTTTCGGCAAGACTCGAATGTTTGGAACGCCGTCGGGACAGCAGACTGAAGGAATCCCTCCGCGAACGTCCCATAGATTGCACCACGATCCTCCACTGGGATCCACCTACCGGACGATCGCGGTACCGGTCCAGGACTGCTCCGGGAATCCGTTTGCTGGTCCACAATTATTAGCAGGGACGGATCCAGGATTTCGGAAAAGAGGGGGCGCACTGTGCTAGAAACATTGAAATCTGCGGTCAATTTCAATGATTTNATAGGTGTACAAAGGTATAGAGTCGATAAACATCGGTAGAGTAAATATAAAGTAATAATAAAGTTATTCTGTTTCATTTTCGACAAGTTAATATTGTTTTCTGCAAATAATAACATTTTGAAAAAAGAAGTCCGCGTCACTTGAAAGACCAAAAAGATGGCGGGCCACCGACGATGACGTCAAGATTTTCAAGATGGCGATCTAGCGTCAATAAATTTCGTCCAAGTATCAAAAAATTTCAACGCTGCGTGGAGTATGGTATGGCGCCACACTTGAAATGCTGGACGCTGCTAGTGTCACTATACCAGCTTTCCCTGGCGTGCTCACCGCTAAAACAAGACTCGACTCGATAGCTGTGACCTCCAAAATCCTGATGCTATCTCAATATATGATATATGATTTCATAAGTAGAATTTTGACATCTCAGACTGATTTTAATTTACATCGGTCATCACTCGAACCTTCTCCTGTCTGGTGTTATTGATAAACAAATATTTATTTACCGGTGTGTCTACAGCGGGATATCGGACCCTGGCGAAAACCTATATTTCTCTATATTTGAGGGCATGTTGTATTGACTTTTCGGCAAGACTCGAATGTTTGGAACGCCGTCGGGACAGCAGATTGAAGGAATCCCTCCGCGAACGTCCCATAGATTGCACCACGATCCTCCACTGGGATCCACCTACCGGACGATCGCGGTACCAGTCCAGGACTGCTCCGGGAATCCGTTTGCTGGTCCACAATTATTAGCAGGGACGGGTCCAGGATTTCGGAAAAGAGGGGGCGCACTGTGCTAGAAACATTGAAATCTGCTGTGAGTTTCAATGATTTTGCTCCAAATTTCAGAATTTTACGGTCAATTTTTCAGATTTGTTGGCCGAAGGGGGGGGGCGCCCCCGGATCCGCGCCTGACTAGATAGTAGATTTTGCTAGACTTGAATATCCTTTTGTAAATAATCATTGCATCGCCTTGGATTGACTGGACGAAATACCCTTCGTCAACAAAAAAGTTCCGGACGGGTCATGTATACCTTCGTCGCGAAACCACAAACACCGACGGTGGCGCCGTCTGACAGGATGATTAAAAACTAACTGACAGAGGCAAGTCCAGCTAAGTGGCATATTCGACACGATCCTAGATTTCATTATGCAGGTTGATATCATGATTTTCACGATGAGTATTCTTCGCCGCGTTTTGAAAATGTCTCCTCCATCCGCGCCGAGATAATGGACATCCGAGGCAGCTATTTACGCCACGCTCGCGCTGAGTGGCAGAATAATTCGGGGCCAAAGGACCAGGTTGAACGGAGTGAGAGCACGGACATGGCCCTTGTTAAAATCAATGTCTGCCCGAGGACTGGTCAATTTCACTCGACGAAATTGACAGCTGCCGGCCGGGAAATATGGTCATCATAATTTGTCCAATTTTCTTCAGACAATCTATAATGCATGGCTAGCACGCGGACCTAACCCTTAAAGCGCGGTCAATAATATCGTTCTAAATATCGACAGTGGTAGTTTAAGGATATGTTATTTCTTACATTCAGTCATAAAGGCCGTATCCATACCTGTTTTCTCCTAAAGGAGAAAATTGGAGCAAAATCAGTGCGCCCTCCTAAAGGAGTTCCTCAAGGCTATTGTTCTCAACAGGAGAACAATAGCCTTGAGGAACTACTTTACGTTGAGGAGCATTCTAAAATACGGGCCTTGGAGTTTCTTCTCGACCTTCTGTTCAGAGTTGACTGATAATTATGACGATGGCGACGTTATCTATCGGCACTCCACGGAGATTGACGGGGATAGCCGAAGATGACGTCACTTCTTTTATATGTCTAGTCAAAAAAATTCACTTCGGGCAGGCAACCCATGATAAAATTGGAGCTGCTGTTTGTAACCTTTCAGTCGAAATATATACGTGTGTCTGAGTCATACTCAAGTACGTTCTCATAACCAAGACGATGTGAAAAAGTTGGAAATTTGATATTTCAACACCATTGCTCACGGGGGGGGGGGGNATGAAGACCAATGCCCATCAAAGGCCGAGATTCAAGAGTGAAATCTTATATCCTCCTAACATTTATGACATACAAGCCATATGAAGGAGAGAGCATACACTACGGACAGGCAAGAGGCTCCTGGCATATACGGCCACAGCGCTGGTCAGAGAAAAAAATCAATAACCCTCCGAAGATGATTTTCCAATTCCATCGTGGACATGACCCATCTGTAAAGTTAAAACCACTGACTCAGACAATAAAAGTCAATGATGGCGCGTGGTTAAAGCATTTCGGACCACCGGATGAAATTAAATGACTCATGATCGTGGCTTAGAAGGGTGCGGACGGAATATCTCAGCTGATCGGGGGCGGGGGATTTCGTTCTCTTGATGATATTTCTTTTAAAGGCCCTCTAGTCCGAAAGTGGGCGGGGCTGACCAAACCTGTGTTGCCACCTATTGTCAACTTTTGGTACTAACAAATCAGATTTAAAATCGCGTTTCACAACTTTTTGTTTGTTTTTGAGCGTAAAATCATAAATCTATTTCAGCTACAAGAATATTTACAAGATAGATATTAAAAATAGATAACATTAATGTTTTTTTGTTATTTTGTTTTGTTTTGGTATACACGGTGCTGCCACCTGTCCGAAGGAGAATAACTATTATGATCAACCATGTAAATAAACAAACCGTAATGTTTACATTTCGGACTAGCGGGCCTTTAACTAACCATTCTCATACCTGAACACCACCGAAAATGCCATCTTGTTTAAAACCTTGAGCCAATATATTCACCTTCCCAGCCATGAAACCTCCCAAGTATCTATTCCCATACCATCCCACTCATCCAACCGATCCCTCCAAGCAATAGATTTAGTTTTAGGACAGTCTAACGCAACATCCAATTCAATTTATTTACACCAATAAAATCTATCGTCGGCCGCAACAAAATAAAAACGTCTCGAAAAATTCACTCGATTACTTTCGCGGACGTATATAGAATGTCGTTGATTCACCCTGGTTTACTTGAGGGCTATATTTCACATTTAAGTGCATTTTATGTCCAGTCAGCTTGTGTTGAAGTGATTGTCCATAAATGGTATTATCCGGAATCTGAATTCGTGGAAAGTTGATATTCACTGCCTGAAAGGCTGCGGTGATTGGCAAGGATTCCTGGATATAGGTTCTTTGGCCAGAATTAAAGCGAATAATGAACAATTTAACAAGAAGATCTATATATGATATGGCTAAGTGTGTGTTCGGTTGAAAACTGGTGTGTCGTAAAGGAGACCAAATTGTCTCCACAACGTACTTAGCCTACATATTCCTTAAAGCGACAATGAACGGAATGAATAACGCTAAAATAATCCCTGTAATAGGCCAATTCGACGATGATGCACACATCCTGATTGGTCGACGATAAGAGGACCGGAAGTGACGAAACGTCCAGCTTTAGATCGTAACTGCTGTGGATTTTTCGCTGAATTTGGCGAATATAGGTGTGAAAATATATTGACTTGGCATGGGGAGTCAATATTCGAAGTCGGCGTAGTATTTGCATCACCTACGCTGATGGCATTACCCGTACTTGCCTAATGTTGGTTTGTCATGCGATGCTGGCTGGAGTACACGTACAGTACGTCACAGGCTGTTTTTGTTGTTGTTGTTGTTGTTGTGGCATTTTGGTCCCCAAAGCTGCCTCTAGGGCTAGAAGGCTTCGGTATTGGCCGCCATTTTATTGCTGACGTCACTTTAGGATTCCCATTTGAGAATCGCATGATAATATAATAATGGTCTAATAAAACGGCGATGATGTTGAGCGTTTGTTACATACTTGCAACACACACAAACATTCTCATCAAGAAACTTCCCCGGTGTTGCCATTCCGTGCGATCGGCATGTTCGATGACATTTAGCACTCACGTGACTAGGGGCATCCCCATTCTAAAAATAACCCGTGATATCAACATGATGATCTATAAATAGATCCGCGACAATTTGGCAGGGTATGGCGGCCAATACCGAAGCCTTCTAGCCGTAGCGGCGGCTTTGGGAACCAAAATGCAATTCAAGGCGACCGCCGACCGCCCCCTATACATACTCTGAAATGATGTAATACCGTACCCATGATGTTGGCAAGACGCCAGTGCTATTGCTGTATGTAATGACGCCATATTAAGTCCGACGGCTCATTTAAACGAGAAAAATCGAACAGCAGTCTCATACCGATCACCGCTGACGCACGTCGGGCTTTAATCGGTTTTATATCGCAATAAAATATCATAAATTCGAGGCATTTAATACTAAATTTACAACGCCGAAGACGTTTATGGCTTAGAAAGACGGTTCAGTGCATCGGTTACCGTGATTTTACACACGGATTAAAGCAATTTCGAAAGTTAAAGTGCAAGTTTGAAATCTCGAGGAGAATTAAGGATGAAATGGGTTTTGATATTAGATATGAGAGGATAGCTGACTGTCGTTAAGGACATTAGACCGGGCGTTATCAGTGATCTATCGGCTTGAATTTATGGATTATCATGTGTGTGGTTTTATAAAGGATGGCGTGTGCGTGAGCTCATGGATTTTTTCCTGGCGGTGAGATTTGCCCTAAAGATAGTCCTGTCATATAACTTTGAAGAGTTCTGTCAGACCCTGATTGGGTTATTGCGATCTGTTTCATGCTCAAGTCTCTTTCTCTGTCTGAAGATTGTACCGACAGCTGTCTGATTCGTCGAAATATCCCGGTCCACTAGGAGCAGTCAGCCGCGCGTACTGCCAAAAGATGGCAGCAAAGTTCTAGCGGACCAATACACAGGAAAATCCACGTGTTGGTGCTCGATCAAGAATGAATGGGTCCGCTATATGCATTGAATTGGGCCATAGTGACACCTATTGGTCAACTCACTGACAGCTCCTATCGAGTGACACGTCAGCTTTAAAGGAGCCCGGTATTGTCACTTTTTCTCGACAGCCGGCGCCACCATCGCCGTGCGCGTCACTCTCCTACCCCAGGGACTAACTACGTTGTCGGCGAATAGACCTGATGTACTACATACATTTTGTAATGTTTTTTTGTAGTTTATATTGCTGCCGCTAGGTGGCTCCCTCTAAGTCGGCAGCCAAAGCACTGCTAAGAGTTCGCATACCGTGCTCCGTTAAATATGCAGCCACGCAAGCACGTGACACATTCTGTCTTCCTCTCCAACCACAATCTGAAATCTCTGGCTCCTTTACGGAAATTGCCGAAGATGAGACGACAGTGACGTCAAGAGGGGCAGGAAATATCCAACTCCCTGTCCTAACGGCCTCCTGATGTTGGTAGTTCAGCTGCGGTCGAGAAACACATTTCGATACAATGAACCGTGGAATGTGGTCGAACTGATAAAATAGGCCCGTCTCAAAAGACATTAGTTTCAGCTCTCTCTAACGTTAATGTCCATTCAAGTGTCTTCCTTGATAATTATCAGTTCAATGAACCATCAGAAGCTCAAGGTACGTATATGAGAGCCTCATCAATTCCGTTGCGCCCTGCTCTCTAACCGGAAAATTGCCCTCAACAGGCGTGCGGAGGCTCAATCAGCACCCGAGGGCGATCTTCGGCCAATGCATGGGCTGCTGGTCTAGCGACCCTTCAGCTTGGCCAAATGACCAATGAATTGTAATACCTTAACCCGGTGGAGCAATCAATTTGAAAACTCATTATTTGACTGACTTGCCGCGCCTTGCATTCGTATAGCCCACAACGGACATCGGCTAGACGCCGGCTATTGCAGTAGATCAGTCACTCCGCAGGCGAGAAGGTTAACGAACCGGGCGACAAATTTGAAATCTCGATTGCCGGGCTCGCCGTGTTGGACACTGAGAACGGTTGCCGTGCAAGATGAAGAAAAAGATCAGAGAATGCGTCGTACTTAGCAGCTTAGAGAGGAAGGAAAAGGGAGCAGCTGCGACCCCCTCCCCGCACCCAATTTTAACATTTTTGTATTTGTATTTGATTTTTCCGTCAGGGCCGAAGCCATAGCATTATTGGCCCTGCTAAGTACGGAAGATGCCATCTCAAGCTACTCATGTTCCTCACCTGGATGGTGTCTTTTACTTGCCCTTGCAAAGAAACAAGGTACAAAGCACCACGGCTTACTGTCCGATGCGACGGACGTGAAGAGCCGGTGTAATGAAATTCCATATGGCCCGGGCTAGATTCGAACCTGCGCTTGCTGAGCGGACGTGATAACCACTCGGCTATAAAGACCAAGTAGGACACCAACCACTTGCACTTGGCCTGAGTCCTTCGATACCGCGCAAACCTTTGAGTTTGCAAGATCGTTTAATTGGATGACGGCGGATGTTATTTTGCCTTGCCACACATCACCCTGCCATCTGTTTCCAAATGGCCTCCCTATCGTAGCAGTGGTTTGGCAAGTGCGTCGAGATGAGGTGATAGCGGTGTCATTTAACCCCGGAGAGCCCAAGACACATTTCACCAAGAGTCGAGAAAAAATGAATTCTTTTTTCCAACAACTTGAGTTGACATGTAGTTCTAACATTTTCGTCCAGGTGTCTCTGTAGGTGGCATTTTGGACTTCGGGGGTAAAATCGCGCTCATCTTTGACACTCGTTCATTCCAGGGGGTAATATTTACGTGGTGTCAAATATGACTCCGGGGGAGGGGATCTCCCGGGTTACATGTATATTAAGAGAAATACCGAGTTCGTGTAGTCCTTTGTCAATTTCACATGGAAACGAAAAGGGAGGCAAGGGCGAGATCTGGATGGTCCACGGCCGACTGCACAGAAAGTCCGATAGTGCTACCGGCAGTTACATGTAGTTATAACGCATTTTCCAACTAAACCGCCAATTGGCACCGAAAGCACTATCGGACTTTGTGCGGTCGGCCCAGGTGAATAGGAGCTGTGAGTCAGTTGACCAATAGGTGTCACCACGGCCCAAGTCAATGCCTGGCGGACCAGTCATGCTTGATTGTGCATCAATAAATCAAGAGTTTCTTTCGTATTGGTCCGGTAGAACTTGGCTGCCGTCTTTTGGTTGATGGTTGACTGCACTCATATACGTTTCTGATGCTCGGCGGACGAGCATCATCTGTCAGCCTCCGTATAGCTATCCTTTCCTTATTCCGCTGACCGCTACCTGTTCCTGTTGTCAAACAATGCTTCCATGACCGCAATGAATCTCAGCAGCCATATTTCATCCAATATGTCAAAGGGCCGGCTAATTGGCTGACCTAAATTAGATATTTTGCCTAATTGAATCCTACCGTGGAGTGACCATCATTTTTCATCGCCGGACACCATAAATCAACCGCGGATTAATAGATTCAAAATAGGGGGAATTAATTTTCCCGCACATCGTAGGTCAATCTATCAGTACGATGCGTAAGTCTACTTTCCTCTTTCGTCCGTGGATCTGCTCGTTTTTGACATGTGAAATCTCCTTGAACCTTACAGACGTACTGGTGATGATGATGAATGCCTTTCGTTGACACTTAAAAGGACCATGCTCTATGTCAGATCTGACGTGATTTTGTGCAATATGGGATTCGACGCTGGCGAGTATCAAGGGTAGACACAAGTTCCTACACCTTTCCCTTTTTCATCACCAACAACGGAGTAGACATCAACTAAATAGAAGCTGTGAGTCAGTTGACCAATAGGTGTCACTACGGTCCAATTCAATGCCTAGCGGACCTATTCATGGTTGACTGAGCACCAATCAGGAGAATTTTCTATGGTATTGGTCCGCTAGAACTTTGCTGCCATCTTTTGGCGATAAGAGCCGCTGGCCACACCGAAAATTCTGCTTCATCAAAATGACGATGTTCGTTTTCCGTTATCACCAAACTGAGTTTCTCAATTCGTCAAAATGACAAATCCACGTCCGTCATTTTGACGAACATAAACAAGGGTTTGTCAAGACGACAAATCCACGTTCGTCATTTTGATGAATCCTTGTTTATGTTCGTCAAGATGACGAACGTGGACTTCGTCATTTTGACGAATTTAGATACTCAGTTTGGTGATAATGGAAAACGAACCTAAGTTCGTCATTTTGACGAAGCAGAGTTTTTCAGTGCAGATTCTATTGCGCTGAGCGATATCTTACACGCCTCGTACGTTCTCGTTGGGGACGAGACTACTTCCGACGGCCTCAGTGGATATCAAGCAGACTAGTACCATAAGATGTAAATGTATGGAATTTAGACTTCCTTCGTTAAACTTACACGGCTATTCATTCCCATCTCAAGTATCATTCAAGTCGGCTACACGCGACATGAATAAAGAAATACACAGATTCCCACCTGAGCAATGCCCCGATCGACCCCACCTCCCACCCTCACGATGCATTTTATTCTAAATTGACCCCTGTCGTCCAGAACAACCATTTCTCATCGCATAAGCGACACTCGGATTGCCCAAAGCACGTGATGACAAATGCGTTGAATACGAGCCGTGTACTCTCAGTCGGTTGCAACAATCAATCCTGCTATAAGATCCTTTTGTCCACGCCACAAAGACGCAGCCAATTTAATTGAAACCTCGTTAATAATACATAGCCATTGACGATAATTTCTCAAGCCAGTTTCATCAGTGGCGCATTTTACTGACATTCAAATATTGATTGGTATTGAGCAGATTGAGCAGTCTCGGTGCGACACAATCACGTTTCACGGAAAGAGATATTTTGTCCTTCACATGGGTCATCACATAGCCTGGTTCATTCGGCCGCCAAAAGATGGCGCGACATCACGACAATCAAGCGACATCTATCGGTGACCGTGGAAAATCGGCCAACTGGCTGTCCAAACTGCACACAGCGCCACCTCCAGTCTTCGACCTAGTGACACTGCCATCAGTTCCCTACTTTCTCGGCGGAGCGATCGTAGTTCCAATACATGCCAAGTGGAATTGAAGAATTTCATGGGCACGTATACGAAACGTTTTTTCGTCGACCTAATTATTAGTCTCGTGCCACCAGACTCTGCAATTTTCAATTTTAGAGTCAGGTTCCTTTAATTCCACCGAGGACCACGTGACGCGGAGCGTCGAATGATCGATCTGCGTACATTATCCAGCTTTCCCTTCCGCTTTCGAAGGATGCCATTCATTGGCCCATGATCTTCGGCCGCCTCCTGATAGACACCCGGCTCTAACCTAGCTGAAACTCTTTAGAAATCCCTGCTTAAATAGTTACCTACTAAAGTGTGAATTCCATCGATATCGTATTGAAAATCCTATTACTCGCCGGGGAGTTTTATTTCATGGATTTGCGTATTTTCTACTCCTTCTCTTGTAGCTAACGCTTAATGAATTGAGATTCTATATGATACAAAGGGTCAACTGGTACAGTATTGACCCACTGCAGCCATCGATCACCTCTTCTTGTAACTACATTCAAATCACTCTGTACAGTTTTGCTGATTACATTAAAGTGGTCACGAAGAGTGGGCTTCGCGCTCGCGTGAGGAACTTTTTTCACCTGATTACCAACAGTAGAAAATGCGCGGTGACTCCGCCGCTCTTTAGAATTTCATTAAGTCATGTTGAAAAATTAATAATTCTAATTTTGATTTTCCGATGGCTTCGTCAGTGATCGATGTGGCACAAATCGATGGTGGTTTAAGGTAATTTAGGACGCGTGATGCAGAATAGAATTAAGATTCATTTTCAATAGCTGGTGTCGGCTTTCACAGGATCGGCCGCCGTATTGTAGTACGTCCAAGTTCACTCTGCTTTTGATAGCTGACGACGGCTCATCACGCTGCAGGGGAGTGCAAATTTTCAGGGTCACTTCGCTTGGTCTTGGATCGGCACAGTGTAAATATGGCCATAGCAAAAGAAAAATAATAAGAAATGGTGAAAGAGTAGAACACTGTGAAGTATTGAGTGTTAGCATCACTCAACAGGTGACAGCACTGTCAAATTTATTTATCCTTATCCTTGTCTTTATTTATGTAGATTAGTTCCAAATTTCGCCGGTAGGATTAAATATGAGATAATGTACCGCCTGTCTCCGTAATCACGTGATCGTCCGAAAAAGCAGCCGATGAAAAACGCGTTGATTCGTTGGCCCCACTCGCTCGCATTCAACAAAAGAGCAATCAACAGCTTTTCAACCAATCAACGCGTTTCTCATCGGCTGCTTTTCGGACGATCACGTGATTATGGTGTATAGGCGCTACCGGTCTCTGTATAATCCTACTGGTCAGATCGGGAACCAATCTTGGATTTATCAATAAAATATCTAAAGCGCCACCTGGAATGTGCCGTAGTTTTTCGGGGTAATCTTTGTATCAGAATTTGAACACTCTGGAAGTCACGGGTATCAATTACCCCACGAATTCATTACATGTAGTTAGCATATAAACATGCTAAGAGTGCTAAGGTAATTTGGCCTCTAGGCAGCGAAATAAGACGACGACGAACAAATTCGTGCACAAAAGACCCCAAAATCAATGTGAACGATATTCTGTGATATTTGGCTTGTTAAGTCGAAAGCACAGATCGAAAATCACGCAACGAACACTTAGATGACGTGAAAGTCAACAATAACTCGACTGAGTGAAATCCCCACGGACGGGTCTTCTATTGTTGCATACAATGAATAAACACAATAATGAATATTAGTAGAAAGTGCGTGTCGTTGAATTTATTTCCTTTTTCTTCGGATCAATAATGGTTTCGTGCGAAACGTGGAGTGGTCAACGTGCATTACAACGGACTTTGAAAAATCACGACACAGGTATTTATTTGCTGTTGTGACATGGGATTGTTCCATCCACAAATGAAATAGGGCGGGGAGCCGTCTGCCTGAATATTGGAGGGTGTAAATATCAACTCTCTGATACATCATGACGTGCACAGCATCTGCATTTTCCGTGTATACACTTTGGTTCTCGTCTGCTGCAGCTTCGGTCAACGGCCTCCGCCCGAAGCACTGCGGCACTACTCCGCGTCCACGGCACCTGCGTATCTGTAACCGTCTGCTGCCAGTGGCCATTTCAACTCCTTAAGATTTCGCTGGAGTCTCGAAACGAACGCTGATGCCGTGAATTAAACATGTATTGGCAATCTTTTTATCAGCTGGACGGGGTCCTACGGCTGTCGATTTCAACAGCGATATGACGAACGATGGGAGTTGAAAAGTTCAGATACTTAGATGGCCGAATATCATGAATTTCAATCGTATTTCAAAGGAAGAAAGGGTTTAGCTTCCAAACAAAGGTGAATAAACAGTTAGCCATTAGAGAGTCGCAATGATTTCTCCACATGCCGACGGTTGCGTTTTCTTGATTAGTTCCGTCAATAGTTTCCAGGAGGCGCTGTTAGATTAACGATTGAAGTGAAAAATAATGAATGACTGAAGTGAAAAGTGATTGTCAAGAGGCGCAAAAAAGGGTATAGTGAGCTAACTAAAAAAAACTACAGATTACATGCAGATCTGTCAAAAATGAAGTTTTTCCTGGGGATCGAACCTACTAACACAGTCGGAGGCGGCTTACCATGACGCAGTTAGTCGGTAATGAAGACACGTGAACTCAACGGTTTCATGCTTTATTCACAGACGCACATGAGCTTGGATATGTTACATCTCTGCGTTTTATCCAAAAATAGTCCCGAGGACCGAAATGTACTATTTGTTGAACCGCCGCACCAGATAAACAAAAACAGACGGTAGAACTCTATAAATGCTTTGCAAACATTTTCATTTTTATTAATTACACATTTATTTTGATCTTAAAACAGATGGGGGAATCTTGCTCGCGGCATTCGCAAATCTTGTGTTTGCGCCGAAAAACTTCCCGTGGGCGATACGACACAAGCAAAATGATCATGTTTTCGTTGTTTTCGTCGTTATCTGGTAAAGTGTGTCACGCGTTTACCAACCTGCAAGGGACCTGTCGTTTGGTTTCAAGCTATCCTGAACAGCGTTTCCACGGCAGGTCTCGGGGTCCAGGGTGTGGCCACGCACGATACCAGTTCAGTGAGGAGATGTTTGCGTAGCAGCTGCCAAGTCGCACTCTGTGCACGCGCTTTGGGGAAAACCAACGCCCGAGGTCAAAGTCTTTTTTTAATCCTAAAGCGGATGTTGTAGTTGTTTGAGACTTTTGCTAAAGGACCATATGCCTGAACTCCGAATGATCAATATGCCGCAGGGTGTGTTAGTCTGCATCCCAACGCAGTGTGCGCGAAAATCAAACAGTTGTGAAGTTTAGCATGCAGGCCATTCGGAACGACCTGAGGCGAACTGCTTATCTATCCACTGGCGGCGCATTTCACCTCGGACACAAGTCCAAGGCAGCCATGTTGTTATCAACAAACCCATGTGACCGACCGTGGGACTATTTTCGCCGAATTTTGGCCTGCTAAGATATCCAACCTTATTTCCTGGATAAGTTGAGGCATATTATATATAAACTTACCGATATCTCACCCAATCTGCCAATTATTGATCAATAACGCAACGTTTTTGTGTGACCTATTTCGTTCATGCGCAGGGTGTGATGAGGCGACCGCATCCAAACCCACAGAAACTGAAGGCAATCACTGCGCATTCAAGATGGCTGCCTTGGAATTGTGTCCGAGGGGAAATGCGAGTGTCTACGGAAATTGCCGAGCAGTTGCCTTCGGAAGTTCCGAATGCATGCAGGCGAGATTTGAAGAATGTCAATACAGATAATATTGATGCGAATGAGGTAATTTTTTGTCACTCCCCAAAACTCCCCTTCCGAACCGTCTGAGCCCGGGGAGACATTCACTAAAGAATGAAATTTTTACTACAAATCATTTCAAGCGCACCTGAGACCAAACAGCCGAGACCCTGGGCCTTCCAAACTGGCCCCTATTGCGTGATATCCCTCGTTAAACATCACAAAGACCCCCCAAATAAAAGATTCGAACGCCCTCCTCTTTACCACCAATCGGCCCCTTCGTCAGTTGACAAGTTAAGTTACCGGGTCACAGCGGACACGTCTTTGTCAGGGGGCCGTTCCAACGTTTTCTTTGCCCCCTGCAATGACAAGTCTCAGGTGCTATGACGGATCTCACTCACAATAGAAAGGAAGAAAATAATAGAAAAATTACATGTTAGTTACTGCGACGTTTAAATGTGGTTAATTCGACCCAGTCGAGACGGTATGGATAAAACGTGTCCGTCACCGGACTGCTACCCACCGCGCACACCGGTGACGGGCGACGGACGAGCACTGCGGTATTACCAATAATACGGACACATGTTGAGTACGACCCGTAAGAGTTGCCACGCCTATGGTCATGGGTGGCAACGGGGTTCGATTGTACAGGATTCACCTTGGGAGGGGAAAACGGGCACGAGAAAGCTGAAGACAACATCCGGGCCCCGGCATTCTTTGTTAATTAGACTAACGTCTGCTGTTAATAGTGATGGACAAAAGATATCCGCTTCAGTATCGTCTGCGAGTGGAAGCCTGAAAAGAGAATTAAAATGGGACGTGTTCATCTTATGAGAATATGAACCATTTGAACAAAGAATTGCTTTGTGAATTAATATTAAAAAGGTATCAAGTATTAGCCTCATTTTCTCGTTCAGGTCTTACTTAATTTTGCAATTTTTTTCCTGGAGAGTCTTAATTGGCAATGGAGATGCTATAGCTATCATCTGATCCAATTCAATACGATTCGAGGACTGGATTGTTACCATCATCTTTCTTGGTAGTGATGCCACGGGCTGCCGACTTCAGCTCACCAGACGTGTTCGAAAGTTCGTGCCCAACACTTTAACGTGACGAAACTTTTCACTGGACTGGCCCGGGATGTTACCAGTGTATTCGTCGCAGTACTCGAGTCCGTTTTCATCGGATTTAACCGAAAAGTGACGAAGCAGGATTAACTTTATTTGCCACTAACAAAAGCATGCTGTGAGTTGGGACACGGAATTGCCAAGTTCTCATTGAATGGGGAGCGCCAATTGGTCACGTGATGACTACTGATAGAGCAGACGAGACACCTAGCGTTGACCTAGGCCCATTGTTCGAGAGATGCGGTTCACCAAGCACGGCCAATCACACCTTGAATCGTCATGAATAATAGGTGGCATTGGTGTACTATCAGTTCAAAACCACGCGTATATTCTCGCGTGGTCTGCGTGATCGGGGTTCCCTATTTAAGTCTAATTAGATATTGTCATGAAAGTGACAAATCCATGTGATGTAAGCTTTCCATTATTTGTTAATTTACGCGAGAGGGCACGGAGTTTTCACCAAAAACCTGATTAAATGTTCAAGAATTCTAAGGGTCGTTTGCACGGGTCGGACCTTAGCCTAAAGTATAGCTTAAGACTTCCTCTTTGCTTGAAGCATTGAGAAAAGTCAGACTTTGACATGAGGAAAGTGTGGCTGAAGTCGGACCCGAGCATACGGCCCTAAGCCTACATGTAGGTGTTTCCGAAATGCCATGGGGATTCACGTTCAGCCCTTGGATGCGAGCTTCAACGCGTTGGCGTTCTTTTTACCATTTAACGTTACGCCTCGGTTTCTCTTCGACACCTAGACGTAAAAAAGTCCAAAAGAGTTCCTTTATGAAGACAATATAAATCCTGAGAAACTAAGTAGGCCTAACCGGGACATCAAGGAAACTCTACGATCAGAATAGGGATGTAGCAATGTACATCTTAGGAGTATTAAGTATATTGAGGGCCGAAGGTTTCAGGGACTTATGCAAGATGAGGAATTGGACACTATCCCTCCCATTCGATGATTCGTATTTTTAAGTTGGCGATCCTAATCTAAAGGACGCTGGAAGCCCATCGAAAAGGCAAAGGTGACACATGAGTACATATTTGCTGTTGTGACATGGGATTGTTCCATCCACAAATGAAATAGGGCGGGGAGCCGTCTGCCTGAATATTGGAGGGTGTAAATATCAAATCTCTGAAAGATACATCCATACTCCACGACAGCGTTGAAATTTTTTGATAATTGGACGAAATTTTAACACTGCCATCAACGCTAGATCGCCATCTTGAAAATCTTGACGTCATCGTCGGTGGGCCGCCATCTTGTTGGTCTTTCAAGTGACGCGAACTTCTTTTTCAAAGTGTTGTTATTTGCAGAAAACAATGTTTGTCTTGTCGAAAATGAAACAGAATAGCTTTGTCATCACTTTATTTTTACTCTACCGATGTATACCTTTGTACACCTAGATCTATATTGTAAGCGTAGAAAACGACGTGATGGATAACTGGTGATATCCTTGCCCACACTGAAAAAAAATCCTAATCATGTTGAGTACCTTCGGGGTACTCGTTTTGTCCGTGAGATGAGTAGAAAGGTACTCATATTGAGTAGAAAGGTACTGATAGCGAGTAGAAAGATACTCATAGCGAGCAGCAAGGAACTCCAAATGCAGCTCCTTGGCCCGCTGAGTACCCAATTAGTACCTTTCTACTCATCTCACGGACAAAATGACTGATGAGTAGCCCAAAGTACTCAACATGAGCCGAATTTTTTTTTAGTGCAGATATCGCCACCTAGCGTCAAGTTTGAGATACATCGTGACATACACAGCATCTGCATTTTCCGTGTATACACTTTGGCTCTCCTCGCATGCCTCGTCTGCTGCAGCTTCGGTCAACGGCCTCCGCCCGAAGCATTGCGGCACTTATTCCGCGTCCACGGCACCTGCGTATCTGTAACCGTCTGCTGCCAGTGGCCATTTCAACTCCTTAAGATTTCGCTGGAGTCTCGAAACGAACGCTGATGCCTTGAATTAAACATGTATTGGCAATCTTTTTATCAGCTGGACGGAGTCCTACGGCTGTCGATTTCAACAGCGATATGACGAACGATGGGAGTTGAAAAGTTCAGATACTTAGATGGCCGAATATCATGAATTTCAATCGTATTTCAAAGGAAGAAAGGGTTTAGCTTCCAAACAAAGGTGAATAAACAGTTAGCCATTAGATTTAGTCGCAATGATTTCTCCACATGCCGGCGGTTGCGTTTTCCTGATTAGTTCCGTCAATAGTTTCCAGGAGGCGCTGTTAGATTAACGATTGAAATGAAAAATAATGAATTGACTGAAGTGAAAAGTGATTGTCAAGAGGCGCAAAATAAGGGTATAGTGAGCTAACTAAAAAAACCTACAGATTACATGCAGATCTGTCAAAAATGAAGTTTTTCCTGGGGATCGAACCTACTAACACAGTCGGAGGCGGCTTACCATGACGCAGTTAGTCTGTTTACAGTAATGAACACACGTGAACTCAACGGTTTCATGCTTATTCACAGACGCACATGAGCTTGGATATGTTACATCTCTGCGTTTTATCCAAAAATAGGCCCGAGGACCGAAATGTACTATTTGTTGAACCGCCGCACCAGATAAACAAAAACAGACGGTAGAACTCTATAAATGCTTTGCAAACATTTTCATTTTTATTAATTACACATTTATTTTGATCTTAAAACAGATGGGGAATCTTGCTCGCGGCATTCGCAAATCTTGTGTTTGCGCCGAAAAACTTCCCGTGGGCGATACGACACAAGCAAAATGATCATGTTTTCGTTGTTTTCGTCGTTATCTGGTAAAGTGTGTCACGCGTTTACCAACCTGCAAGGGACCTGCCGTTTGGTTTCAAGCTATCCTGAACAGCGTTTCCACGGCAAGTCTCGGGGTCCAGGGTGTGGCCACGCACGATACCAGTTCAGTGAGGAGGTGTTAGCGTAGCAGCTGCCAAGTCGCACTCTGTGCACGCGCTTTGGGGAAAACCAACGCCCGAGGTCAAAGTCTTTTTCTAATCCTAAAGCGGATGTTGTAGTTGTTTGAGACTTTTGCTAAAGGACCATATGCCTGAACTCCGAACGATCAATATGCCGCGGGGTGTGTTAGTCTGCATCCCAACGCAGTGTGCGCGAAAATCAAACAGTTGTGAAGTTTAGCATGCAGGCCATTCGGAACGACCTGAGGCGAACTGCTTATCTATCCACTGGCGGCGCATTTCACCTCGGACACAAGTCCAAGGCAGCCATGTTGTTATCAACAAACCCATGTGACCGACCGTGGGACTATTTTCGCCGAATTTTGGCCTGCTAAGATATCCAACCTTATTTCCTGGATAAGTTGAGGCATATTATATATAAACTTACCGATATCTCACCCAATCTGCCAATTATTGATCAATAACGCAACGTTTTTGTGTGACCTATTTCGTTCATGCGCAGGGTGTGATGAGGCGACCGCATCCAAAGCCACAGAAACTGAAGGCAATCACTGCGCATTCAAGATGGCTGCCTTGGAATTGTGTCCGAGGGGAAATGCGAGTGTCTACGGAAATTGCCGAGCAGTTGCCTTCGGAAGTTCCGAATGCATGCAGGCGAGATTTGAAGAATGTCAATACAGATAATATTGATGCGAATGAGGTAATTTTTTGTCACTCCCCAAAACTCCCCTTCCGAACCGTCTGAGCCCGGGGAGACATTCACTAAAGAATGAAATTTTTACTACAAATCATTTCAAGCGCACCTGAGACCAAACAGCCGAGTCCCTGGGCCTTCCAAACTGGCCCCTATTGCGTGATATCCCTCGTTAAACATCACAAAGACCCCCCAAATAAAAGATTCGAACGCCCTCCTCTTTACCACCGATCGGCCCCTTCGTCAGTTGACAAGTTAAGTTACCGGGTCACAGCGGACACGTCTTTGTCAGGGGGCCGTTCCAACGTTTTCTTTGCCCCCTGCAATGTCAAGTCTCAGGTGCTATCACGGATCTCACTCACAATAGAAAGGAAGAAAATAATAGAAAAATTACATGTTAGTTACTGCGACGTTTAAATGTGGTTAATTCGACCCAGTCGAGACAGTATGGATAAAACGTGTCCGTCACCGGACTGCTACTAGCCGCGCACACCGGTGACGGGCGACGGACGAGCACTGCGGACACATGTTGAGTACGACCCGTAAGAGTTGCCACGCCTATGGTCATGGGTGGCAACGGGGTTCGATTGTACAGGATTCACCTTGGGAGGGGAAAACGGGCACGAGAAAGCTGAAGACAACATCCGGGCCCCGGCATTCTTTGTTAATTAGACTAACGTCTGCTGTTAATAGTGATGGACAAAAGATATCCGCTTCAGTATCGTCTGCGAGTGGAAGCCTGAAAAGAGAATTAAAATGGGACGTGTTCATCTTATGCGAATATGAACCATTTGAACAAAGAATTGCTTTGTGAATTAATATTAAAAAGGTATCAAGTATTTAGCTTCATTTTCTCGTTCAGGTTTTACTGCATTTTTTCCTGGAGCGACTTAATTGGCAGTGAAGGTGCAATAGCTATCATCCGATCAAATTCAAAGCATCCGATCAAAGCTTTCCATTATTTGTTAATTTACGCGAGAGGGCACGGAGTTTTCACCAAAAACCTGATTAAATGTTCAAAAATTCTAAGGGTCGTTTGCACGGGTCGGACCTTAGCCTAAAGTATAGCTTAAGTTAGACTTTCTCTTTGCTTGAAGCATTGAGAAAAGTCAGACTTTGAGGAAAGCGTGGCTGAAGTCCGACCCGAGCATACCCCCTCATCACACTGAAGTCGTTCTCAAAACGTCCTGCCCCGTCCTAAAAAAATCGTAAAACGGGCTAGAACGTGTACCCTTGGCCAAATAATGCTTCGATGTACTGGAGCACCCTTCCCATCCACGAAGTTCGTAAAACGACTGTAAAACGTTGCCACTACGTCCACTCCGTTCGCACACAGTTTGAGCCCGTTCGGCAAAATTTTCAAGAACGTACTGAGAACTAGCTCAGTGTGATGGGGGTATAAGCCTACATGTAGGAGTTTCCGAAATGCCATGGGGATTCACGTTCAGCCCTTGGATGCGATCTTCAACGCGTTGGCGTTCTTTTTACCATTTACGCCTCGGTCTTCTCGTCGACACCTAGACGTAAAAAAGTCCAAAAGAGTTCCTTTATGAAGACAATATCTGTCCTGAGGAGCTGAGTAACTGGGACATCAGAGAACTCCCACGATCAGAATAGGGGTGTGGCAGTGTACATCTTCAGAAGTATTACACGAATAAACTGAGAGCCGAAGGTTTCAGGGACTTACATCCATGCAAGGCAAGGAATTGGACGTTACCCCTCCTTCGGTGATTCGTATTTTTAAGTTGGCGATCCTAAACTAAAGGACGCGGGAAGCCCATCGAAAAGGCAAAGGTGACACATGAGTACCAAGAATTTGATCCTAACCTCTCTGATCAAAGAAGACAAGCCAGACTCGCTATCATTTCTATGGCTCCGCAATCTTTGAATCGCCATCACGATTGAATGATACGCGATCGCTCGTTGATGCGGCTGCACAGTTAACCGCGCATGTATACACAACCGAAGTGACGACTACGGGTCCCCCCTCGCCAACCTCGTCTTCCCCAGTGGTCAGCGTCTTGACAGCGCGCACCGCGTCATCCTGCTTTGCGAGGCCGTACAACATATTACCTGTCATGCCGATGTCATCCATCTGTATATTGCCGACAAATAAGCTAATGGTCACTCCACGGAAACCATGACAACGGCGGGGAAGCTCAAATCTTTGTATCATCCACGGCTGGACATCATCCTGAACATGTGTCGTCTGTTGTTTATGAAGAAAGAGAGCGTCTGTCTTCGGCACATGGTCTGGTTGCGCGTTTCGAGCATGCAGGATGGATGAAGGTCGGCTGATAACAAAAAGTCGATACGGTATTTCTTCGAGAGAAATGTGTGGTACGATGACCTTCCCAGTGATGTAACTAGGCCCAGAAGCCATTGGTCTGCCCGTCGAGTGAAAGAGTCCAACACGATTCTGCAGTCGACGTCTCACCTCACGAAATCATCAATCACTAACAACAATCTTGCAGTACGCAAATGTGATGTTTGTATGTCAATACACGTACATTTGAGGGCCTTTCACTTTCAGGAGGCATTTTCATTGGCGGCCATCTTGAAATCCAATATGGCGGTCATGTGATGTCATCACCGATGCCATCATTCGATTGGATGTACCCGAAAACCTAGGTATAGCCACTTGAATTACGCTTCTGTGTTGGGTCATCAAAATTTATGGTCAAAAATATGACCCCAGGCTGATCCCTGGCGGCAAAATTGAAAATCAAGATGGCGCCCACCAGGGGGCGTTTTTCCCGTGTCACCCGTCCTGAAATTAATAAGCATAAAAAATTCTACACCTGAGCCAAATTTCGTGGCTTTATGCCGATTTGCGGAATTTTTACCCTGCTTACAGCCTCGACGGATCATCAGGTGCACAAGTAGGCCTCCATGTACAAGAAGATGTAGGCCTATAGGCCTAGTTTACGGGGATCCTTCGCTGCGCCTCACGTCATACTCTCGCGAGATTCATCTGACAGCGAGAATGTTGTTGACTTGACATCGTTACTTCTCATTTTTCTATCTCCAGATTCAGTTTGGTAGAATCAACAACTCCTGCAAAACCTGCCAGAAGAAGTCCTCTCAGTAAAGGAAGGGCATGATTGAAATAGGAGCTAACTGGAAGAGTGTAATCACTTTATTAACCACCTTGACACGCCTGAAGTAATGCTCTTGTTTCGAAGGGGAAATTGAAACTGGAGACATGAAATCCGTTTACCCCGGGCGTGTCGTGTCATCGAGCTTTAAACTATTAAAATTGAAGTGTGGGACAGTTATGTTATTGTCATGCGTTCTGTAAAATGAGGATCCTTCCGGAGAAAAGTCGCCGGGAATTGACGCATTACTCAAATTAAAGGCAACGTGACGAGTGTCGTTTAATTTGAATTTGAAACTTCGTCAGCCATTCTTGAGGACAAACTTATCACCGATTCTAGGTAGCTGAAAAATAATGACAAAGTAAAAATATGTCTTGTTTGTTTATCTCATGGTAATGATTACACAACAACAGTAGTCGATACAAAACTGATCTCCTGTCATTTGCACTTACATTTGACTTCGACATTTTGTCTTTCCATTTCCCATTATCATTGGCACAAAATGTGATAGAATCCATTTTGATGTTTCGTAAAAATTTCAAAAAGTCCAGGATACCTACATGTCATAATTCACCAAAATCACAAAAATTGATGAAAACGGAGATTCCATCATGGAGAAGACAATGGAGGTTCATGACAAGATGATTTTACTCATTGTTCGATGACATGCTGTTTAGTGTCTATATTTCCGTCATGATCACAATTCTTGAAAGGTTATCCATTTTAGAGGACAAATCAGGCTCGAAATGGTCACGTGATCAGAAAGGATGCGAATCGACGGCTTGAAGGCATATGACGCAAATAAAGCCGTCTGCTTTCCGACCGCTCAAATTCATCTCATTCCACTCATGATCCTCTCTTCATTACCCATCACTGGAGGGCGGCGATCAATCTTAACTTTCATCTATCATTCTAATTAAACAGGATTCTGGCTGGACCAAACAAAAGAGGACCGGTCAGGCAAATCGCAAGAGCGTTTCTTCGAAATGGAAACGTACACGAACGATTGCGTTCTCAATTGACGGAAACCGATTTCAAGATGGCCGTCATAGCCGCCATCTTGGATGAGCACAGTGCCGGTTGTGGAAAGGAACATTCCCTTCAAAAAACACCGACCCTCACAATAATGGCCCCCTTCCACTTCACTACCTCGGTCAGTATAATTCATCCAAGCTACCAGTGACGATCGCAACTGCAGTAGGGCATTGTTTGCTGAATGTTGAGCAACCTCACACGTTGAGTGTCGGAAAAGATACCTCTTCTCGCCCGATCCCCCAAGAAGGCGACAACAAAGCAACAATATCGGAGGCAGTTTGAGGCTGCGGTCAGAAATCAGGAATCGAATGCCTTTGGCCTCTCCCCTTGACGAAACTCTATTCCCTTTTTTCGGATCACATGAAATTTGAGCTGGTCCCTAAAGTGACCAATTCACAACATTATTTTCAAATCCGTTCACAGTGCCTGCGCTTCGCTGCATTATAGTTATGAGTAATATCAATTTCTATGACATTAATTTCATTTTGTATGGTTTTACCATTATGCATTATACCCCGGTGTAATTTGCTGCATTTTATTGGACAAATTCTATGGAACCTTTGGGTGTGCCATGCAAAAATTCCTCGGAATCCGTGTTTGTCTATATGATGGTCCATTTTAGCATCCGTCCATTTAACTTTTATCCTTTGACATGGTTTATGACACGCTGTATCGGGTACACTGAGTTAGATAACGCCGGCTGCCAGAGAATTAACACGCATTTCATTGCCAAGGGATCGTTAATGGGTGCAGCCACAACCGCGTGAGTGCAGTTAAATTTATATTGTCTCGTGAATTAAATGGATTCGTTTAATATCGCGGCTCTACTCAACCCATTAGCGAGTTAAATCAAAACTGGTTTTTGTGTATCTTTAATGTCCCTGTCCACCTCATGATTGCTATGTTGCATTGACGAAAGAGCTTTTAGCCATTACAAGCCTGTTTTGCATTCCGGGAGCCCACGCTGACGTACTGGATATTTCCGCGTTTAATAAGGTCAATGGTTTCATGCACCTTAATAGCTTGTCGTTTAAAGATTCCAGTCTCTGCCATATTAGTCAGGTACCTTCATCGAACCGGCATCGATCAATAGAATCGGACAATTTTCCTGACGGACATTCTCTCCTTTTACATCGGCAGGTTTTCATTTGCCCACAACATCATGATATTTTTTAAAGCCACACTGTACCCAATTCAGAAAGTGCTCACGTTCGCCGACGTTGGTGTAGTGTAAAATGTACTATGCTCTATAATTTGAATACATGTACATAGATCGAGCTCTGCAAAACTAGGTCTTGATTCTTTGAAGTACGTATCAGGCAGCTGTACCTGCACTCTCTCAACACTTTGTAAATACCACAAAATCAATACAGGGAGGCTTTAAGCATTATGAAGCCGAATCGTTATCACGTATGGTATTTGCAATTTCGACTTATATCTTCTGCTGAATCTGTTTCTGACGGAGATTACCAGAACGAAACGTATTTTTCCTCGTGTGAAATATTCAAATATTTAGTAGTTCACCATGTTCAACCAGTTTTTTTCAAAGGAAGTCAAATTCTAAACTCGTGTTTAATTTGTAAAGGAAATTATGCTCCCTGCATACGGGCGCCAGTGGACAGCGGATTGAAGTGGGTACTTTTCAAATGGTCATTAAGGCGGGATGGGAGGGGGTGATGGGGAATCTTTCATCGCGCTCATTACGAACACCTGCCATTAAAACACCAATTGTCTTACCCTTTTAGATTGATTTTTTCGACCTGTTGACATATTGTAGTCTTTCCATCTATTTTAAAATCCTCGAGCCACATGGCAGAGTTGGGATGACGTAGAATGCAGGTAATTTAACTGGAAATTTGATAAGGTTTGCCAGACATGAAAACAAAGAATGAGTTTCCGAGAAAAAAAATTCCGAGAAAAAAACTAACAAAATTAAATGATTAAATTTTTTCAACTTCATCAGTGGAAATTTCTTTGAAAAATGCCTCCTACGGCTGATACAGTGGCCTCGGTTATAAATCCTGCGGTGAAAGTTATGGTGGCACGAAATGCCGCTCCATGCCGATCGGGGCACAATGCGGGAGAGGATTAAAAATAGGTTGAATCCTTTTGTTCGTGAGATCTGTTTTGATTAACTAACTGCGGGTTGACTGCTGCGGCACAGGAGATCTTTGAAAAGATGACATTATTATGCCAAGAAAGGCGATGGGGATGCCTCTTACGAAGTAACGGGCCGACACATTAGTATGGTCCCGCCAGGTAAAATTTCATAGATAAACCCTTGGCCTTATACCACCCTCACGATCCGGACCACGCCCACCCAATAAGCAGGAAAAAAAGTCGGGTCCCTTCCCTTCAACAAGTCCTGTCCGCCGAACCACATCACGCTTCAGCGCTCCATGATCTGGAACCAAGCAGGTCACTCGCGATCCAACCTCTGTCCACCCAACAGTTCATTACTGGCCCTACGACTAGAAACTTTAACATATACAAATAACTTCAGCTGATTTATTGAATTCCAAAGTCTCTGAGATATTCATGATAGCCCAATTGACCTTGGGAGCAAGTGAAGGACGGCTGTAAGATAGGCGCTCCTTGACGAGACAGTCAGATCGGCTTGTGTTGGAACTGAAAAGCAAGTGTCAACTGAGTGATCTCGAATGGTCATTCAAGGCAAGCACCAATATTAATAATGAATTTTAACACTTTTCGTACTTTGTATGACACTGAGATGTTTCCCAATGTTATATGGATGGATATGAAAATGTGTAATCGTTATCTGTTCATCAAAGTAGGCCTACCGGTTCGCCTCTGGGAGGCTTGAATTGGCCCATGGTCATCCACGCCTACATGAAGGTATAATAGACCTTTCCAACAAATAAAAGATGCTGTGGTGGCCACTCATTGTCCAAGCATGATATAACACTACCAAACGCATCCTCTCAGACATTTAAAGGGAGTTTAAGAAATCAAACGATAAACGTTAACTTTATGACAACGTTATTTTTTGTACCGAAAATGCAATATATAATCTGGTAAATTCGCAGTATGAAAAATAACGTTGTCGTAAAATTAACGTTTATCGTTTGATTTTTAAAACTCCCTATTGATTTTACCTAAGCTTTTGTGTACATGGTTGCTAAGACCAGGTTATCGTGCCAGCGGCCATTGAATGGTATTTTCTGACGTCATACATGGACATGTATGACGTCAGTGAGAACTGTCAGACCGCCATCTTTGTTGGAAAGGTCTACCCACAGACATGACATGATATGAAGGACGTTGCTAATAAATAGGCCTACATGTACCTATGTTTCATAACGTTAATTTTTCCATCTTTAAAGGGCTACAATACATTGTGTTTCCATATTCTAGTGGACATGGCGCTTTTTGAAGTACAATGTGGATTTTGTTGTGAAGAATGTCAAAACATTACTCCAGTGACATGAGAGAGCCGTATTTAATGACTCGGCAGTGACACTGCACTTTTCACGAACCAACACTTTGCATCATAGGCTAGGGAAACCGGTACATGAAGTACCCTTTCAATCACTTGTGAAAGCAGAGGTCCGACAAGTTTTATTAATAAGGCTAAAACCTATCACGTGATTGAAACCTTCCTCAACAACTCTGCAAACACTTGGTCAGTTATATGATACCCGAGACATGGCCATGATCATTGCTGGTACTGTCCTAGCTTTCAAAACTTCGTATCAGCCACTTCATATTAAAAATTTGTCAACGTCAACCCTTGGCCAGCCGATATTAATCATTTTGGGGTCATATGTCTTGTCCGTGACTGGGTTTTAGACTGTTACCCAATAGAATTTCGACCCTTTTCCTGTCTCTGTCTTCCGGGAGACCAAATTGGCTGCACTTCTTGTTGTTATTACACTTTGTTTCCCTTTAAAATTTAGTTCCTACATCAGTCACATATGTATATCGTGGCGCTACTAGTCCGGCTGACGGGCTAGCTCTAGTCGCACATCCCTTTTCCTGTCTCTGTCTTCCGGGAGACCAAATTGGCTGCACTTCTTGTTGTTATTACACTTTGTTTTCCTTTACATTTTAACGACAACAACCAATCGTGTAGAAAACATGGAACGTCCAACAGAACGATCTGCACTTGTTGTTATTGCACTTTGTTTTCCTTTACATTTTAACGACAACAACCAATCGTGTAGAAAACAAGGAACGTCCAACGGAACGATGATGCATAAGCCTAGATAATAAAAAAAGTTTGCCGCGTGTATGATACTATGGAACAATTTTTTGTGTTGTTTCACTATTTTCAGATGCATGATGTGTACACAACCTCTGGCTTCTGATCACCTCTGTCAGATGAATGTTTTTTTCCGGGAAGCGAAAGAACCAAAAGCTGCTGAAGCAAAAGAACGAGACGATTTTTTTCGGGATCTTTTGGCCGAATGCGTCAAAAAGAACATCCCACAGAATTTACAATAGCATAAAAAGTAGTCGTACCCTCTTTGTTTGTCACTTCAAGAAAAAAATCATGGTGCCTTTTTTATTGGTCTATAGAAGACCTCCTATGCATTTCTAAATATTTTAGTATCACCTATTACTTTTTTCTCTGAGGAAGTTACGTCTAGCTTTCTCATTCGGTCTGTCAACCTGACAACTTGGTTCATCACTTATTCTTCTGAACACATTTTTTATTACGAAAAAAGTCGCAACAGGTCGCAAAGTGACTCAAACTAAACGTCATTTACTGATAGGCAGTGTTACATGTACGATTCACAGTCCCGTTGTTGTCGTCGTTATAGGATATGAAACATGAAACCACTCGCCTGCCTCGCCCACCCCCCGCACGGCCTTGA
Source organism: Notospermus geniculatus (assembly GCA_002633025.1). Taxonomy (NCBI): domain Eukaryota; kingdom Metazoa; phylum Nemertea; class Pilidiophora; order Heteronemertea; family Lineidae; genus Notospermus; species Notospermus geniculatus. Next base: position 326,390 of record NMRB01000195.1, read on the forward strand.
AGTCTCATCTCAAATCTTTCATGGTGTGCTGTTGGTAACGAGCTTTAGCAATTGATAGCGAATTCTAATCGTTGAAATACAAAACGTTTACGTTACTCCTTCTCCTGAGAGCTTAAACAAATACAACTGAAATAGTCCAGCAAAATGCAGAGGGAGTCCTCAGCGTCGATTCCGTGTTTATTCTTTTGACTCGCTGCATGTTAATTAAGGACTTTGTTAATGATGTTTACATAAATAAATAAATGTTTACATCTATAACAGCATTTGGAAAATGGTCTGATTTCGTTTTCACGGAGTTGGATGAGCATTGCTGGTGAGTTCACACGGAATATTTCGTTAGATTGGCGTACTTTAAAGTATGGGCTAGGATCATGCAAGTTGGCATGGACCCGAAACGTTCAGCAATCCCTTCAATGTGTGTTTACTATGGTGGAATTGAAGTCACGATTTCCATATCGTCTGCTCAATGTTTACCTATATTTCACACTCCTCTGCAGTTAACGGGATGAAATATGAACGCTCCCATCGACTCGCCTGGCCACTCGGGAACATCTACCACATTCCCGGTGGTCAGTGTGAGCGCCGTATTCATCATTTCGACGACCCCCGCCATCTTGACTTTTTACGGAGATTTCCTGCGTGCGCACTTATCTGGTAAGCAAACCTAAACACGTGATTGGTGCAAAACACGAATCTGCCTGTCAATCAAATAGTCTTGCACCAAAGAAATCCGATAGCAACCAAGATGGCGGAAAATCTAATACCAAGATGGCGGAGGCCCGTCCAAAGTATGAATACGTTGAACACGTAGCTGTAAAATGATAGTAGTAGTTTTTATTCTGCCCCCTCGTGGCGTACGTTGAACTGGCGAGATGAAAATGTCTGCCAATACATGCGAAATCATCTTTCACGAGACTTTCATCCGTCATCCAATCACATCGACTCATTGCTGTCTTACCGGGCCTGTTGTTGTCAACATCCAATCATATCCGTTCTTTTTTAACTATGTACAAATAGTTGATCAACATTGTCAGTGGTCTCTGTACTTGTACCCGAGGGATAATTTCGAGGAAAAAACCGATATCAAATAGTTCACAAGTAAGCCATATGCGTACAGGTTTAATTTCTGTTTAATCACATCCCTCTGAGTACTTGGCCCGGTTTAGGTAGGATATATCATGCCACTTACGGTCACTTGTACATATATTGGTAAAATTATCGACAGAAAACCGCCATAACCCAGACAGAACATATGCTAAATTGGCAAAGTCCATGGCATTTGAATTAAACATCTAATCAACAGCTTGTGTATTTGATACCGTGCAAAGTGCTTTCAGTAACACAAGACAAAATGTTGGTGAACATCATCTACACATGAATGTACATAACCTTAAGTCTTGTAAGAGTGGCAAGTGCGTTTCATTTCAAGGTGAACCCTTACCAGCACACGCTACCGTCGCCAATTTCATGACTTGTTTCCTCTTCAGCTGAAATGGATATTGAACTCCTAGCAATCAGTTGATATAACGGAGGTTACGTGTTTTTGAAAAATTGCCATTTCTCTCCACCATATTCATCTTTGTAATCGTATAATTAAAGCAAATATCAGCCATCTGTCGTTTTCATGCTATCGGCCCTTCTCGGAGTATAAAACCGAGTCATTTTCTCTGAAAATAATCTAACTCCGATATGACTGTGATATGGCAATGTCGATTGAAGCACTAAACGCACTTGAAAGGTATTTCAATACTTATCTGGTATGTCGAGAGAGAGGGTGACTGTACATGGAATGAAATGAAAATGTTGGGGTTTGAAGACGGTTAACCATTTCTCCTCAAAAACAGGTCCTGGCAGCGTGGCCCAGGGTCTTCGGTAGATCATGGATTACACTGACCATGGTCTCAAATCAGACACCTGCAACAGCAGCATCGGACGTTCTGGTTGAGCTATGCCCGACTGAGAAACGCTCTAATGAACGATCGCCCTTCTGACGTAATTTGTTCATGAGTGGCATCGAATTAAAATCATTTTCATTACAAAACTACATAAAAATAAAAAAGAAATGAAGATTTTCGATGGGAAAGGAGGGAAGGATAGTTTTTTAAGAGCAGGTAAATGAACTGTCGCCGAAAAAACTACAGAAGGGCCATGTTCGTAAAGGGCCAATGCACAGGAACTTTCCATGTATTTGTCCACGTTGCACACGGGTAGGACTTCCGCCCTTTACGAATATTGCCCTAATGACTTGTAGTTGAAAAAGAACGGACGTGGAAGAAAAGTAGCGGGACATTCCGCATATAAAACTGTAAAATGAACTTCTGCTTCCTTGGCAGTGCCACATTTATACCTACAGACCAAGCCCGATAGTGCCACGTGTACCTCCAGACCAAACCCGACGCAGACCACTTTCCCAATGACATGATGTCAAGTGCATATTGGATTGCATCTCGCCATCGAATCTGGATACAATTCAACCGGTTCAATTCAAAATTGCCACCACTTCGCTCCAATGTTATATTACAATGGACAAAGGACTTGCTTCTCTTGAAGCTTTCGTATATTTCAGACTTACATCGCCAACTGCTTGAGCGGCTTTCAGCGTCCACTTCAATGCTTTGTAAATAGCAAGGTCAAGAAAAATCTGATTACTGGTGTTAAAGCTTGGCCTCGAGTTCCATTTGGCCAGGCTGAAAGTATAAAGGAAGTCAATTGGACAATTCAATAGTCTAAGACAAGAAATTCAAACGTTCTATACTTCTGTCGATAGAAAGGGTTTCAAAGCGTCCTCGGGATGGGAGCCACGTTCACCATGGTGGGGATGGCCATACGAGTTGCCCTTGCATTTTGAAAGAAAAGTATATGGTATATGGCCAAATCCTTTCCTAAGAGAAGATGAAAATAGAAGCCTTACCTAGAATGCACGGTTGAAACAAACCCCAACACGATCGATGTTGAGTGAAGCAAAGGGTGTTACAGAAAACGAATACTTTACAAGGATTTTTTACCCATTGAGACATTTTTTTCTGAAGCGCCCTGTAGGCCTACCAAGGGTGCATGACTACCAGCCAAGGGAATTTTATGCCCTCACCTGTTTCGCACTTGGCATTGTTCTTTGATTTGGCAAACCCGAACAATAGAAGGATTATAGACTTTTTAATCCATCTGCTATTGTCCGGGTAGTTATCTAACTCTGCCCTGACCTGGCCACGGGAAGGTCTGCTGGGAAGGCCAAGGAAGAATGAGCAAAAGAAAACAAGAGATTCGGTCAGCATCGGCCTATTGAGTCGGGCAGCAGGCCTATTAAATTTCTATTGAAACAGGAGTGGCCCGCTTGGTCCGATGCCGAAGATTTTGTACGGAGTTACATAATACGGTGCGGGTAACCATTGAGGTTCAACCATGCCCAGGCCTTGGGAAAGGTTCATTTCGGCGCGTCTTCTTGGTCATACATCTCACGGAGCGTCTCTGTGGAATATACGTGAGGAAATTCAAATGCTTGGAGTACATTTACACTATTCAGACGTACTCGCGTTGATGTATGGCGTCTGTCGTTTTAGGAAAGATTTGAGACGCAAACAGGTTGGGACTCTTGATAAACATATCGAGACCGTAGACAACCGTCCTCTGGAAATGCGCCCTTCGTTGAAACAGACGATGGAAGAAGATCAACTTGTCTCTCAAGAAGAAGATGCCACGTGTGAGTAAACCTTCTCTCGCCAGTCCAGGTCCAGCATTCAGTCATTCTCTCTCAAGGAAACACCCTCTGTGGGTCAATCCACACGGCCACGTGCTACTGTTGAAGTACTCATCATTGGTCGATAACGCCGGCAAGTATATGTTCATGCTTGGACCAATAGACAGTTTGCGAAATTCGCGGCCGCCATTTTTTTTATCGACTTGGCCGAATTTTCGAACTTTTTCAAATATGATTCGAATATATTTTATTAGCTGCTTGCTTGCTAAAATATCTTTATGCAATTCTAGTGGCTTACTGTATGTCCTTTCGTTTTTTGAACGCCTCTGACAGTGCAAAATCTCATTGAAAAAACCCAAGCAACGGCAAAGTCACCAAAAAAGATGGCGGCCGCTAATTTCGCAAGCTGTCTATAGACATACTGCGAAAGTCGGCCATGACAGGTCAGAAGGGGAAAAGAAATCTGGGCCTAGCCTAGTGCATTGTACAGACGGTAAGCACAGGAGCGAACTGTACAAATGCACTGGGCCAAGGTTTGTTTACCCCTTCTGACCTGTCATGGCCGACTTTCGCAGGATGTCTATGGGCTCTCGTCTTGCCAAGACGCTATGCCTGAGACTATGAGAGCGTTCACTATGGGCTATCCATTCTGCAAAAGGGGACGTGAGATGTGGAGGTCAACTGAAGGGGGGGGGGGGTAGTCGTTTTTAAAATGAATGTCAGACTGCTGAACCTGGACATTTTGTTATTGCCTTGCTTTTAGATTTTCGTTGCGTTGCCTTTATTGCTAATTAATTTCTTCCCAATAAAAACCCCCTAAAAACAAAAAAGCGGAATTTACTGCAAACTTAACTGTTGGTCATCAAACTTTTCAAACACTTCTTTTTTCTTGGTGGCAAGCAAAAACCGACTGAGGAGTTGAGAGTCAACAAACTTGATTCTGATCTGTAAAATGAGAAACCGACTGAGGAGTTGAGCGTCAACAAACTTGATTCTTATCTGAAAAATTCTTTTTTTTTCATTACGACAACTAAAGACTGGTATGTTGTTGGTGCTTTCCTGTGGATAACAGTTGATTCCGTTTAACGACAGCCTCGAACTCGACATTCGGTTTCACTTGCTTTGCGCTTGTGGAACCTCCACGGAAGGCCTGTTAACAAAACTTAACCATCATCTGTGTAGTCTAAAACGCCATCTCACCCGCTGTTACTTTCAAGTGCGTCTGTCAGCTTGAATACACGACATTCCCCAACTTTTCCCCAAGACATTCACCCGACAGTTCTCAAGATCTTGCAAGCGATCTCAGACCACGGTACTCATTTCGTACGGTCACGATCGTTCCTTTTTTCTTCCCCAAAGCTCTTTTCATCTCCTGTCCAAACGCCATTCTCCTTGGCGTCAAAATTGCACGTTTTCCAAACCAATCATCCAGTAATTTAATGTTTACTTTCATCTGGTCAAGATCGTCTGCGCACAGATCAGGTCTGTAATTTTACAGAACCGTCCTGGGGACTCTGCTGCACAGATTTTCTGTAAAATCTTCTGTTATTTCTAACAGTGCGGGAGACCAAATTGGCTGCACTTCTTGTTGTTATTACACTTTGTTTTCCTTTACATTTTAACGACAACAACCAATCGTGTAGAAAACATGGAACGTCCAACAGAACGATCTGCACTTGTTGTTATTGCACTTTGTTTTCCTTTACATCTTAACGACAACAACCAATCGTGTAGAAAACAAGGAACGTCCAACGAACGATGATGCATAAGCCTAGATAATAAAAAAAGTTTGCCGCGTGTATGATACTATGGAACAATTTTTTGTGTTGTTTCACTATTTTCAGATGCATGATGTGTACACAACCTCTGGCTTCTGATCACCTCTGTCAGATGAATGTTTTTTCCGGGAAGCGAAAGAACCAAAAGCTGCTGAAGCAAAAGAAAGAGACGATTTTTTTCGGGATCTGTTGGCCGAAGGCGTCAAAAAGAACATCCCACAGAATTTACAATAGCATAAAAACTAGTCCTACCCTCTTTGTTTGTCACTTCAAGAAAAAAAATCATGGTGCCTTTTTTATTGGTCTGTAGAAGACCTCCTATGCATTTCTAAATATTTTAGTATCACCTATTACTTTTTTCTCTGAGGAAGTTACGTCTAGCTTTCTCATTCGGTCTGTCAACCTGACAACTTGGTTCATCACTTATTCTTCTGAACACATTTTTTATTACGAAAAACATCGCAACAGGTCGCAAAGTGACTCAAACTAAACGTCATTTACTGATAGGCAGTGTTACATGTACGATTCACAGTCCCGTTGTTGTCGTCGTTATAGGATATGAAACATGAAACCACTCGCTTGCCTCGCCCACCCCCCGCACGGCCTTGAAATCTCATCTCAAATCTTTCATGGTGTGCTGTTGGTAACGAGCTTTAGCAATTGATAGCGAATTCTAATCGTTGAAATACAAAACGTTTACGTTACTGCTTCTCTTGAGAGCTTAAACAAATACAACTGAAATAGTCCAGCAAAATGCAGAGGGAGTCCTCAGCGTCGATTCCGTGTTTATTCTTTTGACTCGCTGCATGTTAATTAAGGACTTTGTTAATGATGTTTACATAAATAAATAAATGTTTACATCTATAACAGCATTTGGAAAATGGTCTGATTTCGTTTTCACGGAGTTGGATGAGCATTGCTGGTGAGTTCACACGGAATATTTCGCTAGATTGGCGTACTTAAAAGTATGGGCTAGGATCATGCAAGTTGGCATGGACCCGAAACGTTCAGCAATCCCTTCAATGTGTGTTTACTATGGTGGAATTGAAGTCACGATTTCCATATCGTCTGCTCAATGTTTACCTATATTTCACACTCCTCTGCAGTTAACGGGATGAAATATGAACGCTCCCATCGACTCGCCCGGCCACTCGGGAACATCTACCATATTCCCGGTGGTCAGTGCGAGCGCCGTATTCATCATTTCGACGACCCCCGCCATCTTGACATTTTACGGAGATTTTCTGCGCGCGCACTTATCTGGTAGGCAAACCTAAACACGTGATTGGTGCAAAATACGAATCTGCCTGCCAATCAAATAGTCTCGCACCAAAGAAATCCGATAGCAACCAAGATGGCGGAAAAATCTAATACCAAGATGGCGGAGGTCCGTCCAAACGATGAATACCGGTACCGGTACGTTGAAAACACGCAGCTGTACAATGATAATTTTTATTTTGGCCCCTCGTGCATGGCGCAGGTGGAACCGGCGGGACGAAAATGTCTGCCAGTACATCCGAAATCAACTTTCACGAGACTTTCTTACGTCATCCAATCACATCGACTCATTCTTGTCTTACCGGGCCTGTTGTTTTCAACATCCAATCACATCCGTTCTTTTTTAACTACATGTATGTACAAATAGTTGATCAACATTGTCAGTGGTCTCTGTACTTGTACCCGAGGGATAATTTCGAGGAAAATCCGATATCAAATGTTTCACAAGTAAGCCATATGCGTACAGGTTTAATTTCTGTTTAATCACATCCCTCTGAGTACTTGGCCCGGTTTAGGTAGGATATATCATGCCACTTACGGTCACTTGTACATACATTGGTAAAATTATCGACAGAAAACCGCCATAACCCAGACAGAACATATGCTAAATTGGCAAAGCCCATGGCATTTGAATTAAACATCTAATCAACAGCTTGTGTATTTGATACCGTGCAAAGTGCTTTCAGTAACACAAGACAAAATGTTGGTGAACATCATCTACACATGAATGTACATAACCTTAAGTCTTGTAAGAGTGGCATGCACGTTCAAGTGCGTTTCATTTCAAGGTGAACCATTACCAGCACACGCTACCGTCGCCAATTTCATGACTTGTTTCCTCTTCAGCTGAAATGGATATTGAACTCCTAGCAATCAGTTGATATAACGGAGGTTATACGTTTTTGAAAAATTGCCATTTCTCTCCACCGTATTCATCTTTGTAATCGTATAATTAAAGCAAATATCAGCCATCTGTCGTTTTCATGCTATCGGCCCTTCTCAGAGTATAAAACCGAGTCATTTTCTCTGAAAATAATCTAACTCCGATATGACTGTGATATGGCAATGTCGATTGAAGCACTAAACGCACTTGAAAGGTATTTCAATACTTATCTGGTATGTCGAGAGAGAGGGTGACTGTACATGGAATGAAATGAAAATGTTGGGGTTTGAAGATGGTTAACCATTTCTCCTCTTTACAGGTCCTTGCAGCGTGGTCCAGGGCCTTCGGGAGATCAAGGATTAGGCTACATTCACCTTGATCTCAAATCAGACACCTCTAACAGCAGCATCGGACGTTCTGGTTGCTATGCCTGACTGAGAAACGCTCAACAATCGCCCTTCTCAACTAATTTGTTTATTTCGTCACCTGAGTGGCGTCAAATTAAAATCATTTTCATTCCAAAACTACAAAAAAATAAAATAAAAACGAAATGAAAATTTTAGATGGGCAAGAACGGAAAAGTAGTTTTCCCAGGACACGTAAATGAACCTTCGCCGTACATAAAGGGCCAATGCACAGGAACTTTCCATGTATTTGTCCACGGTGCACACGGGTAGGACTTCCGCCCTTTTCGAATATTGCCCTAATGACTTGTAGTTGAAAAAGAACGGACGTGGAAGAAAAGTAGCGGGACATTCCGCATATAAAACTGTAAAATGAACTTCTGCTTCCTCGGCAGTGCCACATTTATACCTACAGACCAAGCCCGATAGTGCCACGTGTACCTCCAGACCAAACCCGACGCAGACCACTTTCCCAATGACATGATGTCAAGTGCATATTGGATTGCATCTCGCCATCGAATCTGGATACAATTCAACCGGTTCAATTCAAAATTGCCACCACTTTGCTCCAATGTTATATTACAATGGACAAAGGACTTGCTTCTCTTGAAGCTTTCGTATATTTCAGACTTAGGCAAGGGATACACTGAACGCGATTTACCCATCGCGCGCGATTTTCGCACGAATCTCTTTTGTTTCGGAGGCATTGCGGCATGAAATAACAAAGAAACAACGCGCGCGATGGGAAAATCGCGTTCAGTGTATCCCTAGCCTTACATCGCCAACTGCTTGAGCGGCTTTCAGCGTCCACTTCAATGCTTTGTAAATAGCAAGGTCAAGAAAAATCTGATTACTGGTGTTAAAGCTTGGCCTCGAGTTCCATTTGGCCAGGCTGGAAGTATAAAGGAAGTCAATTGGACAATTCAATAGTCTAAGACAAGAAATTCAAACGTTCTATACTTCTGTCGATAGAAAGGGTTTCAAAGCTTCCTCGGGATGGGAGCCACGTTCACCATGGTGGGGATGGCCATACGAGTTGCCCTTGCATTTTGAAAGAAAAGTATATGGTATATGGCCAAATCCTTTCCTAAGAGAAGATGAAAATAAAAGCCTTACCTAGAATGCACGGTTGAAACAAACCAACATGATCGATTTTGAGTGAAGCATCTAAAGGGTGTTACAGAAAACGAATACTTCACAAGGCTTTTTTACCCATTGAGTCTTTTTTTCTGAAGCACAGGCCCACCAAGGGTAGGCCTACATGAGTGTCCCTGCTCCCTAACTACCAGCCTACATGTAGTTCCGTTTCTGCTGGCTGAGAATAAAGTTAAATTTCCCGGGAATTTCGTGCCCTCGCTTCCCCTTCAACGTCATGTTCCTTTTGTTTGGCACTTGGCATTGTTTTTTGATTTGGCCTACCCGAACAATAGACGGATTATAGACTTTTTAATCCATCTGCTATTGTCCGGGTAGTTATCTAACTCTGCCCTGATCTGGCCACGGGAAGGTCTGCTGGGAAGGCCAAGGAAGAATGAGCAAAAGAAAACAAGAGATTCGGTCAGCATCGGCCTATTGAGTCGGGCAGCAGGCCTATTATATTTCTATTGAAACAGGAGTGGCCCGCTTGGTCCGATGCCGAAGATTTTGTACGGAGTTACATAATACGGTGCGGGTAACCATTGAGGTTCAACCATGCCCAGGCCTTGGGAAAGGTTCATTTCGGCGCGTCTTCTTGGTCATACATCTCACGGAGCGTCTCTGTGGAATATACGTGAGGAAATTCAAATGCATGGAGTACACACTATTCAGACGTACTCGCGTTGATTTATGGCGTCTGTCGTTTTAGGAAAAATTTGAGACGCAAACAGGTTGGGACTCTTGATTAACATATCGAGACCGTAGACAACCGTCCTCTAGAAATGCGCCCTTTCGTTGAAACAGACGATGGAAGAAGATCAACTTGTCTCTCAAGAAGAAGATGCCACGTGTGAGTAAACCTTCTCTCGCCAGTCCAGGTCCAGCATTCAGTCTTGCTCTCAAGGAAACATCCTCTGTGGGTCCATCCACACGGTGGCCACGTGCTACTGTTGAAGTACTCATCATTTTCAATACTCATCATTGGTCAATAACGCCGGCAAGTATATATGTTCATTCTTGGACCAATAGACATACTGTGAAAGTCGACCATGACAGGTCAGAAGGGGAAAAGAAACCTGGGCCTAGCCTAGTGCATTGTACAGACGGTAAGCACAGGAGCGAACTGTACAAATGCACTGGGCCAAGGTTTGTTTACTCCTTCTGACCTGTCATGGCCGACGTTCGCAGGATGTCCATGGGCTCGTCTTGCCAAGACGCCATAGGCTGGAGAGTATGAGAGAGTTCACTGCAGGCTATCCATTCTGCAAAAGGGAACGTGCGATGTAGAGGTCAACTGAAGGTGGGGGTAGTCGTCTTTAAAATCAATATCAGACTGCTGAACCTGGACATTTTGTTATTGTCTTGCTTTTAGATTTTCATTGCGTTGCCTTTATTGCTAATTAATTTCTTCCCAATAAAAACCCCCTAAAAACAAAAAAGCGAAATTTACTGCAAACTTAACTGTTGGTCATCAAACTTTTCAAACACTTCTTTTTTCTTGGTGGCAACCAAAAACCGACTGAGGAGTTGAGAGTCAACAAACTTGATTCTGATCTGTAAAATGAGAAACCGACTGAGGAGTTGAGCGTCAACAAACTTGATTCTTATCTGAAAAATTCTTTTTTTTCATTACGACAACTAAAGACTGGTATGTTGTTGGTGCTTTCCTGTGGATAACAGTTGATTCCGTTTAACAAGATTCAATCGACAGCCTCGAACTCGACATTCGGTTTCACTTGCTTTGCGCTTGTGGAACATCCATTGAAGGCCTATTAACAAAGCTTAACCATCATCTGTGTACCGGTAGTCTAAAACGCCATCCTATCTCACCCGCTGTTACTTTCAAGTGCGTCTGTCAGCTTGAATACACGACATTCTCCAACTTTTCCCCAAGACTGACATTCACCCGACAGTTCTCAAGATCTGGCAAGCGATCTCAGACCACGGTACTCATTTCGTACGGTCACGATCGTTCCTTTTTTCCTCCCCAAAGCTCTTTTCATCTCCTGTCCAAGCGCCATTCTCCTTGGCGTCAAAATTGCACGTTTTCCAAACCAATCATCCAGTAATTTAATGTTTACTTTCATCTGGTCAAGATCGTCTGCGCTAATCAACGACATGTAATTTATGGAACGCCTTGAGCGTTTAATCACCAGCCACGTGGAGGATGAAGGGTGGTCAGAAAAAAATATCAATCTCTATATGTCCGGAAAAACAGCTGCTTCAATTTTTGCCAAGCGGCTTACGTACTCGTTGCGATTCTATATCAAAAGGGAGTTTGGCAAAGTTTTTGTTCTCCGAGGGATGATGATGATTTATCTGTAATCACCTAATCCAGAAATGATTACTTGGTCCGAAACTCAGCAGTTTTACACAACTTTTCGAGGATTAGCATCCTTAGTTGGAGAACGGATCTCAACATGAGCAAGAAGCCATAAACAGTTCGTGATGTTTTAACACAATCGGCACTTTGAAACTGACGAATAGATTCTTGACGATAAAGATCGACATGTCTTATTGATATTCAAAATCAAATGTAATGTAAATGCAAAATGATTATACATGTAATTATTTCATCACGTGCTATTTGGCTGTTTAGCTGCACATTACCTTCCTCACCGTCGTCATCTTCAACATCACCTCCAACATGACAGTGATTCTTGAGTTCATCATCATCTTCGTCATCTTGAGCATTACCGCTCTCGTAAATGTGGTTGTCGAGCTCATCATCATCATTGTCATCTTCAACGTTATCTCTCACAGAACAATGATTCTTGAGTTCTTCATCGTCATTGTCATGACAGTGATTCTTGAGCTCGTCATCATCTTCGTCATCTTGAACATTACCTCTCTCGTAAATGTGGTTCTCGAGCTCCTCATCATCATTGTCCTCAACGTTATCGCTCTCTTGACAATGGTTCTCGAGCTCCTCCTCATAACTCATGACAATGGTCCTCGGGCTTGTCATCATCTTCGTCAACTTTAGCATTACCTCTTCCATGAATATGGTTCTCGAGCTCGTCATCACTGTCATCTTCAACATTATCTTCTTCATGACAAAGATTCTGGTGCTCATCATCATCATTGTCATCTTCCTGACCAGACGAACCCACCTTCCTAAGCGTTGACAGCTCATGGTCAGGAAGAGTAATTAGATCCCTCAAAACATCAATCAATACCGAAAACAACAATTAAACATCGGGTTTGTTCACGTATGTGAACAAACACAAAAATCAGATCATTTGACGATATCGTGTATTTCCGTAAAATGCTGAGATGTTGACATTGTTATCCTGTACATGTTGGCAAAGTTTAAACTAATTTTTCATCCAGTTCCTCTTGACCCACGAAAAAGTCAAGCCCCATTATTGTGATTTCGGCATGACAAGAAAAGTTATCTCTTCACCAAAGCTTCAGAATGCCCCATTACTCGTAAAACATTGCCTTCCCGGCTTAGCCTAAAAAATCAAGCCAGGCAACGCTTTTTCACAGAGGTGGCTAACGTTAGGAAAATTTCTTAGATAAATCTCTTGTTCAGAAGATTAGCATAGGACCGTAACTGATTGGGAATGACCACGTTGGTGTAATCTTTGACAGCTAATGACGAGGCCAAGTCGTCCTCTAATTTTCCTTTCCCTTGGAAAGGATAAAGAGGACGGCGTTGTCTTAATCAGCGAGTGAGGCATGATTTGCGAAGCAGGGAAGGGTGGGCTACGCTGCTTTTTGATTGACCACTAACTTAAATAATCACGGCTTACTGAAAAGTAAGCACCGTTCTTCAAAAGATTCGAGTTTGAAGGCTGTTTGGCGACAGCTGAAGCTCGCCCGATTGCTTCTCGAAAAACATAGTTTTAAAATGAACAGTAAACAAAATGAAGTTCTTTGGCAATGAATTCGCAAAAATCACTGATGTGAAAGACTAATTACGTAATAAGCATGTGTTCATATCTGACGTAACTTCCATCCTTTGTCAATAATTTTTTCCTCATCTCAAGGAAATATCTCTGTCTCTTTGACATGCACGGCAATGATCCGTGTCTCTGGTGGAAACGTTCGAGAGAACGTGACGTTTCCATTTTTATAACCAAAAAGATACGGACGATATCACGTCTTTCCATTCACTGTCTTTAACTCGATCGATATGTTGTATCGGTTGGAAAAAAACCTCCTCGCACTGAAGCCCACTTCAGGGAGAAAAAATGACAAATTATATCTTTTCCTCTAGAGGATAGACACCGGGACAAACCCGAGCATGGGCAATCGGTACGCATCGCTTGGCGCTTATAAACCCTCCAACAAGCAGCTGCCGATATATAAAAACTAATACCTCCTACTCAGAGATGACCGCGAGAGATGAACCAGAAATAGCTATTCTCGCGGTACAGCGATCTTCGAAAATTTATCGACTGACCACTGGGATGCGAGGGAAGCTGGGGAACGTGGAAGGTTTAATTCCCTTACCGACCCCACTGAACCTTGACGTCTCGCATTTAGTTCGCCGGAGCCGTGCGCCGTGTAATAGATAATTGATAGGTTGTCTCTCTAGTCTATTTCATGGGGTGAAAATCGGGACCTTCTTCAGGTCTATGTGAAACCTCGGAGTCATTTTTATTGGGTCGATGGTGAAACGAAACTAAGATGACGTTAGTTGCTTTGACTAGGGGAGCCCCAAAACACCATGCCATGATGCAACTTTCACTTTAACGGCAAAGTTGCCTGTGGTATCATAGAATTTTAACTGTCTCCATTGTTACGTAACACCTTTACAGGCTGAGATATGGTATTGGGCCGAAACCTGACGTCGAGCTCTCGGCCCTGCCTTGGGGTCTGTCCCACGCTCCGGTATCGGGCAAAAGGCTGGTATATAGCCGATGTCGGCTTGAAAGGAAGCCGGGTCAGCGACCGATGGCGGGTATCGGAATGAGTCCGTGAATGCCCTCGACCATTTTGAAGGTCCATTACGCGGGTCTTGCCGACCATTTCATTTGACTTACAACCTTCTTGAAAACATATTGTAAGCAACGGTATGGATATTTGGTCATTTTGATAATGGAATTCTGTTTTTGTAAAATACCATTTCTTCCCATAAATAGTGTTATAAGATGTACAAAGAACTTCAGCCAGACTCCCTCCAACCAGGACTAAATCATATCTTTCTGATAATTCGAAAGAAGCTCTGCAGATTTATTCATTTATTCCTTCTTTCTTTTGATAACTAATGTGACTCAAGTGGGTTAATTTTCTCCTATTTGCCGTTATTACTTCCGCGTAACGACTTTTTCTCTTAAACCATACGAACATTAATAGATAAAAATGAAAAATTATCAGAGAATATGTGGCGTTAAAATACCCCAGGCTAATATGTATATAACATTATATAGTGATAAAGACGATGTGTGCTATGCCGACCTGACATTTAATAGCAGAGTCAATTTTCTACTAGTTCTAATTTAGAAAACCTGTGAAGATCGCCCCAAACCCAATCGTAGCGAGGCAATATTCGGAGACAAATAGAATTATAATTACAGTAAATACTTCAAAGAAGGTTTCAATATAAGTACATGCAGTGCTTTTATTAACAATTATAAGCAATCGACTCAATTCGACGATATCGTCATGAGATTAAAAGGAAACTAAGGTCCCTCTGGGAACGGGAGATGGCAGGTGACTTGGTGGCGGTTAGGCTCCACGCCTTGTGTTAACATATTGGAAAACGCGCCGGCCTAATAGGCCGCGATGATTGTCAACTAGCTCGGAAAACCCATTTGATCAGAATTTTCACCTGGCCACAATTTTGAATTGAAAAATAAATTGTATCACTGCCAGTTCGCTTGGCTCATTGAATTAGCATGCTAGCTTGCATGAGAAGTAGCCAGAACCGCTAGCGCCTGGAGAGATTTATAGACCGGAGTCATTGTAGCGACAGAACGGTCAGTTTTTTCTCGCGAATGAATTTGACAACTGACCAACGACGCGTAATGGCTTCGCCGACATTTTGAAAAATGCAGTTTCACTGGAATTGGACGCTGCGCTCATGCGCACAAAATATATCCCTGGGAGCTGGTATTGACGTAAAAAAGATGCAACGCGGCTGTAGATGACAAGCGGTCAGTTTAGTAGAGGCAAATCTTGACTACAACAGTGCTAAGCTGGAAGGTTTATGACTTGGCTACTTCAGCTGGTCAGGTCCTAGAATAAACCCGTAAAGCTTATCCGTTAAAGGCACCCTGTACTCCATATTTTACGGTGAAAGGTACGATGATAAAAACCTCTACTTCGGGTCGTCACTTTGGTGTCCGTTCCGCTCTGAGTTCTCATTTTACAATACCCAAACATTTCCGGGGGCGGACATTCGTACTCTGCCTTTTCTCATCTTTTTCATCAGAATGTTATCGTCTGCCTTTAGCGTCTAGAAGGTTTTAAGGACGACTTTTTTGGGAAATACTGGACAGATGTAGATATTCGGTGCTTTTGACAAGGGATAACTGAGAGGTCTTTTTTATCCGATAAATGTGGATTACGTCGGTAGCATCCCTTCACCTGTTGCGATATTTCCCCACCAGAGGGCTCTCATCATATTAGCGACGCAAGCCGCTTTGTACTAATGGTGGAGGTTCCATTTGTGGTGGTGCAGCCATCCCGCCGATTCCACCACTGCATCCCCCCCCCCCCCGAATGGGCGAACCTCCGTCGCTTTCTCAGACGACCTAATCTTCCAACTCGTCAGCAGACGACACACCTTGATCCCCTGGCCTCAACTTCCATTCTCACTTTCTCATCGAGTAATGATCTTAGCATTCCGTCCACACACGCCATCTCATCCTCAACCTCCTCCCAAACACCCACTGCCTGAATTTTCAAATTGGTATACATGCACAATGACCACGGCGCGATAGCCAATGGCTCATGTTTACTCAGTGTCCAATGCATGGAAAATTAAATTTCTCCGTTCGGACACGAGAAGCTTGAGCAGCATGTCAATGTCTTCACAACAGTTCGCTTTGTCACTCTGCCCAATGCGCCTCAATAGATAGGAGAAGACAGTCAAAAGCTGCCTAAATTGCAAATATCCAATTCCTTCCAGAATTCCGTTTCACGGGGTTGCTAGCCGCGATGCAATCGGATCGCTGACCACTCAAATGGTAAATTACAAGACGGGGACTGCAGGGAGCGCGAAATGCTAGACGAGCAAGTAATTTTGCGGACAAGGCCATCCAGAAAAGAAACGAGTTGTCTGATGTGACAATTGGCGATGGGCATTGATACTCATTACCACTCTTGTTCATTGCAGCTGATTTTCGGTGTGTTTTAAAGCCCAAAGTATGCGTTAGGTTTTGTATCTTGCGACGGCCGACGTAACCTTTGACCTTAAGGCAACGTCATACATGTATATGCATGCTCGATAAGACTGTTCAAATCTATCTATTTGAATGATCTAAGTTACCAATTAAGTATTGGGCGTGTTGCTACACATAAAAGAATGAGTTGAAGCATGTTACCTTACCTGATGAAGGGTTAATCACACTAATAACAACTCGTTGAACTTCTCAAGTGATGAAGGTATGGCGGCCATTTTTGTTTCGACATAGTATCAGTCCAGCCTCGCTGTTACCACTGACTATATATAGGTTGGACAGGAGACCAGTATTATCAAGGTGGGGAGGGAGAAAAAGTCACCTAATGCATACAGTAGGGCTTTAAAGTCGCCCCTGCCTTTCAGTTCCCTTTATTTCTTTATTTCTGTCATCCTTCTTTAAAACCTAGCGTCCACTAGGGCGCGGACAAGACGCGGAATGCAAATTTAGTGAATCCGCATTCATTCGGCAACCTCTCCGCATATTCTTGAAAGGTTCCGTTCACTGTCTTTATCATTCCGGAACAGTTCGCGGCATTTCTGCACGTTCGGGAAAGGGTAAAACGACCAATAGGACTTGATGCGGAAGCAATGCCGAAATGACACATTTNATGTCCGCGTCGAAGCTTTGTCCATCTTGAAGTTAGCCAATCTAAAAGTGCATTTTACACACTATTTGTATGCATTTTTACGTCCTCCTTGGGTGGAGCCGACTTCCTGAATTTAGTCAACGTCCGATGAAGATCACCAACAGATTATCAGACGTTCCTCGCGCATGCTCAGTCTGTATTTTATCTTGATTTCATTAGGAAGTGATTTGTCGATACCTTCTGACCCGATGTCACCTTTCGAAATGTCCCACTCGCTCAGCATTGGACGCCGTATGACGGTCGTTATTTCATGAAATTATAACTTGATAGATGGCCGTGTTCTGCGCCATTTCCTGTCAATGCGGAAGTTCCAGACGAAGTATTGTTGTCGTCTGTGGTTTTCGAGGACAAATGTTGATACAATCAGGTAATGTACGGAGATCCAATGGGCTCAATCGCTTTGCCAAGCTCAGAGAGTGACTGCAAAATTCAAACCTCCAAATCAGCCAATTAGAAGAGGGTGCTTGAGCCTGAAGCGGCCGTTACATGATCAATATTATTGCACAATATGAGGCTCAAAATGGGCAATATTATTGCCGATCTTTCTTCTATCCATCATGCCAGAGGCATTCAGTATTCATATTTAAATGGTGTTCAAGCGTGAACATGCTTCATGAATTCGGCCCTATTGTCTGTAGGCCTACATCAGATGAACATGCATACTGTGCAAGCACACGGTGGCTCGCTCCTCCATCAACTGCCTTCTCCAGATCCCCATCAACCAGTTTGTTGGAGTTTCTATATACTCGTGAATGTCATTTATTCCTGTTAGACAATCACCAGTTGACCATTTGTGGTATTTTGTATGCACAGAAGCAATTCAATTGTCGCCTTCTCATCATTCGCTGTATTAGAGAGTCTTAACGAGTGGCATTGGCTATTTGGCTGGGAAGGCAAATTCAACGGATTGTCAAGTCCTGTCAGAAGGTCAGTGAGTGTTTCCTGCACTTGTAAACAATGAAATTTACTGTGACCACTAGATATCACTTGGTGCGATTACGTCGCTGTATCTTATGAATCCAAACAGGCGCAGATGACCAAACAAAAATTGATGACATTCTTGCACTCAATTATTTTCTTCAGGCCAGGGAATTGAGGGCCGTATTCTAGAAGCTTCCTTAAACTCTAAGGTTTACCTTTAGCTATTTGTTTGCAAGGCAGAATACAAAAGCTTAAAGTGGACCTTAGAGTTAAGGAGGGTTCTAGAATACGGGTCTTTAATTTTTTTGTTCAAGGCCTGTTTCTGGTTCTATTAAGGGCACGCTGTACTGAATTCAGAAAATGCTTACGTCATCCGACTTTAGTGTGGTGAAAAAATGTACTATGCTCTATCTGAATACATTAGAACTCCTGCCGGCACTTTTTTCAATGTGTGCTGAAAACGTGGGCTTGATTCTTTGAAGTACGCATCAGGCAAGCATTTTGGGGCCCTTCACGAAGTTATGAGACCACTACCTGCATTATCCTTACACTTTGAAAATACCGTAAAATTCAGTACCGAGGGACTTTATTACATTGTAAATTATACATCCCTTTCTCAGAAATGGGTAAAACTCTTGATGGTACATGTGGAATGAAAAAACGTTTCCAAAGTACGTCTTATTCGTCTGACTCGAGAATGATATGATAGCAATTCATTTCATTCGCAGAAAACTTATTATACCACAGTGTATTGTCCATGTAATTTGATATGTCTGGCGAACATATTACTTGTACATTCATAATATCGCTTATAGCAGTCGATTTCTTGGATAAAACCGCAGATTTAAATGACAGTTGGAGCGCAATCAGGCCTTCTCAGTTTACCAGTTATCTCCCCACTTCACTTTGGAGTATACCATTCCATTCTTTGTCAAAATGAAATTTAATATACCAGTATCTCCAAAAGAACACTGGTAAGTTAGAAAAATTACATTTTTCCGCCAAGTTGTTCATTTTAGTCGCCAGGGCCCGTCTGAAGATGATAACGGACACCGCGAGGCACCGCTCTCGTGGCGTTCGCTCCTCTCAGTGGCGTCCCTCGTCCTCCACGCGCCGCGTCCGCCACCGGGCTCCATCAGACCGATTTTATCCTGATGGTACTTCGTATTTCATCGATACTAAAACTAGTCGAGAAAAGTACCACTTCTCTGCCGATTGCTGGAAGTCGTGGCCGGAATTTGACCCTTTAGAATTTTGCTTTTCAAAAGTTGGGAATGTACACAATCTCTACTTTCTTGCCACTCAAAATGTAGTCAGGGGTATTCTTGACTCGAGGTACAGCTAGCAAATAGATAACACTTCACAACATCTACATGTAGATGAAAACGCAAACGGGTCAGATGTCTTTAAGACATGCTCACTGACCCATCAATGTGAAATGGTCACCGGGAATGGTCAAAGTGGACCATCCGCCATCAACTGCATTACACCAAGGCCAGACGGACGACGGGTAGAATTTTAAACTCCTGCGGTTCAATAAACCGAACGATAAATTATTTAAGGTGGCTGTTTCGATTATCAAACTTGTATCAGTGTGTAGTCGGTGGTCATTTGAAAGGCGAGATGAGGAAGGGGAAGCTGATGTGGGATACGTGAAGGCCACGGCAGTATGGCCATGAATGACCAACGATTTGACGTTCCATAATGAAGACTGATGTTTTTTCTTTGGATGGATGTGGTCGAATACCAACTACGGACAGTGTCGTTGCTGAATATACTATACAGCCAAGATTGTCAGATCATGTATAGGTACTGGCCACTTCTTTGAAGAAGTCTGATAATTGTCTTTGGAAGCAATACCTATATACCTTTCCAATAAAGATGGCGGTCTAACAGTTCTCACCTTATGACGTCAGAAGATGCCATCTTCAGTGGTCGCTGGCACGGTGTTGGTCAAGTTGGTCAAGTGGGCCATGGGCAAAATGGGGATCCTAGCTACGATAGAGGGCAGCACACCGAAACCAAGTCCTATACAATGGACGTCTTTTGTGTTGGAAATTGATCAGGACTGGGATGTCAGTTTCATTTCAATAGTTTTAACCACTAGTGACACCTATTGAGTCAGTGGGCTAGGGTCCCCATTGTCCGAGAGGATGCGTTTGGTAGTGTTACATGTATATCATGCTTGGAAAATGAATGGCCACGACGTCCTGCGGGAGAACTATAGGCCGCCATCTTTGTTGGAAAGGGCAATAAGAAATACTTTTGGAATCGCCGGATCTGCAACCAGTGGGCACAAAATTACGAAGCTGCCCAGTGTCGCCCTACTCCATGATGATGAAATTTTCTAAACATCACAAAACATTCAAGATGTCCTTGGCTTCGTCCAGCCAGCCTAATCTAAATCATCTTCCCTCCTCGTTTTCACCCGCTAAGCACCATGGTAATACCCTTCATAACATGCTCACCACGAAACGAAACTAATAGATATCAAGAAATAGATCTCAACTCGATCCTCGGACAATATATTGAAAACAGGATCATCTTAATGCTTGGGAGCACAAAGGTTCCCCTAATGATGTCCGGTGCTGTTTGCTTGGTCAAGGTACGAAGGCCGAGCCCAGAGCGCCCGCGGGCTGATGGATGGGGTCAGTATTGATGGATGGTCCGGCTACTTAATCGGCAACTATCAGTTCTATGACAGACTGTCCTGGTCATATTTAATAGGAAGTAGTCTGGTGTGTATGATACAAGAGTCTGGGATCTTGGAAACTTGGGTGTATTACCGGTTAATGATGAAAAATGACCTTGAAGTACACCGAAACATTTAATTGGTTGTGTTAAGTTCGGTCGGAGGCCATTTGGTAATGGTTGACGTGAATGGTGTACAGCCATCAGATGCTCAGGTCTTGTCAAGCATCATTGCCACTGTAGGCCTTAATTAGTCAATGATCAGAGCCCATATTCATAAAACTACTTAAGTCTAAGTGTGACACTTATCCTTTGTTCAACACAAAAGGTAAGTATCACACTTTGACTTAAGTATGTTTTTGAATACGGACGCAGAAGATCACAAAAGACCTTTCCATTCATTGTCCAAGTATGATATAACACAATGATTTTGCCTAAACTTTGTGCCCATGGTCCGCTTTACCAGCTCAGCGTGCCAGCGGCATTGAATGGTATTAAGCTTCTGACGTCATACACCATCGTGATAACTGTAAGGCCGCCATCTTTGTTGGAAAGGTCTAGCATTTATGACCATCATACATATATCTGGGCAGGAAAGATTGACCATGTCCCCAGTCTTCTCTTCAGGCGACGACTGAAGCACAATATTTCGCGTGCTCTTCGACTGCAGTATAATTCGATGTATTCCAGCAACCAGTCTGAAGCAAGTCACGTTCCCGTCCAGGGCACTTAAACTGTTAAAGTATAGCCTGGGATCCGGCCAAAAGAGGCAAGGGCTCTTTAATATAGTACATATATCAGTTACAAGGAGTCGAACGTTTGACGATTGTTGAGTGTGGAGTGTTCACCATGGCTCTCACTCTCTGAGTGTCCGGAACCCTTTCTCGATAAAATTCATAGAATCGTGAAGACCTCTCGTCAAATCACTTGGCATGGACGAAGGGGCTCAGTTGATGATACCCGTTTTCTTCGCAATCGTATCAGGTTTGTCGCTGGTGTGGGTTTATGAATTCAGAAGCTTGAGCACCCTCGTGGTATCAAAGTGGAGAAGGTCCGAATATCTCATTTGTTGAACAGTCCTTTCGAATTCAGAGCCGTTGTCGTTGAAAGCAGTACCGAGGGAGCAGTCCCATTCCATCCTTCAAATGGTCAAACAGGCTGAAGCCATGTTTTTCTCTTCTCATTTCACTCGATTCTGACTGTGTTAACCTTGAAATAGATCCAGCCTCCGCGGGGATACAAAATGGTCAAATAGCACAACTCCTTCTTCGTGCTCTCTTGATCTGAATCATGACCGATTCTTATGGTAATCCCACTTCCACTTTTGATGGAAATAAAGAGTAAACAAATATCGTGTGCCATTTGCCACAAGCAGACAATATGGTCAACTTATTATTCAATGACGGGTCATTCTATAATCCAAACACGTCGCCATACGCTGAGAAGCCGATTTCAAAGGCTGTCGTAATGTACACTTTATAAGCTAGTGCTCATCACGAGCAGTTTTCAATATTGACCAAGACCAGCCGACACTAAAGAAACTTTCAAATCGAGCAAATGGTCATTGTTGACAAAGAACTAGGCAATATAGTCGAATAAGACAGATCACTAGCGCGCAGTTCATTCGCTTGATGAAGACAGAAGATATAAACAAAGGGGTACAAAGTACCTCTATGATCTTGGCGTATTTGTCAAATGTCCAAAAGCAAATCCTCGTCGTCTGTATCAGAGTTCATAACAAGATTCACCCGTTCAAAATGATCTCTCCGTGTTTGCCCAGCCCACTGTGACAGGTACTTGGAGTTGAATGGCCATGATGAAATTTTCCACCTCGCCTATTGCCGGCCAAGTGTGGACACGGAGACTTCACAGCCAATAATGAGAGCGCAGTTGATTAATTCACTGGCATATTATTTGTCCTCTGCTGTTTGGTTGAGAAACTGAAGACTGACCCTACATTGACCCAAACGATCGGGAAGACGTTGAGCCCTGCCGGCATGGCCTCCTTTGATCACGATAAGTTTGGTCAATCGCCGAGTGGTGAGGAGAATTAGATGAAAATTGTACTTTTGATTCGGCCAAGCTTTATTGGAAGTTCAAAGAGGGATGTTCCAAAGCGAATTGGCCTTGTTGTGACCATCTACGAAATATAATGACTTTGGCTGAACTCTTGGGCAGTTAATTTGGATCAAAACTTTTAATCTTCGAGTTATTAATCTTGGATTAGCATTGTCAGTGCAAGTGAGAGATGTTTGATGCGTTTCTTCCATGGCGATTTCGAACTCGGGTCCTTTGTAAAATGAATAGTCTTCACAAAGCAAGCTGGAAGTCGATGATTGCCTCCGCTGATGAATCGGCAAAGTTGGGAATACGGATGACTGTAAACATTTGTCCCTGTATTGATGAGTCCAACCTTGGACACACAACGTTTGTTCCTCTACATGTAGATTAGTCCAACCTTGGAAACACTTGCTTTTAGACCCTTGAATCAACAGGAAAGTCAAGTCCCAATGCCTCAGTTGACGAATCCAATTGAATAAATGGCACTGTCATACATAAGTCAGGATACGTATCTGCTAAAATGCTGCATGGTCAATGCCTCCATTGACGAATCCAGTTGACTATATGGCACCAGTTGTGTAGTCGCTGCTGCAGTTACGGGAATTCAATAGGACACTTACTAAACTACCTACTGCATAGTCAATGCTTCTGTTGACGAATCCAGTTGATTACATCACCAGTTGCGTAGTCGCTGCTTCAATTACATGAATTCAATAGGATACTTAACAGAGCACTGCACGGTCGATGCCTCAGTTGACGAATCCTGTTGACTACATGGCACCAGCTGTTAATATACGAATTCAATAGGACACTCTAAAATACTGCATGCATGTAGTCGATACCTGGATTGACGACTCCAGTTGATTACATGGCACCAGTTGTGTTGTCGCCGCTTCAGCTACACAAATTCAATAGGATACTTTATAACAGAGCACTGCGTGGTCGATGCCTCAATGGCGAATCCTGTTGACTATATGGCACCAGCTGTTAATCACTGCTTCATATACGAATTCAGGGTACCTGACGAAATGCAAAGTCGGTGCCTAAATTGGCGAATCCAGTCGACTACATGGCACCAATTGCGTAGTCGCTGCTTCAATTGCATGAATTCAATAGGATGAAGTCTTCATGGTCGATGCCGTGCCTTAATTGGCGAATCCATCGCACCAGGTCTAGTTGCTGCTTCACCGGTACATGTATATCAATTCAATAGGATACCTGACGAAATGCAAAGTCGGTGCCTGAATTGGTGAATCCAGTTGACTACTTGGCACCAGCTGTGTAGTCGCTGCTTCAGATGCATGAATTCAATAGAATACCTGGCAAAATGCAAAGTCGAATGCTTACTTGATGATTCGCTGTTGGATACCGCGCATGTTGCATCTTTGTCCCCTGATGAATCGAACGGGACACGTTGTATCCTGCAGGCTGGAGGAATCATTCCATCACACGTTGCGCTGAATGTTCCACCAGTATGACGTCATAAGAGGCACCAGCGACTCGTGTTAAAGCATCTTCGAAGATTGGAGTCCCGCATTGTCGAAAGGGTGGCCTTCTTGTCACGGAAGTTTTAAATCCTTCAGGAACTCGATCCTCTTTTGGACGTGTGTTTATTCCGCTGAGAAAGAATCATTACAATTTTGGGAGGAAGTAGTCCACATCATACTAATTGCATGTATCGGCAGGAGACAGATTGACAAGACAAGCGATTAAACCAAATCGGTCCATTCATTTTTAAATTTCTTATTGTCCACCATTCAATTCGGGTTAAAATTCAATTTGCACGCGACGGGCAATTTTCCTGATTTATGATAAAGTGTCATTTATATGCAAATTTTCTTAACAAAAGGATTCACCGTATATCATAGATGGATGCAGTGTTAATTCGATCTGGTGGGCTCGTTATCACGCGGGGTGCCAAGGGCAGGTAGAGGGCATCTGTTTGCGGTGCTCGCTGCACGTCGCTCTGGACCATCATATATGACCACTGGACCAGAAGGACGCACGGACAATGGACGCGTCCATCTCACACCGGCGCCAGGGTCGAATGGTTAGACTACACCGGCACTGTCCTCGCTGAACCTACGGGGAGGCACGCGCCCGTCTTTCACGTGTATCATTTTTCGGCTGTCATCAATTCATCAACTTGATCCCCCCGTGGGCGTCGTGTGCCCGCCCCGGCCGTTTATACACCTGTAACCGGCGTCTCCACGTAGAACAGCAACACTCAGAGAGCGTCAGTGTTCTTTGGGGTCGTTGACCCAGAAAAGGAAGAGTGAAGAGCTTTGGTTTATTTGCATTTCCATTGATACTTGCCGCCATATTGAGGAAGTGTTGTGTTCCACCGCCAGGAGGCGTTAGTGTCATCCGCTTCACTGATTCTAACACCAGACATCAATTCGCTGTAATTCAACCTCATTTTGAACTCTGAACCAAACCAGTTTAACTTCACAGAGTTTATTTTTCCTGAAAATAGCTAAAGAAATCCCATATTTAGAATGATAGCTCTTGCGGACAAAGGCCAGTCACCCCTCACCGTGTTCTGGCATTTCTGTCAACGATAACAACCATTTAATGCATTGAAAAAGTAAAATCGTTCCATCGTACAATGAAGAATAGAATACTAAAATGAAAATCAGTCAAATGTGAAAATATTACAAGGAAACGAAGACCATGGGAATGCATTCAACATGGGGTTATTGTAATTTGGGAGTCAAATGAGTGCATTCCAGTTGTTTTCAAACTGTCAATATGCCACTCAAAATTTAAAATCTGGTTCTTAGCATCTGAAAGCTGGGTGGTGTTCCCCGGAGAGGGGAGCTTTGTATCTGTCAGAATGAGTGTTATCCTAACCGACGTTTCTTGAAATGTGGGCGGTCAACGGTCCGACATGACAATTGAAATCGTAAGGACTTCTGACGAATGTCATCGAGTTTTTCATTCAGTATAAGTACTTCAGGGTCTACATCAAAATTCACTGATGGTCCCCTACGAACTCGGATTCAAAAGATTGTGTCATCTTGGGGTTACGCTGAGAAATTGGCTCCTTCCTTTAAGCCAACACCGTGGCAATTGATGATATCTACATAGAACGCACGCTGGTTAAACTATTTGAGGTTTTTGAATAAAATTTGACAAGGTTGGATATGAAGAGTGTATTGTTTTCCTGTAGGTATCCCGTTGTGTCCCGCACGGTGAGTGTAATTCAGGGCGGTGAACCAACGATGGGGAAACTCCGGGTGGCCCTTGTCCGCGAAAAATCGCTTTGATAATTCACTATCGTGGCGTCAAAGACAGATTTCGATATTTCTTTACCATGACTGAAGTCGGATCTTTCAAGGGGCGGGAACCTTGGCGGCTTTCGGTCACACAAGTCAAACTTCTCGGGGTTATCCGGTGCATTTTCAAATAAAGAAAAATACCAAGGGCGTTTTGATATTCGTACAAAAGCATGCACGCACCTGTAGAAATTCGATCCCATTTTCATTCATAGTCCTGGGCAAATCGTATTCTTTAAACATCCTGAAATTATCATTAAAACACATCTCTAAATTTCGCTTAAGGCATCGGTATAGATTACAATATTTAAGTACTCAACTGAGTGTTTGACAAAATACTCTTGAGCAGCTCATAGTCCGCTAGCCAAGATTTATTTTTATTTGAATCTCAGCGGAAATCTTCCTCTATCAAATTCAGCGCGCAATAATACGAAGAAAAGCTGCTTGTCCAACTGCTGTTTTATCCATTCAAATTGCTTGCAAAATTTTAATCGCCCCATGTTTGTTGGATAACAAAAATTTAATACCATCACGGATCAACCGACAAGCTCTTGTCGCGCGCGCGCCATGCCAGCTCAATACAAAACAACTGCGGTTTTGTTTCATAAATTTATGCCTTGCTGGCACTTAAAAGACAAATTCCAATTATCCACGGCGAGAGAGTCCCCACTCCATTGAACAATGCTTTTCATTTTCAACGCGCCGCTGATCGTTGCTTCCGCGGCTCGGATGGAAAGCGTCCGCGTCCTGAGATTAATCGATTTCAAATTAAAATTGAAACGTTTCAAATTGAGCGATGTTCTTTGCTGTAGCTGCGGCGAGCACTGAAGTGTTTAGAGGGCATTGATTTTCTTGATTTAAATCATTATAGTTATGGTTTAGGGAGAATTGGATGCCAGACAAGTGTATCCCACACGTGAGACCGGTGATTAGGCATGAGACCGAGGCATGGCGGAGGTGCGGTGCTGATGAAGAGGTTAGAGAATGAACTTCAAATGTTGTTTTGATAATAATGGTGCTGCCTTTGTCAACTGCACCTTGTTGAATCACTCTCAAACGAATGGAAATCGGAATCGGGCAACGGTGAACATTCCCTGTCCCCTCTGCTCATCCTGAGAACATCAGGGGTTGTTAGCGCTCGCTCCCTTCGTCACCGCACACATCGTTTGTGTGCGGTCAATTTCCTCTCGTTTGCGGCAGGCTTAAAGGAAGTGATCGCCATCGTGGAAGCTGTATATTCACACGCCTGATGAACGTACAACCATCACAACGTTGTCTCCTTTTCGCATCACTCTATCTCGTCAGGATACCCGTCATGAACTTATCGGCCATGTTGCCTTCAGCCCATTTTATTGGTTAATTAAAGTAAAGCGACATTGCCGGATTCAGTTTCTACTCTATATCGCTAGACCTCTCCAAATTCTGCCCTCTGCAGGATTTCACTTCCGGTTATAATTGCCCGAACCGGCTACGGGCCATGTGACGGCTCGAGTTTCGATTTTATATGAACCCGACGGCTTCGGGGAGATTTGTAATTAGTTTACTGGTTCGAAATGAAGGTATTGTTACACTATCCATCCCGGAGGCCAGCGGGTACAGACCAGCGTGTTATCTACGCTTGAAATAAATCCAGACGATTTTCTTGACATTTGTTGGTAAAATTAACGTGAAAATTCTATAAACGTGGCGGGAGTGAAGGAAAGGAACTGTGCTTTCAAAGATGACCCGCCGCTGATAACGTTTCGGCGCATCCAATGCCATACTCCACGACAGCGTTGAAGTTTTTTTTGATAATTGGACGAAATTTTAACACTGCCGTCGACGCTAGATCGCCATCTTGAAAATCTTGACGTCATCGTCGGTGAGGCCGCCATCTTTTTGGTCTTTCAAGTGACGCGAACTTCGTTTTCAAACTGTTATTATTTGCAGAAAACAACTTGTCGAAAATGAAACAGAATAACTTTATTTACTCTATCGATGTTTGTATTCAATGTGTATCGACTCCATACCTTTGCACACCTGTCTCACTACAACATAAAATCTATATTGTGAGCGCAGAAAACGACGTGATGGGGTGACCGCTTTACAAACAGAAGAATTTCTATTGTTCGCTCCGAGCGCGCACTACTTTTCGAGATGGAAACCTAGCGTCGACACTAGTGGTGATATCCCCAGATAACGCCACCTAGCGTCAAGTTTGATCCAATGCAAGACTAGCGTTACCGTCGTTATCGTTCGCGAGATTTCTTAACCCGACCACCATCAAACGCCCATAAATATGTTGTTCCTTCCCAACAATCCAGCCACTACAAACAAAACTGACAGAACCAAATCATTTCTATTGATTAGGCGTCAAATTTTCACGATTGAATTCAACTAATTATTCAATTTACTCCCCGTGACGGCCTAAGCAGCAGACCCAGCCAGCCTACGTCAATTTGTTTAATACGGTTTCACTCTGATGAAGAATTAATTATTAAATGGAGATTTTAGCTGTTTTAGTCATCAGGATTAAGATTTGGTTTGCTGGAGAATTGACTGGTAATTTGAAGCCAATCCGGACTACACCGGTTTGATTACGTTCTTGTGTTGGCATCTCGTTACGTTTAATTTTTATCAAGAGATACTGAAACGGAAAACGACGCTTTCATTTTCCGAAATGACTGCCGCAAGTCGGGCCGGCAAAGATTGGTTCCAGATCTCACCGATAGCGTTTTTCGACATAAATCCAAGCGGTGATATATAGAACTAATCTAAACAGGCAGTAATCGATTGGTTCCCGTCTTTGCCGCTGCCCTCCCTTGGCGCTCATGGAGTGAGCGCCGCGGGAGTGTAGCGGCAAAGACGGGAACCAAGGCAGAAAAAACAGGAGTGGTAATCTCGCGAGAAGTGTAAAGTCCGCTGAAAGCCTCCTTAAATGAAAGACTGTGGCCCGTATTTTAGAATGCTCCTCAACGTATTAAAGGAGTTCCTCAAGGCTATTGGGAACTCCTTTTAAGGAGCATTCTAAAATGCGGGCCAAAGACTCCCGATTTGATGCCGTCTCCGCATGAATTGAGTGCATTCATTCTGATACACACTGTATAGTACAGCAAATCGTCTTTGCACGATTGCTGCATGATGCCAGCAACCACAACCGGAGCATCAAAAGAATTTTCAATAACGATGACAACATTTGATAATGACACTCTCGTGGTCAAGCCTTTTAATGTCGAATTTAATTGCGAGTAGAAAACCATATTCAGATGCGATTCGCGGTCAACTCTTACATTAGCCGCTTTAATTACGTGCCTTGTAGCTCAAAAGGAAATATTGTATCTCGTTAAACTTTTAAATGAGATTATTGCCAACGTCTGATATGACTTTGAGTCCCTTTCATTGTCCCCTCTCGATCTCCATAGCCGGAGGTAGGGCTTCAGCGATGTTGCGGGTGTGGGGGGATTTCCTTTATTCCTGGTCATTCCCCGGCATGACTTGCCGGCAGCGTCCGCATCAGAGGTGTTGGTGGTGTCATGGTGACGAGAGCGGTGCACGCGCGGTGTGAGGGATACCTTCCGGTCTTATCGCGGCCTTTGTGTTGGTCCTTTCGTGGCCGAGATAAGGTTCGGAAGTGCAGCCTTGAATTGAACAGTTGCCTATACCTGGCATCGATGCGAATACAAGATTTTCTGAACATCGCTGAACAATCTGTACTGTGGCCACTCTCGCAGCCATCGGTGATTGCTAAGGTTTCATGCATCGCTTGTCTACACTGCAACCTTATCAGCGGATTGGTCAGAAAGTTGAGCTCCCTCCTCCTGACGTCATCAGGGGTTCTTAGCGCTGGCTCTCTTCGTCACCAGAGAAGTTTGTCCGCGGTTGTGAAGGAACCTGAGAACCATTGATTACTTCTGGACGGGAAACTGGCCTGCACGCCCTCTGTCGGCGAAATATATATGTAAGTGGGCAACGAGTGTGCTTTCTGATTGGTTCCTTCATTGTAACGAGCGACTCGATTGGTTCCAACGATTTGGCACTAGCAGCGTCATTGGCTGCCTATTACTCTTCCGGACATACCGGCTGAAAACGTGACTCCATTCTGTTGGCCGATTTTCATCGTAATGTATCGTAGTGCCAAGTAAATTAAGAAACTGTGGGAATGAGAAATAGCAGTTAGTGAGCAAACGCCAACGTACGAATTTGGCCTTTAATTTAATATCAACTTTGGCCTTGCCTCAGATGAACGCCGTCCAAACTGCCAATCGTTGGGACGTCTCGCCACCACACACATCTGCTCTGCTCTGTGACAAGCTGTGGTCAGAATCTGACAACTATCAATAGCCCTTGATATCCTGGCATATTACCCGACATGCCTCAGTTCAATCTCTCAAAATGAAAACACAGCTGACATCGGTGATGTCTGCCTCTGACATTTTCGAAGCCCGAGATTGCCGTTTGAGCGGTCCGAACGACTCCCTGTCTCAATTCAACAAATCACTGCCAAACGTTGTTGTCTGAGGTTTGAATTGATCAATTTGATCCGCATTTCGCTGACAGAGATGGACGTCGTCTGCTATCAGTGGATTCAAAACACTACGATCAATCTGACACACTTACGATTTCATTAAATTGATTAAAGAACGCGGACCAACAGGGCGCGGCAGACGACCTGTCGTCATGGCATGTCGTCTGCGATGATGACATCTTTTTTCCCGCAATTAATCACCGATTGATATCTTGCGACGGGTTCAAAATCTGCGTGATACTTTTTTGACGTCGAAATTTTGTTTTCCGCAGTCGCGTGGGGAAATACTGTTTCTTAGAAAATACTGGAAAATTTTCCGTGGAATCGGATGTGAGCACGATGTGCGATAAATGCGTCAATTCATCACATGACAGACGAAATATGATAGGACAATTGCCATTGATTGCGTCCGTGTGGATTTTGAGTAACATTCTGTCCATTGAGAATTTACATCGCAGTTACAAAACATGTACATGTACCTGGCTTCCATCTTTAATGCACTGACCAAACCCAGTGAACACAGAACAGCCTAAATTACAGATAACCCACTGATTCCACCCTATCAAGAAAAAAATATTCACGCCAGTGGTACTGACAATGTACTCCTGGTGTCGTCCTTATTGGTTTTGAAACCATAGATTACAGTTCATCCCATCAGAGTAGAGCGATAATGCACACGATGCACTGCACATGAGCCCGTACTGGTTTCGGTTTACTTGACGTGATACGGACTGAACCCGTTAACGGACACGCGGACCGTAGCACGATTATTGCTGCTTTTGAAAATCGAATATAAATCATTCAAATTCCAATTAAATTGCCTCCAAATACGGCAAATAAGAGAGTAATGGTCCAGTATGATTGATAGGCAAGGTTTATGGAATATCTATGCAAAATCACCGGATTACAATTAACAATTCAATATGGCAGACCGCAATCTTCAGACTGGCAGGCTCCTGTCAGAGTCAAATCAGTAAATTTAAACAAACGCTGATGGACGATATAATTCATAGAAAGTGCAAGGTTTTATCTTTTCAACATTTTTCGCTGCCATCTGGTCGCGATTAGAAAGCAATGATTTTGCATCCGTGGCCCTACTAATGTCTTCGGTCGTTAAATTCAGGGAGCGTCTATAAGATGAGAGATTGCTAAAAAGCGCTATCAAAAGCGCTGCCCTATAGTTTCAGTCGATCTCAAGATAAGGCAGGGGCAGTCAGAATATGTTCAATCTTTGCCAAAGGGGCATCGAATGAGTTTTTCGTTTGCGAAGAAGATCTTCCCGAGTCCATGCAGTCATGCACCGTGCGTTGTAGGCCCATTGATGCAACCATAAGAACAGGACGTTTTGAAGTGGCGAACTGTCATCCTATACGTAGGCCTACCATACTGTCAGCGACCGGTGATGTGCGGGACGTACCCGTTCTTTATACAGTATTATTTTGTTGCTGCTGCTGTTTCGTTATCAATTGAATTCATCTTTCAATCTCATTGAAACTTAAACATCAGTCAATGATGCCGGTAAACATGTACATAAATTCAGCAGTAAACCTATCTAAAAACATCAAATGCATCAACGTTTCATTTTAATCACACCGGTGTCCTTTTGATAAGCGTTTTAAAACCAGACCAAAACAAGCAAAATAAGATTGATATCCACGAAAAAAATTTCGCGTATCAGGGTACATCTGACTCTGTAATAGAATTTCCAACATGATTGAGATGTCACATTTTAGTCCAGACAGAAAATTGCCGGTCAATTCGATTTTCTCCATCAAGGCAAAGCCATAAATTTTACCACTCCATTGATTTACGCGAAAGTTTCGAATATATATGTGTTAAGTTTAATAGTTTCGCTCGCTTCCACGATTTAAGGTTTCAAATGTGTCAACGCCTAATGGCTTACGGTAGGCCGTTATTTGAATTTGGAATTTTCACTCGTGAAGATCGGTGATTCTCACTAGAAAGTGAAAATTGAATTAGAATGCTATTTTCAACAGACGTCCTGAATCGTAATCGTGGTGTTCGTTTTGGTGATACGCTCTTGCGTCGTTGGATTGCGGCAATATTGCGATACCTTGCGAATGCTTTACTTGAATAGCCACTCCGCATACCACTTCGCATAATCAAACCTTAGGTCAGACTTTTTTATACAGGTACCTTGTTTAGCGAACCCGCCGACGCACGAAATTCCAAAAAATATATATTTATTTTTGACCATTTAGCAAACCCGTCGACGTTCAAAATCGCAAAACGTTCAAAAAAATAAATTTTTATTTTTATTTTTATTCCGACCGCCGCCCTTCCTGCCCGACAAATCTAATCAGCTCGCGGCATCTAGCGGCGTGAATAGGAACCACACTATGCACCCGTGGAGACCAATCACAATCGTCGTCTTATGCGCGGTCTCTCGTAGTGAGAACAATAAAGATTTATTTTGAAATAAAATTTTATTTTTATTTCTTCCTCCGCTCTCTTTGTTTTTAGAGAATGCTTTTGTGAATGGAGAAAATAAATTTTTATTTTTATTTTTTTCCGACCACCTCTACAAACCTCTGGAAATCGAAGTGCGCTAAACAAGGTATTAAAAAAGTCTAGCCTTATTCGCTGTTGCTGTCAGAGGCGGACTTTTCTGGTGGGTTACCCTCGGCCAATGTGTGCAACGGCAAAACATGCTTCGAGCCTTTATCGCAACAAAAACATTACTACTTCATGAGTTTCAAGTACAGTGTATTTGCCTTGAAATGCACTTCGATTTTGCGAAAACCCGACAATGCTTTGTTATTGCTTGGCAAAATTCAATCCTCGCCTCTAGTCCAACCAATTCTCCACAGTACGAAAAACATTAAAAACCCTTGACATACTATCAGGAAAACCGGCGGTCAATTTGGCTTAAATTTAATCTCACAGGCGCAGAATTTAATGGCAGTTAAATGTGAAGCATCGGCCGCTCCTGGGTGTAATGAAATATCGTCTGCTTCCCGAGAAGATTATGAATCTGAGTATTTCATTAACTGCCAGACTCAGATTCCCAAAGTGTCCGTGTTAAGTTTAATAAGAATTTCGATGACTCTCCTTCGGGGCTAGGCGATCCATCGTACCGCGACAATATAGTTATGCTCGAGAGGTCAGTTGGATGGTACGGACGAGATTTTAAATTGCTTTTAAAAGTGATTCATTTTCCGGTTAGCAGTTCAAGGTCGCCTTCCGTTCAAGCCGCAGTTTCGTATTTGTACATACACTTGTGTTTCAAGCAGCGAGCCATCGATATGCATCCGCGTCATCGTGCGAATTTGAGGGTTTCTTTCGCAGAAATTCAATTCATTCGCTGAAATGGGACGGTAAACTTTATTCTTGTTTTTTCCTTTTAAACACATCTTCCCTATCATAGATTGTGCCAAGTTTGTAAGCGCCTCCATTGTCACGGTCAAAACTTTGAGTGGATAGTTCCGCTTAACTCCGACAGGGGGTGCTCGCATGATATCATCACACAGCCCACCGTGTCAAAAGTCGGAACGGACCAACGGTCAGAAAGTTGCCGATTCCACCGCTTCTGTCCTCATAAAGAACCCTAATTCCCTGCTAAATCCAAACTCAGATGTCATATCATACCGAATCTCATCATCGTCACCCCCTGCTGTCTTGAACAACCCACGTCTCCCCGTCCTCGCTCCCCAAGCGGCCCGCGGTCCCAGCGGTCCGCGTTCGTGATAAAGTCACCAAGGTCTGATTGAATCGTAATCTGAACGTTTTAACACTGGCCCAGCCTCCGCGCCACTTTCATCCGCAGTTTCAACCCGGCTTGGCGCAGTGCAAACAAGAATCCAGCTATTGATTTTATCTCCGGTAGTCTAGACCATCCAGCAAATTACCCCGTGTCCTCGATGCACTGGGACCGAGAAGGCTGCTTGCCCGACATTCGGATAGAGAACTCCTCACTTGCGGTCAGTGGCCGAAAATCGCATTCTGATCTTCCACTCAAATCGATAACTCGTAAACCTATCGGTACGGATCCGTCGCTGCCGGGCTTCACAACTTGGAGGATTTACATGTGAAGATAACTTCGGCCCCGGCAAACTGGCGTGCTTCTGATAGGAGATGATAACACGGCTTCAAGGCCGACACATCTTTCGCCGCAAGCCAAGAAATGTACATTAAAGAGGATGATCATGTGTTGGAAAACTGGACTCGCAATTTGACTTAGGAGACTGTATATACAGGGTGTTCCAGAACAATCGTCCGTGGAACAAAAGCTGCTATTTTGTCCTCTTTGCCTCTTGTCCACAGACAGTTTTCTCAACACTCGTTGATCTTCGTCGGACGCCAATAGTGAGGTTTCGCAAATCTGACGAAACACGAAACACGAAGTACGAAATACGAAATTGGACTTCACTTCCATGACGTAGTGTACTTCAGGAGATGGTTGGTACCACAAATATCGCCTGCTGCAAGAGCGTCTTTTAGCGTATGACGTTATTAGACCGATACGGTGTATAATACTTTGAAATTTATCTTTGGTTTCCACTTCGTATCTACGAAGTGGAAATTTTAAAATTCAAAAATGCACCAACTCTCTCGGTCTTACATGATATGCTAAAAGACGCACTGGCAGCAGGGACATTTGCGGTATCAACCATCTCCAGAAGTACATTAGGTCCTGGAAATGAAGTCCAATTTCGTATTTCGTACTTCGTGTTTCGTCAGATTGCGGAACCTCACTATTTTCTTAGATTTGGATGGATTTGTTGAAAATGGCAAGAGAAGTTTCTTGACTTCAACCCTCAAGGGGTTAAACTTTGTGTTAGTTGGGTTTCTACACTCTATAAAGTTCAAAGCAATTGGAAGTAAATCCAGAGAAAACGCTTTGAATTGAAAATAATAGGATGCTGTGCGTTACAACAAGATGATTCGCTCCCCGTGGTCCGCCAGCGATTTAATGAAGACGAACCTATAAACATCGATCATCCCCCAATGAGTTAGACCGACTCGACACGTCAAGCCTGACGTCTGATTCAATTTCTAGTGAAGTTAGATTTAAACAGGGATTGATTACGGTCCCCTGTAACATTTGTCGCGATGGTTGACGGGCAGTGGTTGGAGTACGTGTCAACGTTGTCTACACTTCGTCGCTCGGGTCGGTGACAAACGCTGTAACAGTTGAATGAAGGGACATGTGGTTCGTCGTTAGGTGTAGGCCTACATTAGCGAGGTTTTGCAAATCTGACGAAACACGAAGTACGAAATACGAAATTGGACTTCACTTCCATGACGTATGATTCAGGAGATGGTTGGTACAAGAGCGTCTTTTAGCGTACATGTATGACGTTAGACCGATAGAGCTACGGTGTATATTAAACTTTGAAATTCATCTTTCGTTTCTACTTCGTAGATACGAGGTGGAAATTTAAAAATTCAACATGCATCATATCTCTCTTGGTCTTACATACGCTGAAAGACGCTCTTGCTGCAGGCGATATTTGCGGTACCAACCATCTCCTGAAATACATTACGTCAAGGAAATGAAGTTGAATTTCGTATTTCGTACTTCGTATTTCGTCAGATTTGCGAAACCTCACTGTTAAAGTTCACCTAAACAGTATAAAAAAGCCATGTGTGTCGGTGGTGGTGTCGTCGTCATGTTACTTCGAGGAGCAAAGAAACCTGTATCCACGACCGATGCTTCACGCGGTAAACGCGGTACGCCCCCTGTTCGGTGCCCAGTACATGTACGTGAAGGGTTAAAGTACGCTGTAGCTTTATCTCCATCCATTGACCTCTAGCCATCCATTGTTAAACTCCACATTATGATGTTATTATTGATTCCACTTTCAATTTAAAAGGATTTATGTCACATTACTAGCTATTTGTTTAAGTGATTGATGCCAAAATTTTAATGAGGAATTTATACCCAAGAGGACTTCGAATTAATTGCTATCGAAATAGCTTGGACTAAATACATCATGACGGCGTGTCTGCCAAAGATTCAACGTGCGGCGGTTTCATTTTAGTAAATTGTGCTAAATACACGATTTTCACGACGAAGATTTGCCATTAACCATCTGATGTTGAGTATAATTTGTCATTCTTTGTATGCATACTGCTTTGTAACCTTGGTATCACATTCTGTGCACGTGATGTGACATTCGCAAGCAATGATTGGCAATGACTAGGTGGGAAAGCGTTTGCGATTGGTTGAACGGTTTAGTGTATATAGGCCAATTTTTAGCTCACCTGTGGTGAGAGCTCTTACGATGGTGCAGCGTCAGTCGTCGTTGTCGTCCGTTTAGCAGGGCACGTTTTGTAACCGCTGGGGCTATTGATCTGAAACGTGGTACATATATACCCCTAGGTCATATGACCTACGACACCAAGTTTCGGTCCGATTCGATTCTTGACTTGGCCACCAGGTGGCTAAAACCCAAAACACAAAAAGTGCAATAACTCGTAAACTAATGACTGGGTCATCTCCAAGGTTTTATCGTAGGTGTATCTAATGGGGATACATACCGTAACATACCGGGTTTTTGATTTAACCTACTTTTCAAGGTCACAGAGGTCAAAGTTCAGAATTTTACCATTTGGTGGCACGTTTCAACCACTGGGGCTATTGACCTGAAACTTGCTACATATATACCCCTATGTCATATGACCTATGGGTAAGGTGAGCAAGCGTTTGCAATTTGCTGAACCACTTTGTGTATTGACCAATCGGCGGAGTTGGTTTTGACTTTGACGTCACCGATGGATTACCACCCATTACTTCGCCTCGTCACGACAATGTATGTCTGTGCCCTGCCCCGATATACTATTTGTTATGACGGTACAATTCCGGCTCTAGTTAAATGAAATTCAATCAGGCCAAAATATATGTTGTTGTTGGGTGAAGAAATCGCGGGTTAAGTTTTACACATAGCCACATCTTGACCAGAATCTGAACCGGAACGCAGCAGTGCAAAGACCGGCGCAAAATGAATTGAATTCATCATTTTAGTAATCTTATATATTTCATTCCGAGTCTCCGCTGATGAGAATAGATAGAATATCATACGAGGAGAGAAAATATATACGCCGTTCGTGAATTTCTGATTTCGCGTCAGAAAGCAGGAAAGGCAATTTGTAACCTGAGCTCAGCTCCTTTAAATCTCATCGACTCTCCCCGATGAAGAAATCGACGTCGAGTTTGACCCGATATTTCACACACTGACCACAGAGAATATGAGCCTTTCTTACACGCCATTCTGAAATACTTCTATATGACCTGTTTTTGGTTTTAGTTCATTGGCGTCAGGGCCATAGCTAGCATTAGGGACGAGGAAAGGGACAAACGTTACCGAAAAAATCTGTTTTTCACATAAATTTTGCCGATAGTGGCAAAAAAGGTCGCAAATTGGCAGAGGTGTTTTGCCCTAGTGCAGGACCAAAAATCCTTTGTCGAGCTGATAGTGAACAATAGGGTTCCCGCAAATGGACAATAGAGAGTTTTCGCAAAGCCCCCCGAGACGCCGCCAACGTGAACGCCAATCCCATTGTTCGATGCCAAAAGGATAGACGTTCGGGGGCTTTGCGAAAACTCTACAATACAACTGTAGTTAACGCGCACCATCGTGACGAAAGCTGCGGAAACGCTCGAAAGCATTGTTTTTTTCCGCGGCGTTGGTCACGGCGCGGAAAAAACAATGCTTTCGAGCGTTTTCGCGCACGGAAACGCTCCAATGGAAAGCCGCCCTAACGCTATCTTGCTCGCTGTCGATCAAAACCTAGAGACCGCTACTTTCAGAAAAACTGTAGATATTGGACGAATTTAAAGTTTCTTTTGTTGGATGTCCGTCAAATAGCGCGATATGAAATAGTTCTGTATCGAGGCCATTTGACAGCCGCGAGGTGACAGACTTTACCAAACCACCTTCAGGCGTACAGAAAGCATTGATCGAAGGAAAGGAATATCGGTGGTCAGCGACAAGACTCTGGCACCAGTGGTCAACGTCCATCACGGCTGTCCCCAGCGCTAATCCTGGAGGTAATAAATTCGCTTTTGATTTCACTGATTAGCAATAAGCCGGCTCGAATGAGATCACTTTTTCTACCATATTCAATTATGTCCGCGGCAAATTGGAAAAATATACAAAGGATGTATACGAATTCGTCTATTGGTTTTAACCGACTTCTATACTCGGCTGCGAAGGCGCGTTATTGCAGTTAATGAAACTTGCCGTTAGCATGGCCGGGCTTGTGTCGATTTGGGAGAGCAGTGCCACAGGTCAGTTCGACTGAACTGGTTTTTATGTTGGAAGAATGTCATTAATTTTACATCGATTGGTCATGGTATTGATAATTGCTCCACGTGTGACTAATAAAACACAATGGCCTATTTGACATCGCTGAGGTTAATTACAGACCCGAATGTACAGAAAGATGCACAGGAGTACATGTAGTCACAACTCATTTCCGGTCATTCCGCATTTCATCGCTAGAGGCGCCACTATCGTAGATTGCAGGGAGAGACCTCTGCCGGCGAGATGATAAACAAGATCGATGTCAGGCTAGGTATATCGTGTTCCTTCCTCCCGAATGCACGATGTTCTTACTCCATTCAGCATCCCCTCCACGGTTTCCCGTGGAAAAACTCAAAGCCCACTCCTAAAGCCCACTCATCTTGACACGGGTATACTGAGATCAACAATTAATATTTCTTAAACCAGCGAATGAGAAAATTAGCTCGAAGACAAATTCGCCTATTATATAATTAGACACAACAGTCAATAAAAATCAAATTCTTTTTATACCGCAGCAATATCCTGAGGAAAAATTGGTTTAATTAGTGCACGCGCTGCAGTTTTTAACACGCAACCGGCTTCTGAGCACGGCGATTACATCTTCGTGAAACTACCGCCCCAGCATGGATCGCTAAAAGTGAAAATGCCCCCCAGGGACCATTATCTAAACGGTATGAAATAATACGAAATGAAACAAAAACTTCTCCCGCCGTGAATTATAAGACGTAAAGTCAGCACGCATGAGTCAGCCGCCGTTTCGTATTGTAGCATTATCCACTTAAAGCTGTACACGCGAACAAAAGTTCTAAAGACTCAAATCATAAATCGTTCGGGGACTTCTGAATCGTTTAATTTGATATAATGTGTTTTCACCTTAAGCGATCGTTTCTCGTGAAGAGAAATAAAAACAACGTGGTGATTTTAGAACGCCCGATCGCTTAAAGGAACGCGCTGAAGACACGGTAGAAAAACGTCCCGTTTTAATGGCCGATTAAACCTTGGGCGGAGTTGTTTCATCGCTTGAAATGTATTTAAATCTGATGTTATACCCGTGGGGGCGTAAAACTGGACCTGTTAAAGAAAATGTTGTTTGCGCCGCATAAGTGCATGTATGTATTTGTTATGAAGTTCCAGTCAAAAGGTGGCAGCCCCAACGCCATTCATTGCATTGACGTCATTTGTAAATGACGTCATTATCCACCAACTGTGGGACAAAAGGTAAAAAGACCCTTGGTTGGCGATGTCGTAGTGTCCTCCAAAAATAGTTTGTCCTAGGCCTACCCGACAGTGCACTGAGTCAGAAACCAATTTTACTAGGCTATATACCGTAATCATTGTCTCTCAGACTTTTCTCCATGGGATAACATTTCCTCTTACATCGACTGTACAAACCGATAGCCTCGTTCTGTCAATTTCAGTTGACCAAATTGCTAGTGCGAAAAGCGTTAAATATGATGTCTCAATTTAATGGGACATTAACCCAGTATTCCTGCGGGAGCAACCAGCCACCAGCAGCGATTGAAAAGCTGTCAACCTTATCTTTATACTCGTGGTAATATTTTGTTCACTTTAATAAACTATAGCTGCATATGAAAGCTTCACTGAGAGCGCGAACGATGGACAAGTGGCGTGTTCCACCCCAAGTATACCCACAAATATACATGAGCCACTGTACGCAGTGTACGCACATAATGGTCACAATAAATCTGAACAGAGTAAACTGTTGTCCCGACTCTCTTGGTAATTGACAGTGGGAATTTCTGTCTAGATTTTGGATTGCTTCATCAGTTTGGTATTGATCTTTTATTGAAATTGAAATTTCCATTTAAATTTGATTTCAATGATTTAGCGTCGACTGTCTTTATGAGATTGAGATTCGTTTCGTAATGTTGTTAAACTGCCGCGGGGATTTGTGTACACTGTATGTGTGGAAAAAATGTAGGTT
Source organism: Notospermus geniculatus (assembly GCA_002633025.1). Classification (NCBI taxonomy): domain Eukaryota; kingdom Metazoa; phylum Nemertea; class Pilidiophora; order Heteronemertea; family Lineidae; genus Notospermus; species Notospermus geniculatus. The sequence goes on from NMRB01000195.1 coordinate 367,238, forward strand.
AGGATTGTGTTCTCCTTTTTTTTTACCAAAATCGACGGCGATTTTTTCATTTAATATTGGCCTGCTTCAATTTCAACCAGGTCACCAAAAGGTAAAAGAGTGCATACCCTGGCAGATTTGACCGTGGTAATGGAGGCGCTTACAAACAAGGCATACCATCAGTAGGCCTACGTCGCCAAAAATTACCGATCAACTCAATGAAAAAAAACAATGTTCCAGGAACAGATCAAATAAAATCGTGAATTAAATGATCGTAATGTTGAAATATCTTTTCCCTGTTTATCCTCAATCATTTGGCTGCATAATGTCAATCACATCATGTCTAGTACTAAATTTACGTTCTATTTCAAGCTTACGTGAGGTAGAGTTTTGCCCACAATAGATGTAGACATTGCGTACATCCGCGTCCGCTTTTACTGCGAAACGGATTTGATTGAAAAATGAATTAAACCATTCCTGGTTAATGCTTTCATTATATCGGAGTCACTCGGTGCAGATATGTTGAAATGGAATTTGAAAAGATTCAAATAAAGAGGCGTGAGTTGTCTAGTGCTATCTCTCGGTTTGATGACCCTCACGCCAGGGGGCAAGAAGATTATTAAAGGTGATACCATATCCGCTGGTGAACCGATAAATTCGCGCACTGGTGCCCTCTCTGCGTATTACGTAATTCTACTCCAGCTCATATTGAATTTATAGCTTTTCCCATACTCTATGGAACGGCAAATTTGAAAACGTCCTAGCGCTCACGTGTTTCTTTTTCAAATTCAAAAAGTCAAATTACCTTGTCGGTAATGCACGTTGTCGTTGAGATTGACAGTTTAAAGGTATAAGAATCGAAGTTAATACAAGTCAGGTTGGTTGTCAGTTAGACCTATTCCCACTTCGTTTATGGGGCTTAGTAAGTCCTGGGAATATTCATGAAGCCAGAAGTCACGACTGATATCTGTATTCAATGAAAGGAAATACATTGAATTACACGTGACACAGCTCCGCCGGTGTTATGGCAGTCTGTATTGTATACAGGTGTCGCCAATCTGGTCATCAGAGGTCAACGCTCCTTGGATCCGAGGTTTGATCAGCGCCCTCTGGCGTCAGGATTGAGGTGTCGTCTGACCTCTGCCCTAATCTGCATGTTTCAATGGCGGCGGAAGATCAGCGGGCGATTGAAGCGACGCTTGACCTCTGCCGCAATCTACACAAATGGCGGGAAGATAGGGGTTGATCAGCGCCCTCTAGCGTCAAGCCTGAAGTGACCTCTTGCTTCCATTTCACTTCGTGTACTTACATACTTTCAAGAAAAAAAGGACAGAGTGGTTAAATGCAAACTAAGAGAGCAGTGGCTTAACGAGGTTTCAGCGATACCTCAGGGATGCAGGATTCATCTCGGCGCAACGGGGGCAGGGGGCTTGTCACTCCTATTGTATCAAACCACATATAATGCACATTTAATTATATTTACCAATAAAATGCGTATAGAACCTATCGTCTCCAAAACAAAAAGGATCCCTAACGAAAAATCAATTACACACTCGGTACGTCTCCAGGAAATTCAAACTGTATCAAAAGTAGATATAATGCAGCTTAAATGCCTTTTTTTGTCGAATGGAACTTGATTTGCACTTTACTTAATAAGTATTGGTTTTCATGGGCTCGGATATGAATACGACAGGCAGATCGGTTAATGATAAACCGCGGGTGAATTGAAATCTATTAGGAAAGGACTGAATTGACCTGAACCCGATATTGTTAAGACTTGGGTGAATCAGGTAAAATCGAACCATTTCAAAAATGAGAGGTGATGTTTAGGAAAACGGTCGCTAATAAGTTTACAATATCAGGTTGTTGGTAGTACCATTATGTTCCATAGTTGTTGCTATTAAATAAAACCACACGTCAGAATTTGCACGGTTTCGATTAGCCAGGTGAATTGTTGAGCATTCCGTTTATTGTCACCACGCCTGTCTGTCGGGCTTAAAGCGCAAAACACGCTGTGAATGATATTTTTGTAGAACAGTGCCCCTGATGACTTCAAAACTCATTGATGAGTTGATTAAGTCATGCTTTTAATGAGCGAGTAATTTCAAAACGGGTCATTGGGTGCGGTGCAATTTTTGTCGGGTCGTGGTTTAACTAAAAATAGGCACGTTCGTTTCATCTGTTTATCTTTTTTTCGCCATTTGAATTTGCTGAAACATTAAGGTTAATTTCCGAAATAGAGTATAATTTTGTCAGTGCACATTTTCAAAGTGTTGCCACTGGTGAGCCTTAATTCTGACTGGTGAAATTCACTCATTTGGAGTGAGGCAGGGACTACTGCAGNGGGGGGGAACGCGGCGTGAAACCTGCTTCCCCAATCTGCTTCTGCTGCAAATGCCTCACGCCCAAATACAAAGATCTTTTCCAGTACATGTAACAAATGACATGAGGAATAACAAAACCCACTACCACCAGCGTTCCTCCATTCTTGTAGGCCTATTCCCGTAGCAATATAGAACGAATTTTATAATAGGGAGGTTTAGAAATCAAACGATAAACGTAAACCATAACGACAACGTTATTTTTGTACCGAAAATGCAGTATAAAATCTGGTTATAAATGTGTAGTATGAAAAATAACGTTGTTGTAAAGTTTACGTTTATCGTTTGATTTCTAATCCTCCCTAATATTGTAGGTTTTACTTCTAGCTATGCTGGATCTTAACAATACGATTTTTAAACGGAAAGCCATTCGACCTCCTTACGCCAAAACAGGGATATCTCGGAGCGTGGTACTTATATCAATTCAATATATTTTTGCGATATATTTCCTCCGAGGGTTTCGGCAAACACGGCCATGACAGCTAGGAGAACACACACACGAGCCCTGTAGATATTTGCACTATACAATTCTACCTGACTTATATTTTCAAATCCCAAATGTTCAACGAGGTTTGCTGTCAAAAGTTAATAAAAATTCCTCCCTCAAGTACCATCTTTCTCCGTTGCAGCTTTAACTGTCACTTTTATGGACACAGCTAGCATTTGAATGTTCACTTAGCGGCCGGCTACCATCTTAATGTCACAATTTGAATAGATAATTTATTTTCAGCTAATACACAATTAAAACAACTCTAGCTTCTGAACTCCTTTCAAAAATCGATGGCCTTTTCAGATTTTGTAATGCGACTTGACACAGAACTGTTTGTAGCTTGGTGATCAACTCAGCAGTTGAAAAACACATACTTTTTTCATGCAACATTTTTCAATGCTTTTAGCATCATTCAAATGGTTTTCAACTCTCACCGTTTGACACTTGACTACAGAAGTGAAATTAATAAATGAATACCGGTGGTTTTCCAAACTCCCGGTGTGTATGATACTACACATACTTAAACAACCTGTGTCATTTCAAAATTTAATTTGAGAATCATTTTCCGAGCAGGTAAATCACAATGGCTATGTTTCACTATGTTTCACTCAAATTTGGTTTCTTTCGCCAAATGAACTTTGACCTCTCTGACCTTAAAAATAGGTCAACTCAAACCCCCGTTAGATATGTTGTGTATCCTTAGATGCACCTAATGTATAATAAAAAATTGGAGACGACCCAGCTAGTAGTTAAGGCATTATTGCACTTGTAGTGTTTTCGGTTTCGGCCACCAAGTGGCCAAGCCAAGAATCGAATCGGACCGGAACTTGGTGTCATAGGTCATCTGACCTAGGGGTATATGTGTACATGTACAAAGTTTCTGGTCAATAACCCCAGCGGTTACGAAACGTGTCCTGCTAAAGGACGCCGACTGACGACAACGGACGCTGCACCGCGCTGAAGCCGAAAGTGTTGGGACTCTCAGTGGTGTCGGTCGATGCGGTGGAAGGCAACCACGTTCTCAGGTGGCGCATGCGATAAAATCCATTGGGAAATTGTTCTAAGGAGGACCGACTATTCCTCTCACACCGCGCCTCCCAGTGGACCATCGCCCCTTTAACGCATCTGGACGGAAACTAGCGCATTTCCAAACTCCCACCGTCCTGGTCTAATTGTGTGGAATTGATTTCGTCTGGGCAATGACGTGGTGATGGCCTGCTCTGGTCAGCTCAATCGATCAACTCAAATTTATTGGCTGTGTAATTCCCAAATCACCTAGACCCCGGCAGACTGGTGACACTTGCTCTGTTCCTTACGATATGTTCCAATTCGAAATCCACTGAAACCTACATCTCTGTTAAAGGGAGACTGCGTCGGTGAATGGCGGCGAGTAGTGTATACTGCCGATACCAGATGGCGCTTTATAAATTACATGAATTTGATAATCTGCCGCTGGAAAAGTCCCAAGGCGCCGTTTTCTGGTGACCTTCTACCCGACCGTATTGTTAATGCTTTGTAATGGCTGTGACGTCACCTTATGCTTCATTATGATATTCATCACATATGGTTCATTCATTCAACACCTCATCATCATAGTAAAATCAACATCTCTGCCTCTACCGTGTATCTCTATCGCCCCTTCATCACCCATAAAGAAATTGTCGCCGGGGACGTCCCCTTTAAGCTTTGCATTCCTGAGATTATCACAGAAAAAGCGTAACCAATCCTGTCCAGAAAAATCTCTATACCTCATCTTTTGTAGCACCCTTCACCATTAAAGCCATCTCTTCCGAGATGAGTGAGTCATTTTAATCTCAAAATTGAATTACTGTCGGTTAGAAGTATTGAATTTGAATCCTCTCATTGACAGTGAAAAATTTCAACTGAAATTCTATATCCAGTTTGATTACAATTGCAAGAGTGAAAGGCGACGCCAGCCATTGAAAATGCCATTGTGACGTTTTGATTGAGACAATCCATAGCCCTGGTTAACCCTGTCATAATTTGAATGTCTCCGTCATAATATTTATAATTGAAAGGTCGGCGCCTTGTGTACTTGATCGACATTTAAATTTCTTAATTGAATGGGTGCATTACGGAAGTGTAGTTTTATTTTTGCAGTTCAATTTGAGATATCGTATTAAGAATTAATGTGTTGGTGTATGTAGGACGATAGAACAGAAAGTAGAGTAGACCATAGACAATAAACAGGGCGGTGTGATGAACATTATACTCGATTTCTTCTTGAATAAGGTTGATGTTTTATAAAACTCGCCAGGGTGAGATGGGGAACTGTTGGGTCGGCCTTACATGTGAAGCCAGTCCACATGTTGATGGTGTCGTTAGCGGGTTTTTTCACCGGAAACTCAGATATTTCGAAATTGTCAGTCGACTTTAAAAACACCCCTGCCGTATCGAGATTTGCCGCACATGTGCGCCTGGCTTAAGCACCTCTGATTTTCTCAGGATGAGGCAGAGTGTGGCTTCTCCGGTCCTTCTGTGACGTCATCTCTTCGCGAACCGTCCGTACTAACATCCCACGACTGAGGTCAGGCTGTCACCGATAATTTTTACCCCAAAGCCATAAAGTACGCACTGCTTTTCAATCACCTATCAAACCAACCGTGCTCAATTTGTCCACCGATATCAGAATCGGTAAACAAACGCGAAACAAAGGCGGAACATTTGCAATTGCCACACAGGTATTGTGCAAACTCCCTGGTCAACCATTGCTCAAATGAGACCCAGCCGGGCGCCCCACTGTTTTCAGGATATGCCTAAATGATTGATCATTGATCACACCCAGGGATATTAAAATTTAGAAGGCAAACAGTGCTGTAGAATCGAGAGATTGATCCCCAGCGCAATAGGCGCGAGTTAATTTCAGAGTGAAATGTGTGTTTTCAATTTTGCGTATGTCCATACTCGCCAGCAATACTGGCGCGTCATTACGCCGTTGCTATTGACTGTGACTAAGAGAAGACCGGCGTTTCTATGAAATCATAAATTGAACGCAAATTAAATAACGGGGTAAATTTACAAATCTTACAAAATGTGTCCACAAATCAAAACCAAATTGACAAAATCGCGGCTTTGCGAGTTTGAGTAAGGTTTGGTGGCATGATTGATGGGGGCTTGGGAAAAATCAACAAACGCACTATTCAAACTTCATCAATGACCTTTAATGCTGTTTATGTTAGCCGTAAACATGGAAATGGAGCCTGTGTTTTTCAGGAACTGCCGTGAACAAATTAAAGTGAAATCTACGGCCTTTTTTTGTTTAAATATTCGCTAATCACAATAATGAGGGCTTGCTTTCGATGGGAAGTATGGTAAGGACACGAAATCCACCCATAAAGACATCTTTAAATTGAGTTTAGTACATGATGTCATGCATGATGAGTTTAGGGCATGACGTCATAGCCAATTGAGTTTAGGGTATGATGTCATGCAGCCATGTGAATTTAGGACATTGTCATGAAACCATGTGAGCATGGGACATGATTTCATGCAGCCATGTCAGTTTAGGACATTATGTCATGCAGCCATGTGAGTATTGGACATGATGTCATGCAGCCATGTCAGTTTAGGACATTATGTCATGCAGCCATGTGAATATTGGACATGATGTCATGCAGCCATGTCAGTTTATGACATTATGTCATGCAGCGATGTGAATATAGGACATGATGTTGTGCAGCCATGTCAGTTTAGGACATGATGTCATGCAGTTAGGACATGATGGCATACAGCCATGTGAGTTTATTATGTCATGCAGCCATTAATCCAGCCAATTAGAGACGTTTGCAGTGGATTCAGAACCTCATCCAGTCTTGCTGTCATGGCGGGTTGGGTTCAGGGCAGTGGTTACTGTATGACAGCACCCCAATGATGGCAGTTGGGTCAGCATATCATCATGTCACCTGTGGGCGGGTCTCGTAACCTCAGGACAGGACATCTCAGATACATGCAGCCATGTAATGGCAGCTTCAGTCAATCTGGCATGGTGGGTTGATCCTGGACATGATGTCATACAGCCATGTGAAGGAGCTGGGAACCTACTTGGCATCTTTGCATTGGTTTCAAAGTATGTTACTGAACTATGCATTGGCACAGTATTTGTGCACATTACATGTATCTCGTGACGTCATCAAATCGGGGGGGGGGGGGGGTTANGTTACTATTTTTAGCTGCTGTGCGTAGTGCTATTATCCTTTTGGCATTTAATTGGTACAGGTCTATGCATCCTCCCTCATTGAGCAGAATATGGTGAAAACTTCATTTGATGTCTCCAATCAGATCACTCTGCCTTTGAAATCGGTATCAAAGAGCTTCTTCAAAGGTTTTTCAGTGATTATAAAAAACAAACAAAAACAAACAACACTATAATTTATGTTTGAAAATATCTTATTGCACTCAACAGAAGATAAAATATGACACAATTTTTGTAGGGTAAACTGAATCAGTACCAATGTGTGTGTCAGGGTAACCAGAACTAAAACTCTGTACATTGAGATGAACATAAGTTGTATTTTAGTGTACGTATATACACAATTGGGCTCACACCGGGACCCAGACTTTAGTCAGAATCAGAAGAGTTCTCACTGAAGTACTTCTGTTTTGGTGCTAGCTCCCTGACACACACTTTATATGAGGACTACACCCTATGTTGGCCAAAACATCTGGGTTCATACAGCCTGAATCAACCAAGCTAGACTCAAGAAGGATAACATCGAGATGTGTCTAATGCACGCGAGATTTTGTCTTGTTAGACTGAGACAAGTTTTACATGATTAATCCATTTGTTGCTTGAGATCAAAAATTAATCTTAATAGACAATTGCTCGTGTCTAACAGTAAGGAATACCCCAAACACGGAATCAAGAATCTCAGGAAGAGCAACCGTTTGTTGTATAAACAAAATTATCTGCCTCCCAAATACATACAACACACTACACTTAAGTTTTAAGGACTGGAAAGGGTACAGTCAGAGTAACTTAAGATATCAAACTATGATGTAACTTTTACTCTGTCACTTCAGTTGACCTCTTTCAAATCATACCGGTGTCAAGAAAGCTACCCCTAACAAAGGTACCTTCTGATGGAGAAGCTATTACCAATGCAGAACTGCTGTGCTTGATGTTGCTTTAGCATAATGAGCAACCAGGGCAGCAAACTGAGCCACAACAAGGTGTTGCATCATGGAGCTGCCATAAAAAGGTACATTTTCAAATTTTTTATAAGGTATCATGGAGATACTGTACCTTAATAAGGTACCTTATCATGAAACCATCATAATGAGATGTCACAACATAATGAAGTTATATGTTATGACAACAGGTACCACCACAAAAGGTCACCAGAATAAGGTATCATAGAGGTACCATGAAAAGTGACAAGTTCACCCACACTGGGACAGAAACATCGCACTATGGCTGTCCTTTGATGATCCTTTCCAGTCATTAACACCTAAATGGCGAAGAACTCTGGGCTTGAACTCTGGTGAGAAGGTATCAGATATGTTCTTGTCAGGAACATCAATTTAAGGGATTGTATATAAGTTGCAAAACTGCCTCTGGTATGCATGCAAGTGAAATTCAGCGACCCACGAGGACACTGAGACTTTTGCTCTCCATAATTCTACTAATGTGGTGAAGTTTGAACTATACAATGTAAAAATAGTGTGCTTTCGAATAATTCAACATCACTGCAAGGGAAATAAATATGTAATAACAAATGAAATGGCAAGGGTCTTAAGCATTGTACGTAATGAAAACAATTTAAGCATTGAAATCTGTCGTCTGTTTCACAAAGGTACACTTAATCATGTGTGCAGATATCATACAGCGATATGTACACAATCTGCTCAACTTGATGTGAGATGGACACCACCATTGTCTTGCATTTAACACATAGAACTGCTTCTTGGGAACAAAATGCCTTTCTTGCAATAGCATGGAAAGACTTCTTTACTGCTTCTTGGGGTCAGAAATGGATTAAGTCACCGTGGCACTTTGAATACAAATGTACATGTACATTGCACATGAATTTAACACCATTCAACAGGTTGAACTGACATAATGTCCACTACTGATTCACATAAGGTTTAAAACGTGTAGGCCAGTGTCCATATTCATAAACACACTTAAGTAAAAGTGTCATACTTATCTTTTGTGTTGAACAAAGGATAAGTGTCACACTTAGACTTAAGTAGTTTTATGAATGTGGACCCTAGTGGTGATGTCTAAGAATTTAAGTATATACGATTCATATATCATGTGATATACTAAACATGTGATGTCGTACTATAAGTTGTTTAGTCAAAACTGATTCATGCTGAAAATAGTTATGTGAATTTAGTCAGCGACAGTAAGGTGGCAGTATGAATCGAAAATGCTAAGTGTTCAATGTGCAATTAACACAAACACATACACATACATGGTGGTAAAAATATCAGGTTTCCTCATAGAAAATCACAGGAAGAATTTTGAAGACAGTACGGGGAGTGACAAAGTCACACAAAGTGTTAGGTCGAAAAGATGCATTGTTGGTGTTGGTAGATACGTCCAACACTGTCATCGATAAAAAAATTCAGGCTGACTTGATGCATACTAGGGAATGGGCAAAACGGGTATACTGCTGATTAGCATTGGCCATAAGAGATGTTGTCAACTGCCAAAACATTTGTTTCACAGGAAATGGGGAAGTTAGGCTTCACATTTATACTATGAGAAATATACACAGGCAATATCGGACATATGCATGAAGAGTTCTCCTTAGAAAAAAAATTAAGGGCACAATTTTTGGGAATTGTCTTGCCTCATTCAAAATGTAAGTCTCATTGGCAACTGGATGCATCCTATGTAATTGACCACAGTTTCTAGAGTTACTATTTTAAGCAAGTACGTATTGCTTTTGTCCCCAATCATATTCAAATGGCAAATGCAAAATCCTCTGTCATGTCTGTATTTGTTCATAAGTGACATTGGAAATCATTAAGACTTTAATCATTTAGCAGCAGAATTGATACCAATATTATGTTGCACAAAGAAAAATGCACACATATTTTCAATCTAACACCATGAAATTTAAAAACAGTGGAGGTCAACTTGCCCCTAAAAATAAGTGGAAGATGAGAAGGTTTAAACTTGGTCTGACATCATTTAAAACTGTCTCACAAAATTATTTTCAAGGTATATGTATATGAATCAAAGAAGTTAAGCATTCAAGTATTTCATCAAATGATAAATTGATGACACCATCTCCTTGTGTTTACACAGTTCTTCGAATATTTGACCCCACTTTAACAAATACAGGTATAAGTGCAGTGAAGACTGGGATTCTGTCCACCATACTGTAGAACGAATCCAACTGACTTGACCACGATGAATAGACTCTACTTCGAACTTCTCAATGCTGTGTGTCATATTCAGCTCTAATGCGTAGATAGGAGAGTCTGCAGCAGTTTAGGATATATTTCTCAATTATTAGCTCTCTGTTCATGCTTATTATCACCATCTCAATCAGAAGAAGAGATACAGTTCAGTGGCCCAATATTATTTCTTTACCTTCAGAGTAATTTGTGGATGTCAGATGTACACATAGCTCATGATGTAGGATTACTTGTTGTAGCAGTTTTTCACCCTTTTTGGAGAACAAAATGTTACTAGACTAGTCACATAAAAAAACCTTGTCCAACCTGAAGCCAATGTCAGATAAATTCACGATCTTAATTCAACAATGATCAAAAGATGATGAATTGTGAGAAAAAAATGTTCTGCTGTCATGCAACTCTTTGAAAAATTACGCCATCAGATTTCTCCACGCTAAGCACCATGGTCAATTCTGCTGTGCATACTAATTACCGTATCAGGTGTCTCATGTGTTGCTTTGTAAAAATAAGCAGTTTTAATGATTGTCTTCAGAGAATATGTCTGAAATGTAGCGCATGCAAAAATGAATTGGAGTTAAGAGCAGTTGAAATTTTACATGTCACGCAAAAATAATGGCAAAAAATCTTGACAACAGTGATGTTACCAGAGGCAGTCTTGACCAATACAAATTACGGGCGCAGACAGTACAGTGTAAAATGACATCACAAAAGTTGGCAATTGCTTGCAAAATGTGCAATGTACAGAACCTACCACAGACAGAAATGCTGCAGGAAACCTGTAATGTTGTCTTTGTGGCTAAAAATGCCTGATTTCACAAGTATAAAATGTTGCAACTCCGAATGTTAATGGCGACTGTTATAAACACCAGGAGTGGTATAGAAAACCGCCTTGAGAATTTTAAACATCAGTTATGTTGACTCACGACTCATTTTATTTGTTTTTTAACTTCATTTGCTAGTTGCATGAGAAATGACTAAAATCGTTTGAGAAATGTAAACATTTTATGCAGGTTACCCAGGTAATAGCAATTTTATGTTTTGTACACACTGGGGGAATCATGTTCATTGCAAATTCTGTTCTGAAGGGAATATTTATATTTCACAGGCAAACTGCAAAACCAATATTTGTCACCGAGATATCTATAGGTGATAGCTTTTGGTCTTGTTATACGGCCACAATAAAATCAATGGGATAAAATGACATCTGCTTTCATTATTCTGTCACTTTACAGTGCATTTCAGGAGTGTAGTTGGTTATCTTTGCCTGCACATGGAGTATACTAATGCACATAGATGTACATCATATATCGAGTGAAGCATTGCTCGTCAGCATTGGGCAACAAGATGTACAGGATGATTCAAAAACATTTGCACAATTTTAAATATAAACCTCAGCCTGAAATGCTCAGGCACTTTCTATAGATTTTGTGGATTTTTTGCACAAAATTTTAGGGTGACTATACATGTATATGTGCATCAAAGCAGGGAGCAGGTCGCACAAAAAGAAGATACAAGATTATCTATACAAGGGTTTTGTGGATAAAGGTGCAAAATTAACAACAAAAAATAAAAGGTATATGTCTCTAAATTCATCCCATGTGCACATAAGCTTATCAGCACAACTCCTTATTTTTTATTGATCGATTTCTCTTAATTGATTGGAAACTAAAGAATATTGGTACCCATGCGTTTTACAAAGACGATAATACACATTCAGCCATTGTCCATTTCTATATCTTGGAGAGCATATCAACATTAAAGACATGGAAGTACTAGAAACCTGACATTCAAATTTTGACTAATAATCGGAATTTCATTTGACATGTCAAGTTAACATTATACACACTACAATTCATGATGCCAAAAGCTATTTATAATTGCATTTCACCCACTGCTAGCTAAGTTCATGCCACCTTAAGTTTGACACAATCTCCTGTACATCTAATATACGAAACTGTGCTTCATGTACACGCTATTGTGGCAAACCTAGGGTAGAAAGTGCTGAGATCATGACAACTAAAAGTCGTCTGCTCCTTATCACATTTTCTCATTTGTTCTCAATCACGATTTTGACAATACAGACGACAATATCAGTATGACAAGTAGTACATAATACATGTCCATGTGTCTTGTCATTCACCCTTCATGGACTGTGGTGGTAAAAACCAAAAGTATCAAAAATTCTGGATTCTCTCTGCACCAATAAGTGCTATTCAAGCCATTGATAGAACCATCTGGTTGTCACACGATGTGGTACATGTATGAATGAAGTCCAGTATATGCTTTTTACTTCAGTTTTATACAGTGCCCTCCATTGCAGCTGTGCAGCAGAACAGACTTAAAAGCATTTACTAGTACTTCCGTCATTCATACATGTTGTTACATCATGACCCACTGACTGATTAAGCAATACAATTCTCATTTTACATGTACGTGATCTTTTCTAAAAGGTTACCACAGTCCCTGAAGGGCATCAACCCCTTCTCACTCAGCTTCGACCCTCACGAAGAATCATAGAGTGGAGAAAAGGGTCCATGACAATGCATACACAACATAGAGATCCACTAACAATATGAGTAAAGACCTAGTCATGAAATGCGCCATGAGATTCCATCATAATATAGCGTCCTCGTCTGGCAGTGGTAATAATTACATTACTTGACGTACTTCCAACCTGGTACGTTGTCAAATTATAAGTTTCGTAAATGCGCCAAGCAATAAAAGGGTACAAATACTTTTCAACTATTATTATTAATTTACACTTTTCTCACTATACACCAATTACACCATGGGTGTCCTACCGCATTTATACATTATTTTCTTTTAGTTACAATATGACAAACAAATGAGTGCTGAATCAGAAGAACCAACCCCGTATGGCCATGGTATGTTTGTAATAAATAGGATAGTCGAATAAGTTAGATTGGGGATGGTTATGCTGATTCAACCAAATGATTCTCTCAGACTTTAGAACCATGCATGCCATGGAATAAAACATGATTATTCTATAGTTCTCATCCTGTTTTGCTCTTCAGGACAGATTTTTCATCAATAATAGATCAATTTGCACCAATAGATCTATGACATGAATAGATCTATGAGAGTTTGTCGATAGATCTATGACAACACTTGTCTAGACCTATGACTTTCTCAACAGGCATTTGATACCCATATGTGACGTGTAGTAATTTCAGTTCTGGGACCTTATTCACAAAGCTCCCCTAACTTTAAAGCCCCACAGTATTGAATTTTACGATATTTTCAAAATGTTAGGAGAGAGCACAAAGAGGTCTCATAGCCTTGTGAAGGTCCCCAAAATGCTTGTCTGATACGTATCAGAGAATCAAGGCCTAGTTTTCAGCACACATTAGAAAAAACGACAGGGAGAGCCCTATGTATTCAGATGAAGCGCAGTACATTTTACACTACGCTGACGTCGTGCACTGACCTCAAGAATCGCGGCGATGATTTGCGTTTTTCAAATTCAATACAGTGGGGCTTTAAGGATAGGCAAATCCTTTGTCAGGCTAATAGTTTTAACAATAGGTTGTCCGCAAAAGGACAATAGAATAGTTTGCGCACTCCCGTAAGTTACGGGAGCTTCGTGAATAAGGTCCCTGGTCATTTGCGATCAACTGAAAGACCAGTGACAGAGCCAGCTCATGACTTGAATTGTGGGTAAAGCTGTTGCCAGGGAAGAGATATCACGACTACTTGCTGCTTCAGATGTGAGTGCTGCCCACCTACAGGGAAACGATATTTCACTTGACCTGGACCAACTGTGGTACGTCAAAAGAATACACCAACAGTATGTTTCGTCCAATAATTTGTAACTTCTTGGAAGTCAATGCAGTCAGTCGTACCCGTACGCAAATACGGATTTAAAACATGGAAAACTGGATTGTTGCATTTCACCCTGACATCTTCCAGGCTGGGAACTTTTCTTAATTTTAAATGCTAAATATTTCGGCACATTCGTATGTATGAATTTCAAGAGAAATGAAAAAGTAACGTGGCATTGATTGACCTCACTGGACAAGTCACCATTCATTCTCCATTTTACCTTATTTATAATAACATGGATTAGTAACCCCTTCAACAAAGATTTTGCACGACAGTATAAAAATACAACATGTACAAGGTGGGCAGTTTTTTCCAGAAAAGGCATCATGATAATATTATCTATAGCTAAAATCATTGCACACAATTATAATATATATTTAATAAATTAACAAGACCGCAAATTTTCACACACAATGAAAAAGCAACATTGTCTTTATATAAGTTCAGGTACAGCCTTACGAGGACTTTACGTATACCAAACTATGCATGACACCTTCGTGTCGGCAATTCTTATATCTTTTGGAACGACTCACTCCCAGATCATTCATATTAAATTATCAATAAATAATTATTGTCTTATGTGTTCATAAAACGGATCATCGTCATATAAATATCATTGTGTCACTTATAAAGAGTACATTATCACCCTGAGTCTACGCAGGCATCTGCAGCCAAGAAACAAATACACGGTATACATTTCACCCTATCAGTGCCAAAAACAACTGTACAACGACAACAGTTTTCCCTTCAAGATTCTGATCCAGGTTTAAGTGAGAACAAGTGACTTCACTTAAAGGGATCGAGATGAAGTGAATGCACAGTTGGTCATCTCACCGTAAGTTTGCCAGACTCATCCATACATTGGTAAACAGTGTTTCTATGAAAAATACAGATGTTTCAGGCAAACTCACATGAAATGAACTGGGTAAGCCATTACCTCACTCGCCAATACATTTGTGATGATGCATCTTTACTGTTCGGTTGGGCTAAGTTGAAAGCTCACGGTCACTGGTTCGCTGATTTTCTTGTAGACGGGAAGGTAGACAACTGCCGTCACAAACTGACCCGCCTTCGTATCATCCATCAGCTTGAACGGCTGCATGATGAAGGATGATTGGCTCGTGAGGTCACATGGTGTGGCGTACGCGACTGGTGTCTTCTTCCCCTCATCGCTGTCGGTTGCCATTTCTCCATTACACGGTCCGTTCTGAATCGGCTCTAGGTGCATTGTCTTGGCGTGGTTCTGTTTTATATGATTTCTGTAGTTCGTAGCAAAGTTAGTCTTGTACTGACAATGAGAGCATCGAAACTTTTTCTCGGCGAACTGAGACTCATTACGGTGCGCCTGGCGAATGTGAAGCTTGCACAGCTTGCGTGATGGAAAGCGTGTCTTGCAGAGAGCGCAGCGGAATTTGGAAGATGACTTTCCGTTCGTGAGATGGTTGGTGGTATTCGCTCCAAGCTTGTGACACTCTGCATTGTGTCGATATAAAGAATGCTCATAGTGGAACACACGGTGACACCTGTTGCAGGAAAACTGATGCTTCCTGGGTTTGCGAATATTGTGTTTACGTTCCTCATGCGTATAGATGTTGCTTAACCATCTGGTCTTATAGTCACACTGCGAACAGCTATGCAGCTTGGCTTTGAAATTTTTAGAATACTTTCGTTTCAAGTTTTCACTGATACTATTTACATTGTTACTTGGGCTATAATCCTGCGGTTCAGCCTTTGGTGACAAATTGTCCTTCTCTGGAAGAGTTACCTCAGCATTGTGTTCCTGAAGCATGTGAATCTGTAGACCGACCTTGTCAGGGAAGAGCATACCACACAGACTACAAGTTTGAAGGATGTTGTCCTTCATGTGGGAGTTCTCTCGTAACATGTCATGGATGTACTCCTCCTTAATGTTGTGCTCGACAACCAAGTGAGTCTTGAGCCATTTCAGGCTCTTGAATCGGCGCTGACATATATGACAGACCTCTGTGTAATACCTGAAGTAGCGACTACCATCGGAGCTGTCCGACTGATTGTCATTCACAGGTGACTGATTACGATACTGACTAGAATCCATACTGCCACCATTACCAATACTGCCTTCCGTTGTTCGCTGATTCTCGTAAGCACTGAGCTTCATTTGAGCATCAAATATGCCGTCCATAGGCTCCTGTTTCACACGGCCTTCACTACCAGGCTTGCCATTGAAGTACAATGGGCTCTCCATCAACATACTCTTCTGGAGATCAGTTAGCTTAAACGCGTTCATCCCCATACCCAGAGACTCATCAAGAATCCCATGTTTGTTCAGTTTATGAGTGCGCAAGAAATATTTGTTGCAAAGTTCCTTATTACAGATTTCACATTTCACACGGATCATATTCGCCGGTTCACGCGTTTTGGACTTTTCCGATTTCAAATTCAGAGGTGAGGACTGGATTGGGTCAAACGGTACCGACGAGGTGTCTGCATTGCTGCTTTTGACAGTTCCCGTGCTATCCTGACTATTTTCCTCGAGAACCGTTGGATTTGTTGTTGGAGGAGGAAGAGGTAGTGACTGCGGTGGATGACCGTATCCACCATACGGAAAGTCATTGCTGAGAAATGGAAAGTACACCCTCTCCCTCTCTTTGGTGTAATCTTTGAACAACATATCCTCTTTCTTCTGAAGCGGTGACTCCTGCTTAATGTCCGAACGAATACCGTGCATGTTCAATTTGTGGGTGCGTAGGAAGTATTTGCTACAGAATTCTTTCTTACACAGTTCACAGTATGCCTCGGGGTCGATACCCATTTTCAAGAGTTCATCATGACGTAGAGGCTTATCACTATTTTTCAGAGCTTCTGCTTTAGAAAGAGATCCATTGCTTCCATTGAAACTGTCACTTTTACTCAAGCGTGATGAAATTGGTGAGACTTTTCCATCTGGAAGTGATGGCGTCTTGTTTTTGTCTCGATCCTGAGATTTCGGTGTCGAGCTGCCTGGCGGTGGTGGAATGCCATGCATCTTCATTTTGTGAGTTTTCAGGAAATACTTATTGCACACCTCCTTGTTACAGATGTCGCACATGACACGGTCTGCTAATTTGGCGGCGATCATACTGCTGAACATTGTTGGCATAGTAGGGATGTCACTGCCATTTGATGTGTTAGGAGGTAAGGGTGAGGGATGGTCGGCTGGTATAGGCTGAGGTAGTAGGGACACTGGCTTATCAACATCAGACGTTGGAGTGCTGGCAGTCTCTGAGTCTCTCGATGAGATACCATGAGCATTCAGTCTATGGATCTGCAAAGTATACTTGTTGATAAATTCCTTGTTGCAAATTTCGCACACAGCTTCAGGATCGACAGGTGGTCTTGCTTGAGGTTCAAACGGCCGTGACATCTGCTGCTCAGCCTGATGCCGCAACTCCCTCTCCCTTTCCCTCTCCCTCTCACGATCCACATGTTGCCTCATCTGCTCCTGGTGTCGCATATGCTGGTCAACCTGTTGCCGCATCTCACGGTCCCGATCCACATGATCTCGCCTCTGTTGTTCCATCTGTTGCCTCATTTGTTGATCTACCTGAAGCCTCATTGCTTGTTCGGCTTGTTGATGACGGATTTGTTGATCGACATGCTGGCGTATTTGATGCTCCATCTGCTGGCGACTTCTCTCATCGTGACGCTGCTCACCGTACGTGCTAAAGTTGATCGGCATGTTGTTATCACCAGGCGTCCCGGGGGTGCCTATCCTACTGGAATTTGTAGGCGTTTCACTAGATTCTCTCTTAATAGACCTTTCACCATCCTTGTCACCTTGAGGAGCGAGTGTATCGAATGGTGAAGAGGTAGACTGGTTGGAAATTGATCCTGTGGGGGAACGTTTCATTGGGGAATCGTCCAAAAACATTCCGTGTTTGTTGGCCTTGTGAATTTTGAGAAAATACTTATTACAAAACTCCTTGCGGCAAATCTCACAGTAGGCATCCGCGTTCAGGACTCCCATACTACGAAGAGCATCTTGGGACAGTGGACCAGACGAAGAGTTCGGACTACCAGTAGCACTGTCTCTATTTCTCTCATTTTCCATTTCCCTCTCATGATCCCTTTCGCTCTCCCGCTTGTAAGTCCTCTCAAGTTCATATTCTCTCATACGTTCTCCATCTCTATCGCGATCTCGTTCGAGGTCCGACTCTCGATCTCGGTCAGATTCTCTCTCACGTTCCCTGTCATGATCTCGTTCTCTCATCTCCCGATCTCTTTCACGTTGCTCACGGTCTCTTTCCCGTTCGCGATGCTCCCGTTCCTTCTCTCTGTCACCTAACCCTGGCGTGGACTGCAGGGCTTCTGAAGACTTGAGTGGAGTGGATGTCTGAGGTAGCTGTGGAAGTTGTGCATGAAATAGAGATGGACTTTGTGGTAGCGCCATTAACGGCCCGAATGGATTGATCAACATAATATTTGTCATGGAATTAGGTATGTTCTGAGGTAAAAACATCGGAGATGTGAGACCACCCATTCCACCGAATGGCAGGCTACTATCATGATGATGGTTGGCACGGCTTCTTCTACTAGCAGGTGGATCGGTCTGAATACCATGAACATCCAGCTTGTGTTTTCTGAGGTAGTACTTGTTACAGAAATGCTTCTGGCAAATTTCACAGTAGTCCTCCATGTCTGTCACACTACTACTAGAAGAGGTGGAGGTGGGTGTCTCCTGCTTTATTTTTGGCGGCTCTGAGACAGGTGGTGACTTCTTGCTAGGTTCTGGAGGCTGTAACGATGGCATCATCATTGGCATGGGTGGCAGAGATGACGGAAGTGAAGTGACAATGGGATTCGGAAGTGAGGCTGTCGCTGACGTTGCATGTGACATGGCAGCCAGATTTTCCGGTTGCGACTGCGGCGGCGGCGGTGGTGGTGGTTGTGGTATTTGCGGCAACTGTGGAGGTGGCTGAGGTAAGAACATTGGAAACATGGGATTCGGCATTGGTGGTACTTGACTGAGAGGTGGTGGTGGAGCCTGACTGGTGTTAATATTATCGTATATCCCATGCTTATTGGCCTTATGTGTCTTGAGGAAGTACTTATTGCAGAATTCCCTATCACATAGCTCACAGTAGGCATCGGGATGGAAGATACGCGTACTCTGAGATTTGTTCTCCTCATCACCCTGAATGTTATTATCCGGTGTATCCTGTGCAATACTGCCATCAGTGGGTGACTGCCGCGAACCCCTCATATCGTCAATATCACCCTGTTTTGTGCTCTCTGATGGAGCACCAGTGTTCTCAAAATTCTGACTTTTCCCACCATCCCCATCAACAGGATATAGTTCACTAGCTAACCTATGATATTCAGTTGGGTACACTGAGGGTAACCCCGAAATATCCATGGGATGTGCATGTGCATTAATGAGATGATCCTTCAGAGCGTTCAGTGAGTTGAATGTTCCTGGGCAAAAGTCACAAGAAATTGTATGTTCAGTGTCCATAAATACAGGGGTGTTACATCCACTATTGCTATTCGTAACTGGTTGATCATCCTTCGGAATGACCCCATCCGTTGTCTCCGTGCCCTGCTCAGGTTGTGGTACTTCCATCTGATCAGCATCAGTTGGAAGATCAACATGCTTCACACGCAGCGGTTTCGACTGTTTTCTCCGACTAGATTTGCTGTTTCGTTCAAGAGCTGATTCCATGTTTTCCTCTCGCATTTCACTGTCGACCTTCGCATCAATTGAATGCATCAAGTTGATGTAAGGTGGACTAGAAAACGTGTTATCGTTTGAATCCGTAGGCAGCATAGCATCGCTAGGACTCATTTTATCATCCATGTTTTGACCAATCATATCTGATGTAGTGTCATCTCCTGTTTTCATTTCACCCATACTTTCGTCTGTACTCATCAGTTCGAATCCAGCATCGTAGGACCTGTGTTCACTTATGATGTCGTCAGACTGTTGCATACTTTGAAGACTTTGACGAAGTCGGGATGATCCTGCCTCAGCAGCAGGACTGTGTCCCTGTCGGATGTTGAACGTGTACTATCAGTGTTCACTGGAGGTTACAATCTGCAAGTAGAGAAAGAGAATCTGATATAAGAAAGGTGTGGACAAGTCTTATTAGGGAACACTCAAATAACAGTATTTGATGAAAGCAAACCTGAAATTGACAAGGATTTCATGAATTAGTACAGCAACGGGTGGAGTCACTATAAATGTGGAAATAGTCAAAAACCAGGCATTATGAGGATTCATCAAACATTGTCTCACGTCCTCTGAAAAAAGACGAAAGGTCACTGCATGGCACCAAGTCTGCTATGAAACTTTTGGCCTGTGAAAAAAAGATTATTGGGTTATGAATATGAGCTGTCAGCGAGTTGACCACTAGGTGTCACTACGGCCCAATTCAATGCATCTAGCGGACCCAGTCATTATCAATCGAGCAGCAATCACGTAGGTTTTCCTGTACATTGGTCCGCTAAGACTTTGCTGCCATCTGTTGGCAATATGCGCGGCTGACTGCTCCTATTGAAGGTTTATCAAAACGTTTGACCACATATGTGACCTGTGACAGCAAAGTGAGTCAGAATGTGCCGGAAAGAAGACTCATTATGACACCAGAAAACAATTGCAGAAATGGACAAAGTCAAATTCACAATGAGCAGACAATGCTGAAAGCAACAAACCATTGGTGTCACCTCCAGTCTTCTTCTGTGCGCATTCCGACTCATTTTGCTGTTGCAGGATACCTACATGTATGCAGTTTTATACGATTGCCATTAATAAGTATGATGGGCAGAAAGAAACAGGACAATGTGATTCTTTATGGGATATGATATCAAGATTTTTAGGTTCCGCTATAATTTTTCCTCATTTTGTTCTTACAACAGGAACGAAATGAATCAGCCAAAGATGTGAAGAAACCATTTCCTTTGTCCTGCTCATCAAACAGATCAAAATACACAGTACTCAAAGTTTTGATTCGATCTGAAAAATCCATTTCCACAACACACAAAAATGTTTGTTCAATCCTGAAATTTTAGCCAAATTAGAATTAGTTCTTGGGGTTGATTACGAATTATCAACAGTGAAAAATAACGGTGTGCCATCAGCTACATCAACAAAGTCGCCATCAGATAATGAAACATGATACGAGATCAATACTTCGTGATTAGAAAAATTTATTTGAGCCAAAATTTTAACGAAGTGAGCGGACTTGATTACTACAACATCATTTATGATGCTTTTTATAAAACATCATTTCATAGAAAGTATAATTCATCGCATCATTATATCATCAATACCAACTGATATATCCCGCAAAAACTGGGCAATGCCCTATTTACCTTGCACACATCTGAACTAGGCCTATATACATTCTGATGCATGAAACTAAAGAATGTAAAATTTTCACCAATTACATTTGTGCATGGAACTCCCGGATGGAACTCAAGTTTACTTTTTACCAGCTTTGCTAATTTTCAGAGAAATGTGGGTGGAAATGTGACATTTTATCAAAATGTATCACAAGTACAAAGGGTTACCCAATTTCACGTATCGCAACTGTCCAGCTAACCATATAAGTAAATATTACCTTCAATCAATTTTCGAGGGCAGACGACATTGACTTTTTATTATCGTCTGCAACCATTTCGCCTGCATCAGATTTTTGTCAACACAGCCCTGGTCAAGATGGTCATTCATTTTATTATATTGAATATGTTACAGTTAACCAATTCCAACTGTCACCAATATTCCAGGCCATCCTGTTTCATTTATCAATATTACAGCCAATAAGGTTGGCCAGGGATGAGTCAAACCTTGAGCACAGTATCGTCCCAATGTTGCTGTTGCCAGTTGCAGCAGGGCGGAGGACAGGAGTTCTCACAATTTAACTAACTATAGCTGCAGGAGCATTTTCTCACAATTTAACTGTAACTATAGCTGCAGGAGCAATTTCTCACAATTTAACTCTAACTATAGCTGAAGGAAACTGTGCAGAAGACAACGACAGTCAGAGGAACATCTGAGACGTGGCGATAGCCACAAAGATACCACCATGAAAATCATAAAACTAGCCAATCTTGCCTTACTAACTGCTAACTGCTCTGCTACTGTGGTCACTTCATCCTGTTAGCTTCTGAGTCGAAAGTGAAAATTCAGATGGCATTAGCAGTGTAGCATCCACATGCTAATGTATAGAATTACTAAGAGTTCTCTTCGCTAATGCAAGCTAAATACATAGCCTTGAGCAGGAACGGTTGGGACGCCATAAGACCATTCAATTTCAAGTACAGTCTCAAGTGTTTTTTCTCCAACTGTGGCAGAGTCATCGATTCTCGGCAGCCAGCACTGATTAACCCTTTCTTGTCTGAATTATGTTGAATCAAGATATAATTTCTCAGAGTGAATTAAATGGAATATTTCAATAGAAAATTTGATCTATTTTTGTAAAGACTAGAGATCTCAGTGGGTGACTCATAGTACTGTGTTTATAATGTCCTTGTCCATCACTGGATGCTGAGAAAATTGTATTGAAAGAAGGGAATTTAGCCTTCATTTTGGTCAAATATTTGGGGATACAATGTAGTTGGTAATTTGCACTTTTTCCATTACTGCCATATATGACTTGAAAACATCATGGGAAAATGGAATGGTGCAAATTTTTAAAAGAAATATTACTGAGTGCATGGTTAACACTCCACGCCCCACTAAAACATGAACAGGTCACATGACAAAACCTGACTGATTGACAGATTCCAAGGTGAAAATTATGTTATTATGCAATTAGTTCTTACATCATTGACTAATGGTGCCAAATTTCACTGTAGCATGCTAATGACTGAGTTGATGACAGATTTCAACATACTGATGATTGGCTTTGTCATCAATCATCAATCAAATTCAATATTATATAACTTTGATCATAACTTGTTGCTTAAAGGTTGAACACAAAAGCTCATAATTACATTGTTTTGCCACAACTGAAGTACAGTAGAACCTCACCTAACGGACACCTCAATACAGCGGACACCTCAAGATTACGGACAGATCTGTCCAGTCCCGAATTTTCCCAAGCCATTTTCAATATAAATTTAACTCAATATTGCGGACACCTCACCTTTCAGGACAACGGACAGTTGATTTCTGGAAAATTGGGTCCCATAACCTCAATATTACGGACAGCAGGTGAAAATTTGAAGCCATTTTCAAAGTTTTCATTCACAAAGTGGTCAGTGGTAGGTGATTTAATGACCAAACATGGGGTGCTAATTACATGTGCATTGATTGTTTATGATCATACATTTACTAATCACTTTTAATTAACACCTGAACACACTGAATGACTGAATATAGTTTGGTGGAACAACAGCTCTGTTTGGACTCTCTTGTCTCAGTCCGTTGGACTCTTTCTTTTCTAAATAAATGAGTGTATTAATGAAAGGGTGCTTGTTGAAAAATGGCAAATGTGATGGAAACACAGCCCACTCTCCACTTAGTAATGTATAGCTAACTGTGGTCTTAACAAGCTGCCTGATTCTTGTTTTCAAAGACTGTTCAAGATTGTGCTGTTGAAAATATTTGTGAATTGTAAATTGTTCAAGATATAGTTTTCTAATCAACAATTTACATCAAATGAAATCATGTTCCTGATTTGAGTTTACCCTTGCCCTCAAATACGGTAGAATGAGCCCTCAACATGCTCAAGGGAATGAATACCATTGACCTACTACAGAGCCACCTGGTGTCCGTTATTGATGGAGTTTCAATATTGCGGACACCTCACTATTACGGACAGCTGAGCTCAGTCCCAAGGGTGTCCGCAATAGCGAGGTTCTACTGTA
>NMRB01000195.1:392244-404259 GCA_002633025.1 Notospermus geniculatus
AGGTGAAAATTATGTTATTATGCAATTAGTTCTTACATCATTGACTAATGGTGCCAAATTTCACTGTAGCATGCTAATGACGGAGTTGATGACAGATTTCAACATACTGATGATTGGCTTTGTCATCAATCATCAATCAAATTCAATATTATATAACTTTGATCATAACTTGTTGCTTAAAGGTTGACCACAAAAGCTCATAATTACATTGTTTTGCCACAACTGAAGAACTAAAAATTCAACACAATCAGGTTCGTTTCAGATCTTATGTAACCCAATGTTACAGAACTTGCTAATAAATGCGTCAATGACGATATTAACAGTTTGTTTTCTAAACTGACTGACTACATTTTCCACTGATAATTATGTGGCTTTGTTCTGGCTCATTATTACCACTGATGTTTGATTCATGTTTTCAATGTTGTATTAGAAGTGAGAATTAACGCCTGCTGACAGTGGAAGAAAGTGGAAATAGGCATTAGTGGCAATATTGACATGCGAATTTCAGATGTGGTTTTGTGGCATAATAGTTGTTCTCCAGCAACATGGCATTATTTCAATCTGTACCATCTCACACTGTACTTTTAAACACCATCTTTAATCCACGAACAACTCATAAAGGAGTAGCCCCTGATTAATACTGCACTGATATAACACCGGGAATCAAAATCAATGAACGTTAATTCATTGGCATGTACTTCGGAGAGGTTGATGAGTTTGGCTTCAGATTTAAGTGCTTAATGATGGAGAAAATCTTTCCCCATCCATGGTCCACGACCTAACAACACCACAAGAGCTGTTAAGACATGTAAGAGCGATACCAATATGTTTTTTTTTGTTCCTGGTCGCCCTTGACATTGCATAGGTCAACAACTAGTCTTCTCCATGGTTTCAAGGTCATCGTGGGTACTCCTCTTGAATATTGAATTGGCCTGTGTACATTTGTTCCCTGAATTCTTTTTATATTTTTTTGAGGTTCATCTCCATTTATCATTCACCTCCATTTTTCTTCCTCTGG
Source organism: Notospermus geniculatus (assembly GCA_002633025.1). NCBI lineage: Eukaryota > Metazoa > Nemertea > Pilidiophora > Heteronemertea > Lineidae > Notospermus > Notospermus geniculatus. The sequence goes on from NMRB01000195.1 coordinate 393,263, forward strand.
TGTGAGGTAGAGTAACCAGTACACAGTTTTCCGGTGATAAGTTGGATACTTAAAAGTGCAAGTAACCTGGTTTAGAGGGCTCCGATGGGAAATATGTGAACATGTGCAAGAACACAGGAAGATAAGATAACTAATGCACCAGTGGCATTATGATACATGATGAACTGAAATTTAGGCCAAGCAGAAAGGAACATCAGAACTTGACTTAAGAAAAGTTAAACCTTTATGAAACTTGACTCAACAAAGGTTTGGGCATTTCGTCAACCGAGAATTAACAGGGTCTAACTGCATTTTTAGCTTGACCCAAATTCCCTGTGCTTTTAGTCCCTTATAAGCACAGGAAGTTAGGGTCAAGTAAAAAATGCAGATAGACCCAGTTAATTCTCGGTTGACGATTTATCTAAATTGATTGAACAAAAGCTAGGCATTATGCAACTTGAGCCAACAAAATCGAGGCCTTTATGCAACTTGACCCAACAAAAGCTAGACCTTTATGGATGTTTTATGCAACTTGATTCAACAAAAGCTAAGCCTTTCTGCAACTTGACTCAACAAAAGTTAGGCCTTATGCTTTCAACCTGACTTAACAAAAGGTACAGATATGCCTTTATGCAACCTGACTCAACAAAAGGTATGGCCTATGCAACTTGACTTAACAAAAGCTAGGCCTAATGCAATTGATTTAACAAAAGATATGCTTTATGCAACTTGACTCAACAAAGCCAGATCTTTATGCAACTTGACTCAACAAAAGGTATGGTTTATGCAACTTGACTCGACAAAAGGTATGGTTTATGCAACTTGACTCAACAAAAGCTAGGCCTTTACACGACTTGACTCAACAATAGGTGTGCCTTTATGCAACTTGACCCAACAAAAGCTACTTTATACAACCTGACACAACAAATCTTGGCCTTACGCAACTCGAATCAATTTCTCCCTGAAAGCAATGGGCAAAATCATTGCACATCATCAGATTCCGACTTTAATAATGGCTACAAGGTAGTTGTTCAAACACAGCAGCAAATTCAACGAAGACAAAAATGGATTTGTACCATCCATTTTTGTTGTGTTTAGAAATCGAGTGAATAGCCTCCCAGGATGCCATGACATACACGCTATCGATTCATATGATGCGATTTAATACGAACTTGATCAATGCATAAACGTGCAGACATCCCTGTTTCACGTTCATATAAAAATTGAAATGCTATTCACATTGGTCTAACATCTGGTGTTAGATTTAACAATAGCAAACACAAAAGGATTCTTTCTTTAAATTCAGCAAGTTACTGTGGAAAATTTTCCTTTTCATATAAGCCAGTGTGACCAGCATGTAATTCATATGCATATTTCATGAATCGATCAGGAGGGTGTGGCGACACTGGTAAACAAATCCTGTACACCAGCTGAGAATTTCACTCTGTACTTCACAGCGGTGTCCTGGTTCATCAATTTTGTTCCACATCGTTTCGGATTCTGCCAAAGATTCAGCCATGGTGCCATGCACTGGACAACCTTGACATTATTGACCGTTTGGGTATCCCTGTTGCTGCTGATTAGTGTATCAAATTTCATATTAATACTCACAAATGGTATCAAGAATTGGAGGCCAGTTCTATTGATTTTTGTTAATTGCTATCCCTCAGTTGAACTGACATTTGAAATATGAACAACTCATCATCAACATCCAATTAAGGCAGAGTTGCAGACAAACATCCAATGGGGCATGTGACACCATGTGACCAATCAAATTTCTTGAAACATTCTGGTTTAGTTCAGAAGACCAGATGTAAGGACATTTTTCAATCCAAAATGCTCTTAACAATACAACATATTGTTGGAAAGAAGTAAACCTTGAACAAAATGTGTTTCTACTACCAAAGGGTCAATATCGAATGCTTCAGCAAGGACAATTAAAAATCTAGTGTACAATAATCTGATTTTCTGAACCAATGCAGATTCATCTGTTACCTGGCTCGCTGCATTATACCCACAGATAAGCAATAAAATCAATGGGTGGAAGCGTTGAATGGAACAGCCACGTCTTCATCACTTTTAATTGCACTGCACAGTTCAGGCTTCGCTCAACTGATTAGATCATTTCAATTAAAGTTGAATTGAAAATTGTCACCCTACGCCTGACACTAGACAGAGTATTGTCATAATAAAGTTATAAAAGATTTGTCAATTTCTAGCCATGGTTTAACCCTTTCAAATCTACATACTCAACCTTCTGAAGTTACTACATGTAGTATCTCACTGATGTTGAAAAACTCCTCACCCTCAAATTGAAAGAAATATTCCCAATTGTGTGGTGGAGGTGTTAGATTTAATTACCTGAGAGCAAAAATAGATAAAAGAGGATGTCTATTTTTGCTGACAGACCACAGTCAATTGATAAATATTGTGTTGATAGGCCTAAAATCATGACAACTCCCTAAAAGATGATATTGTCTAATTTACCTATGCTTATGTCCAGTTTACCATTGTCTAATTTACCATTGTCTACCATTGTCCAATTTACTTTGCCTAAAATACCATTGTCTAATTTACTGGATACCGTTTCTCTCCATCCTTGCCATCAGCTTCAGACATGAACTAATAAGAAGTAAAATTATTCACACATCATATTTAGTCAAGTATTTTCCACACTTTTTTTTTCAACAGAAGAGGACAAAGCCATTTAAATCAGGAAACTCTGATATTTTTCACACCAATATTCACGCCTCCCTTTTACAATGACCAAAAGCTGTCACCAGCCAAATTTATCTTTCAACTCAAATATGAACAGAGGATTAATTTTCACACATTTAACTGTTGACATTTCATCACATGGTATCCCTTTTGAAAATATTTCAACTGTGAAACTTCACACGTTGGCATTTATCACAGCTCCAAAACTTTGTGCCTTCAAAATAAACGTCTCTAAATACTTAAGTAAATGTGTGTATGTCAGAAGTCTTTAAAGTTTTTTTTTCCAAGAACCAAACTGGTAGATACTTTTGGGTGAGCAGAATAACAAATGCATGATATATAGATCATACTTGGGGAAGTTCATGCCATCATTTGAATGGAGATTACAGGAATACAAAAACCTAATGGCCCCAAGTTATAAACAAAGTTTGGAATTTCGCTTTTAATATGTTTTTGAATGACGTATCACTTTCAAACGAGTTATTGGTTATAGCTGAATTTCAATCACCTAAGCTTTTTTAATTATCGGCAATGTTGGGTAAATTTTCAGTATTTTTAAGACCTCAAAAGAGATGATGAAATAAAGACCAATGCTCACCAGACATGGTCAGGTAAATGTCATCACTCCCTGTTTTTTCACTTATTTGTAAAACCCGATTCATCTAACCCAACCCCCAAACATTAAAGTTTCAAATATAAACAACAAAGAGTTAAAACCAATATCTAAAAAAAAACAGAATCCCATTAAAATTTATTTGCGTTAATTCACAAGTTGAAACAACCTAAACTGTAAGAGCACCACTTCAAAAAAAGTCCATATGATAGAACTAACTCAAATGCAAGATATTTTTTTATTAAATGACAACAGTGATCCACTTGAGGGTAAGAAATCAAANTATTCAGAAGTCTTTTAAAGTTTTTTTCCAAGAACCAAACTGGTAGATACTTTTGGGTGAGCAGAATAACAAATGCATGATATATAGATCATACTTGGGGAACAAGTTCATGCCATCATTTGAATGGAGATTACAGGAATACAAAAACCTAATGGCCCCAAGTTATAAACAAAGTTTGGAATTTCGCTTTTAATATGTTTTTGAATGACGTATCACTTTCAAACGAGTTATTGGTTATAGCTGAATTTCAATCACCTAAGCTTTTTTAATTATCGGCAATGTTGGGTAAATTTTCAGTATTTTTAAGACCTCAAAAGAGATGATGAAATAAAGACCAATGCTCACCAGACATGGTCAGGTAAATGTCATCACTCCCTGTTTTTTCACTTATTTGTAAAACCCGATTCATCTAACCCAACCCCCAAACATTAAAGTTTCAAATATAAACAACAAAGAGTTAAAACCAATATCTAAAAAAAAACAGAATCCCATTAAAATTTATTTGCGTTAATTCACAAGTTGAAACAACCTAAACTGTAAGAGCACCACTTCAAAAAAAGTCCATATGATAGAACTAACTCAAATGCAAGATATTTTTTTATTAAATGACAACAGTGATCCACTTGAGGGTAAGAAATCAAAAGGCTAGAGAGAAGAGCACCACTGAAAGTGTTTTTCAATTCCCTGAAGCTGGCACATGCAGTTGAAGATGGCTGCACTTGGTGAAGAGCAGAGAGCTATAAAATGCACGAAAAACCTATACAGGATCTTGAAATCCTGTAATAGGAAGTTGGGAAAAGTACTTATCATGCCAGAAATGTCTGATTCATTGCCACAAGGAGAGATATCAAAAGTTGGCAAAAATTATTCGGTGAATAGAGAAGATGTGCAAATACTGCCAGGATTTAAATGAGAATTTAAGAGATATGGATTTTGCTGCAGCGCTGAAGTGTTTAGAAATGCAAACTTGGATGATTTTACCAATATTCAGTACAAATGCTTGCATTGTTTGAAAACAGCATAGAAAGGAAAGAAAAGCGTGGAAAAATTTCTCTTTTGCAAGGTATCCATTTTGAAGTTGATAAAAGACCTTAAATAAATTTGATTTAATTTATTTGACTTTAGCGAAAATAGTTCTCCATGGCAACTACCTACGTTTTTTTTTATTGATCGACCTTTGATCTAAGTAAAGCTTTCCCACAGTACCTCTGCCACCCACCGCTGGTGTTTAAGTCAAAATTTTCTTCCTATTGGCTGTTGAGAAATATTTTACTGAATTCTGATCAACAATTTTGACAAGACAAGTAAACTCTTTGGCCTTGTGCTGCAGGTTCCAGAGATAGGAAACCTAGGAATTCGTTTTTGCCACCGAAGGCAATCTGAAAGGTACATGGGACCTGGTAAAGTCATGCTAATATATACAGCCATAGGATGGTTTACTTTTCTCAGGTAAAACTTAAGAGCATGGTATTTGGAATTCAGCAATAAAACTTAATGTTGATGGTATAAAAGGCTCCAGGGTTCTGGAATAAATCTGCACAAGAATATTTTCAAATTGACTGAAAATTTAGCTCTGCCAGCGCTCCACAAAATGCTCGAAACTGACACTGGGATAAAGGGGATCCCCTACAGAAATGTCGCATATGCATCAATCTGATGCATTACCTAGAATATGCATCAATCATGCCTCAAACATGCACCATTGTTGAGGCACTGATGATGAATAATATATGCATGGACAGTGCAGCAAAGATCAGGTATACTTCATGCATCAAACATGCACCAGATCTGCCTCTATCAGCATATGCATCAAATGTGCTGCAGAAACATGAACTCAGCTGCATGTCATGATTGCCAGTTAAAGCCATTGGCACGGGCATGACCTCTGGAGCACTGGAATGACACTAAAATGGTACTGGTGAGAAGCAGTAACACAGGAATGACACTGGCATGAAAGATAGCTAGCCCAACTCAGCATCACACTAGTCAAAGACAGTGAACTTTTCCGACAACTCACTGATATCATAATGACAGCCCTCTGATCCACATCCAACTCAGTCATTATGTATTGCCTTTTATACCGCTGGGTATCCCGACAATGGAATTTCAGTCACGGCATCCACGGTCAAATCATTTTGCTGTCTCATGGTTTAACCAGGCAGATTAAACCGCGCTGTTTATGTGCACACTGATCGCAGAGACGGGATGCTATAGCCAGTCTGACCATGGGCAGTGATTGATGATGGATAGCGAGCAAGATCCAATAAGCAATTTTGATCCGATAAACTTGATCAATTGGTTCAGTCCAGCTGTCAGGGACGAAAAACAAACCCGATTTAGCCCTATAAATAATCCAAAACTCAATTCATTTTGTGGGTTTTAAAATTAAATGTCCCCAACAAGGCGTTCATCATGTGACATTAATGCCCCTTCCCACAACCCCAACTGATTTCTGAGAGAATGGGGGAAGGGGAGGGGGTGATGGGGTAGAGGAGGGGGTGAGAGAATGGGGGTAGAGGAGGGGGCGGGGTGACCCTATATACCTGTGTATACATGTACATGTATCTTTCTAGAGTTCCACTTTTGTCATACATNGGTAAGAGCAAGCTTAAACATTGAATATCCACCTGTCAAGATACACTGGCAGCTGTGACCATCTTAGGGTGAAACAAACTGGTACAGGCTCTAGAAATGAGCAGTCATGTCTGGGTGGTTTTCAATATTTACCCTGGTCCTAATAAAAAAAATGTCAGATCTGTAACCAGGGCCCCACTTGAATAAGACCAGATATTTAGATCCAGGCTCTTGGTGTCAATTTCAAATAGGAATACATATAAATGAACTGAAATGAAAAAGCTCTGATCCTCGTCTGGGTATTTCGAGAGCTTGAGCTACATGGAGTTCTAAATGTTCAATGATATGGTGTCTTTATCTTAGTTATAATTAGTTCTGCAGACAGCCTGGGTTTGGGAGTGATATAACTTCAGGTTTTAGAACATCAGTTTACTATCCTCTCAACATTAACTCTATGTATAGGTACGTACAACAGGGAGTTGAAAGTTAGGTATGATCGAAAGTAATAAAGTTCGGGCAGGGAAATATGGATCTACCGGTACTAATAATGCCTCACATTCTGTGCCTTTATGGCTGTATTGGCCCAGCAGGAAAGAAGTTATACATGTATAGGCCTACTGATGGTCTAGTTGAGAATTCTTTGTACACGTACCTGTAGTTGCAGAGCCAAAAATCCTAAATTGAGTCAAGAACAATGGGACTTTCCCAGTCTTCTACTGCACATGTTGGAGCACTTTGCAGAACAAACCTTAGCATGCTAGAAAAATAACATTATGAAGAGGTGAATACCAGAATGGAAGCACTCCCAGTTCCTGGAAGCATTCACCATTGTTTATATCAGGGAACCATTTAGTTTCTAAACAGGAACTGTTTTTGAAATTTAATTGTATGACACATGGAGACACACTTTAGTACGGGGCCAGTGACCACCCAGATTATACCAGACTGTCTCCTCCTGCTTAGCTAAGCAGCAAAGCCATAACTGCTGGAGACCACAGAAATATGTACAGACAGTAGAACCTCTATTAAAAGGACACCTCTCTATAGCCTAGTTCGAACTTCGACACATGACCATCGGCGTCCGACGCACGATCAAAATATGGATGCCAACTTCGTGGAGTTGATTCATATTCCAGCGCAGCGATGGCGACGCCTTATGAAATGACTCAAGTATACACTACGGTCTCGCGATTGGACGCTGACCAAATCGCGCGACGTGGTCGGTGTCGAGTGCAAGCCGATCGTGCGTCGTGTGGCAAAGAATGAACTAGGCTTATTGCAGACAGCAGATACAGTAGAGTTCAGTCCTCAACTGCGGTCACATCTGTTCATTTTAACCTCTGTATTGAGAATACCTCTCAATTAAGGACAACACTGGGCAGTCCCAAAGGTGTCCTTAATAGAGAGGTTCAACTCTGTTTCATTTTACCATTTGAGACTGAATTTGCTCTATTACAAGATTTGAAACTCTCATGTCCAATGTTTAGTGAAAAGCAAAGAACAAAGAGGGCAGAATGTCTCAGTCAGGTTCTTCGGCAATGTCAAGGGGTTAATCTCAAACATTTTTACCAAATCATGCAGGAATGCAATGACCAAGTCTGACATCACAAATTTGATGAGCAAATACCGCTCTCTTCATAGTGTCAAATGTATCCCCCCTCATGACCGTCACCGACCCATTATTTAGACTCACAGCACCATGAATTATTATACTTAAGTGATTATTTCAAACTAGGGAAGCTCAAATAAAATCCCAATACTTATAATAGTGTCTTACTTTAATACCCCTATACTATAGCACCCCAGTTAGGAATTGTTCATCTAATCAGAGCAATGAATGGATTTCATCAAGTAAGGTTTCACTGAAATGGTATTAGTGACACATTATCGATGGGGCTTTGTGCAATCCTAAAGATAACAAACTGCGGATTTTATCCGGGATGAAATGAATTCAAATTGCCATTTTAAATTGACAATAAACTTCAAAAGATATTGGAGTAAAGAGGATTGGCTCGTGTATGATTTACCAAATTGCAAGCTTAGCGCCGATGTTGCATTTAAGAAATATAAATGATGTCCTGGGTTTATTTTGAACGGAGCAATAAATCCCAGATAAGAATGGCTCGTCAGATAAAGGAACGATACACGCAAAATACGGTTTGATGATCATACCAATATACAAGATTCAATTTATTTTCATGCATGAGTAGGCCTACGTATCTCAATGTCTTCAGATGTAGTCTGTGTCACTGGAACAAGACCAGGGGGTGTGTCTACATCATGTACAGCTTTTACTGTAGATTCATGCTCTGGTTGGAATGAGTCAGGAATTCCATTCAAACAAAGGAGAGTCAAGTGCTTTGCTCAAGGACCCAATGTACGTACAATCAGGGCATTTGCCAAAACATACTTGTTATGACCTCACTTACCTTTTTTTTTAATCTTATGCATATGCACTGTCAGCAGCAGCCATATTGCACAGATGAAAGATCATTACATGTAATTGCACATGTGGAATATCATCACATGTGAGGTGGATCTTTGTGAACAAAGCTCCATCTCACAGCAGTTACACACAATTGTGACACTCACTGCAGTTCCATTGAATTATTCTCCGTTCCCAAATTAGAAAAGGCAATAGCGAGGTCTGATTGAACACACTTCCTCAGACTGTAATTCAATTGAATTATATAGGCTATCACACCTGACATCAAAACAAACGTGAGAAATTATCTTTTGGAAAAAAACATCATGTGTATGTTCATGTACATATTGCATAGAAAGATGTCATTATGTACGTCATCAAAGTGCATGATGTAAACTTTTTAGACGAATCAAATTTTCTAGAAAAACACACCCAATTTTCACCTCATGTGGTTAAGGACTGTTCTGGAAAATCTAGATAATTCTGTCTACTTGACTGTAATACTTGGCCGTGGATTACACGATGATCAAAAAGCAACCAGCGATATCACACAACAACAGTCTACCATTATCCTTTCATTTAACTTCTACGATTCTAGATAATTCTTTACGAAAATTTCACGGCGGAATCAATGCACTGATGATTAGTTAAAGCAAAACTTGCCGCCGGCATTCAATCCGCGATCATCGATGACGAATGTCACACGAACATTTCACTTGATGGAGGTAAAATATAATGCATTAAAATGATATTGTATTTTTTCCTGTATGATCAGTGTGTGTTTTCAGAAATGAATTGTTGAACTTCAAAATCAGGGTGCCAGCAGGCCTGTTAACTAGAAGAATAAAGAGTGAGGGTTTATGATTTAAACTACCCGTACTTAAGGTTTCAAAGATAAAGACCCAAAATAAATACTGGTAACACTATTGTCAACCATACTGGTGCCATACTGGAGCGAGCTGATTTGGGAAACCCATTCAGTCAATCTGGCGCTGAAGGGTTATTGTCATCCTGGGTACACATAAAGTGTACCCAGGTTCAATGTCGTCAAGTGAAATTGTACCCTGGGTCCACTTCTTTCTTACAAACTGTACCCAGGTTCTGATTTAGAGCTCGTGCCTAGTCTCTAATCTGGATACAGTTTGTAACAACAAAGTGGACCCAGGGTACAATTTCACTTGACGACATCGAACCTAGGTACACTTTATGTGTACCCAGGACGACAATAACCCCTTCAGCCAATCTGGCCTTGAAGTTAAACATACTGGACTCTCCCGACCCACCCAACCAATCATCCGTCCATGCAACATTTTGAGGAGCCATCTCCAATTCACTGAACGCCCAAAGACAACACTCAAGGTTGCGACCATAAAAACCGTGGAACTGAACTCGAAGCTTCAAACAATCGTATGTCAACGTGCGTATTGATTGGCTGAGATTCGTCTCTGATCTTGGATAAACCTGCAACAGTCCATCAGGCTGTTTTTTCCCCTTCAAATTGGATACCAAAGATAGTATCAGTATGGAATGCCTCTTTATACTCACGGACAGTTCAGATTTGAATCAGAAGAATAACCCACCTTTAAAAAGAATTTCATCTTTTTATTTTGAAGCCAAAATCCAAAAGTAAAAATTCATCATCTCTTCAGATACTTTTTTTTGACTATTTCACTTCAAAGTTGCCGTCTCTGTAATGGATTTAAAATGAGATATAATTTTTTTGTAAGACTGCCGTCTTGGGGGATTAATGAGTGTTGTTTTGATTCCAGCCCAGTCGTTTGAAACAAATCAAACAGAGGATTAGATTTAAATGGAATCTCACGCGGCCTGTGTCACATTTGACATCCACATCGCAGAAGAACCACTTCAAGTTTTGACAAATTTGAAAACGATACCAGGACGTATCAAAATCAATATGGCAGGTCTCGACGTCGCGGAATGCGATATTACCACGCACAACGTCCGAAAGCCGTGCTACAGTAATCACAACACAAATTAAAATACTATAAATTCGAACCGAATACATCAGTTTTGTGACACATTGTCAAAATCAAGTGGAATTTTGTCGGATTTTCGACAGCGACTTGAAATTATCTGATAGATGGTCTAGAACGGATTATACGAATATATAGCGAATGTCACAAAAGTGAGATTGTCTTTGCTGTTTATCTGACTCCTGGGACCACTAAGGTGATTTCGGGCAGTTCACTCAATTTGGTTTTATTTCATCCATGACTTGAAGTATTTCTCATAAAGGAAATTTCAGTTGATTGGAAATCCTTTGGAAAACAATTGAAGATGAGATATGAGGTCTGGTAATATCGCCTTGTCAAGGAAACTAAGGGTGGCTCACAATATTGGCAGTTCAGCTGAAATACCTCACTAAAATGGACACTTCCTTGCAA
>NMRB01000195.1:408558-426271 GCA_002633025.1 Notospermus geniculatus
TTGGCATTGCAGAATCTGGTACGACATTGCCTTTTCATGTGTGAAATTTCACTTGACAAGCAATGTCGTATAGTGTAACCATGCGGTCAGGGGCGACGACCAGTTCTTTACGATGTGGTATCAGACCAAAGACGAAACTTCGACTTGGGCGCTCAGTCCCTGCAGTCCGTATACATGAAGGCCTACATATGCCAATTCGATACAAATGTTTTTCACAGTCTTAAGCTAGGCGCACATGGACGGCAAATCTCAATGCGGTAGGGGTGTTTTTAAAGTCGACTGACCGGCTGAATGACGAGTCCAGCAACGTTGGGTCAGTCGATTTTAAAAACACCCCTGCCGCATTGAGATTTGCCGTCCATGTGCGGCCAGCTTTAGTTACAAATAGAAAAGAAAAGTGCGAATATGGGAATGCGGTCCGGTGAAGTATACTAGTAACCTCGCTTGAGTGACTTGCCGTGAGATGGCAGCACCTTATCCCTCGAATCCATGAATATTTCGGTCCTTCGATCACTTGTAGAGTGACTGTCGGTTTTACAACACAGATTTGATAAGCCTCTTTGATTGGTCTTCTTGGGTAATCACTTCCTCGGTTATGAAATGTGATTGGTCAATACAACAAAAAAATCCCAAAAAATGAGGTGAAGGTTCTGCCATCGGAAGTCAGCTGCGAGTTGGAGATGCGTTTATCCGCGTTCACGGTTTCCCGAAAATACGCGTGGTTCGTTGAACGGAACACCCGTCTGAGCGAGAGAGTGAACTGAGTGTCCTTAAACTGTCATGGCAGCCGATCATCAGAGCGCTGTTCGGCACGCGCCTGAAGATGCATCGGAGAATACGGCCTACGGCTTGCAACGGGGATCAGTCTCAGTCGAAGGTTCCGTTCAGAACCTCTAGACAAGGTCTGTAGGCCTATGCTTGGATTGTGTCCACGAAATATGTCCGGAAAACAATGAAGGGACTGGACATCGTATAACTAGGGACACTCTACATTTAGTCCTTGAAGAATGCCGCCTTGAACTCTTCAAAAGATACTTCACCCGATGCGTCGGTGTCGTATTTCTTCAGAACCCGATCCAAACTCCCTCTGTCTACACCCTCCTTTTCACATTGGCCCGCCATATTTCCTAATTCCTTCTTGTCGATGAACCCCGAGTTATCCTTGTCAATATCGTTGAAAACCCTTTTGATGCGGTCTTCGATGTTGTTGCTGTAAAGGGAAAACAGTACTGGTCATATGTACCGGTACAATCATGCTCTCTTCATCATGCGACGCCGCAATTTATTCTGTGAAGTGAGTACCAGGCAAGCGTTTTGGGGACCTTCACGAGGCTATGGGACCTCCATGTGCACTCTCCTAACTTTTTGAAAATATCGTAAAATTCAATACTGTGGGGCTTTAAATAAGTGCGCCACTCGTGTGAACAGAAGGGCGCAACAAACGATGTAGTACGTACCAGACGAGGGCTTTGACGAACTCTTCTTTTGTTATTTTGCCGTCCTGGTCCAAATCACAGTACACAAACACATTCTGAAGAAAAGAGTCAGTCGGTAAAAAAATATCAAGATGAACACAGCGTCAACACACAGATCGTGACGTCAAAATGTCATGGATGTGACAGTTTTCACGTCATCGCCGGAAATTTGACGGCCAACATGGCTGATTCTTTGCAGTCACGTGACCGTCTATAGTAATAGGACAAGTCCACTGACTGATCGTGGACGTGACATTTTTTCACTTATTGAGTGTAACCTCTGCAACTGATGGAACCAAAGAAAAGCGGGCTCTTGTCCGGCTATATAGGCCTACAAAATAGGCAGTCAGTTGTTATCCGCAAAGCACGACAAGTACCATTGTGATTGCTACCAGATGCCGCGGATGTCGGCGCGGGGGAAAGCCAGACGAGAATTTTTGTGTAAATGTACAGCTGATCGATTGTAGTCTCGGTGTCTACATACATTTAAATGTCCACATATACATGTATATACCATTGCCGAGGGGAAATATTTCGACGGTAAAAAATTCCAATAGCCCAACGGAAATTGCAAATATTTTACACATATCATGAACAACAACGCAGGCGACACAATGGGCCGTATTCATAAAGCGGTTCTATCGTTAGAACCATCTTAGACCGGTTCCAAATGTGTGCTTCACCACTACACTTGGAACCGGCTTGAGACGGTTCTAACGATAGAACCGCTTTATGAATACGACCCAATGGGTCTTGGCTGTTTCTAAAGCCGCATTTACATTACACGAATTTAACCCGGGGCAGCACCGGTTGCGAATTAACCCGATGTAAGTGACAAGTGTAAACGCGCAGATAACTTTGCTCCGGAAAAAATGTGCTAGACCGGTGTGTAGTTTACCCCAGTAAAAGTGGTGAGGCACGCCCCGGGTAGATCTAACCCGGTGTAATTTCGTAGTCTAAACACGCACCCGTGGTGTGCCCCGGAGTAAACGCCAGTGTTACAGGACAACTGAAATTGGCGCCTCCATTTTGACTGTAGGCCTATAGTGTATGATATGGTTGTCATAACCGAGGGTACTCCGATTCTGCCCCGGTTCCGTTTACATTGCTTTAAAAAATTTGTAACTTGATATGGGACGAATCTACCTCGGTTCTGACCCAGAGCAAATTAAACCGGGTTAAATTCGTGTAATGTAAATGTGGCTTAAAAATACTGTGCTATTCCCACGTTGCCCCCATTCGTCGGCGGTTCGTGGTGAGTGGGCGGTTTTCTCAGGTCGGGATTATGAAAAACAAGACCATTCCAAAGCGGAAGGAAGGCGAATAACACGACGCTTGTAACAGTACGGGATGGTCAATCCACAATATTGGGTGCCTCGCAATAGGCCTAGTTGCCGCCGAATGGATGTAAAAAATGGTTCTACTTACATTAGGGTCCATTTTTTTTGTCTTATCCCCGTCCTTCAACAATTTCTCGAGCTCACACCTACTCAAAGTCCCATTCTTATCCGTGTCGTACCGATCAAACACCTTACGACCATCTATACAAATCTTCTCGCAGGCATCCTTGGCTTCTTTGGTGCCACATTTTTTCATAGCATTGTCCGTCATTTTTGGTCGGTGGTGTCCTGTCTTTGGCCGTGAGAGGAATTCTGCAATATCGTCTGCTCGCTGTCGTCTGCCCAAATGCGCCACGACCTGGAATGTTGTTGATGTTATTGGGCGGGGATGTTACGATCGACCTCGTGTCTAGGTCTCTAATAACGCATCAACTAGTATTTGTATGCAGCTGATGCAGTCTTTCATCCCCGTCCCTAGGTTAATAAAACACAATCTCAATGAGCTGAAAGGCGGCCGAAACTGGGTGAGCAGAAAGACAAACAGTTCAAGCGGTTCTTATCACCGTGAGGTAATGTCATGTAGAGAGTTCTAGCAATCACAATCCTACGCGTAGCGACCGCTTGTGCATCCTGCGACGGGATACATTTTCCGTGTGCGAAAGCTGGAGCGAGCCCAAATTGGATATCCAAGTCGTTGTCAAGGCCAGGTAACTATGGTAACGGAAGTGTGCCAAGAGAATCTTGCCTAGCGATGAAGAATGGGCTACAGTAGCGAGTAATTGTTATAGATGATTTTGTTCCTGGTATAAATAATGGCTTTTCGTTTAAAAAATTGAGTACAATGGAGCATGACGTGAACGTAGACGTGACAATTCGTAACCTCTCCATGGCCATTGAAGGTCGGAAAAGAGGTGAAAACCGAAGATTTCTGGCATAGCCGATCCGTTCCGTTGGTCGACGTCGCTAACGAATCCTCTGCGTTCATTGGTCGAGATGGCGCTGAACATGCTGGTGAACAAAATGTACTTTCGTCCACAGGGGTTATCTTCTGCGATTAGGGCTCCTGACGACGAAAAAGGGGACCCATAGGAACAGTGTTGGCCAAATGACGAAAAGCCATCTTGGTATCATCTGTCGCTATAGCCAGTCCGGTTCCCTTGGCCACCGTCAGATGGCGTGTTGTGACTGATTCTGTAATATGCAGCGCCATCTAATGGCCATTATGAATATGGAAGAGTTGGTCCAGGTTTCCTTACCATTCTTCGTGCGCGGCTGGTTCCCTGGCGACATGAATCATCAGTCAGCACCACCATCGGACGGCCATGGAACCAGGTCAACGACCCGTGGAGCGAAAGATGTTGATGGCTTTTCTTGGTGACGTCAGCACGCCAACATCGGAAAAGAAGCCATGGCTCTCATCCGTAATGTGCATAAGATTCGTCACTTCGCCGAGGTGGCTTCTAAACTATTCATGAGGCTAGCTCGTAAACAGAGAAATTCCCCCCCCCCAACGCATTATTATCAAGGGCAAGCAAGAAAGACGATGGTATTCAGCACACGTTCCGTCATTGCCATTCTTGCTATACCGGTGATTTATTTCCCGGTGGCTCTGTAGAAATCATTGCCATCCAGGGTATAACAGCATCCTGAGGTGTGTGAATCAGGGGAGGGAAATTAATTCGGCAGTGGTGTTACTGGGTTAACATTGTGGTTAAATGTACAGGGATGAGTAGAGAGGATGCTTGAACGTAGACATCTACTGGAGTAGAGCAGTTACCGCATTGATTTCTTTAGTTTTGGGTCTTCGTGCGCTGTAGTGTAACGTACAGTACGTAGAAGACCTGAAACAGTACGGGTCTGAGCCGAGAGATTGTAGAGTTTTCGCAAAGACCCCGAAACGCCAACGAGAACGTCTATCCTTTTGTTCGGTGCTCTCTTCGTAGCATCGAACAATGGGGTTGGCGTTCGCGTTGGCGTTGCGAAAACTCCCTATTATTACGATATACCGGTTTGCCAACGTTTGTATAGACGACTTGGGAATTCAATACTGGTTTGCCGGGGTATATCTTTGCCAAAATAAATTGAATTAACCCAGTTTTGTTTGATAAGGCAGGAAATACATGTACAGTGTGTGTTTCGTGACGGAGCGGCCTACTCAGGGCAAAACGTCTTCATCTTCGATGCTAAAGCCTAGGTCACATCAAGGCCTTGAGGTCACATATCCACTCCGGGGCCCGTACGGCGAGTAAAAACAGACATTTTGGCCAATTTCTACGGTGCCCAGTTTGATCTAGTTTAATTTCCGCTTATCCATTGAGGCGATTTCGGCATAATTCAGCTTCGATCTGAGTTTCAGTCTCAAAAATCCACAGCAAGCCGCTGGGTGGGGAAAATCGTACGGCGCCCGGTGGCATTTGTGACCCAGGCTTTAGCGAACATTTCACAGCACGTCGGACACTGGTGTCGTGATATTCAGTAGGCCTACTCACCGCATGTAGGCCACTAAAATTTAGTATACATATATACTTTGTCTGGCTCATATTTGGTGTCTGGGTGTCTCGAAATTCCAGGTCAGCCTATCGACGTCTAAACAAACATATCCATTTCTGGTCAAGTTCTTGATTGATTACTCTCCTTCGCTAAACTCAAAATAAACATGAGATTCATTCACCAGAAGGAAGAGGAGCCAGCTACGTATCAAAGTTCACAAAATCAGCTCTTTTTGTCATATATGTGCGAGCCGATCACCAGAAAATGAATACCGGTAGGAATTGGCCAACTTTGTCACACCCAACATTCGACGGTGGTGGTGGTGGTGGTGGTGGTGGTGGTGGCGGCGGCGGCGGCGGCGGCGTGTGTGTGTGTGGGGGGGGGGGGTNAGTGGCTTGTTACTTCATCTGACGTAATCTCTGAAGTTGTCACTGACGGAAATGTATTTCATGCTGTAGTCAATGCTCAGAGGAAATTCTGTTATTTTTTTTCTAACGTTTCGTGCTCAAGAGAAGTACGCTATAAAGTGACGACGAACGGGCTTCTTGGGAGACCCTTCAAAATGAAACTGGGCTAAGACAAACCTTTTGAAGCCTGTTGAATCAGGTGTATGTAGGCCATTCCCACACTTGACCAAATCTTGATTATTTTCGGCCCCCGGCTTCGACTTCGTTGGTATTCACATCTCGTCCCAGCCCTGGGTTTATCATATCGGCCAATGGAACACTGAACTGACAGAATTTCTCCTGGGAACTGGTTAACCATGTAAGCAGGGTATACCATCAATCTCACGACATGTAGCCTGTACCAGCAGAAATACTACATGTATGTCTGATACGAGTGAGTGCGAGGTGTGCTTGCGGATCTGCGGGAACGGCCAATGCAGACCATTTTCGAAAGTCTTCAGTTGACTCTAACAGTTGTGATCAAAATGCACTCTAGACGCAATATACAACCCACAACGCGCCGAAGGAAGGGTTCACTTAGAATGCACAATAATGGACCTGGCCCACTCGCAAACTAACCACTTCCATTCCCATATACATGTAAGTATACAAAGTATACAAGTAAGTATACAAAGAAATACAAGTGTAGCATCATTTCGGCTCTACGTCTGGCATGTCTGGTCATGAACCAAATACACAGTGTACTAATTGGCTTTTTAATGCCTATAACCTTGATTTCGGTCTTTTTCAGCCTCAAGGCCTTCATTGCAAGGTGATTGCATTAATAACCCGATACAATTGGGTATTTGATTACAGCCAGGTCTGTCGGTTTCTTCACTATATTCCCACGCTTTTTTCGTCCGCTCGTCGTCACCTGGGCCTCTTTCGATCAGTGGCTTGCGCGAGCATCGTCTTTCCAAGATGGCTGCCACGGCAGCCATTTTGAATGCCGATTTCGTTTGTTTCACGCGGTGTTGTGAATCTGACATGCATTTCCGTAGAACAGATCAACCTTTGTCATAGTTGGTCAAAGCAATCAGTAGACAAAGAAATCCGCAGACAAGAAAAATATAGACGTTTGAGAATGAAATAGGCCATTGGCCTGGAGTGCCATGTTATTGAATAAAAGCATGATGTAGGCTACAGCAGTTTGGACAATTTTTGTAAATGAGACACAACGCCGTCGACTCTCATTATCCTCATCCGATCATCTGGCTGTGAACCTGGTTCAGATCATATCGGTTGTTATGGTATTAAGGCGGTTGAAGTAGGCCTAATTACCTCGTAGTCAATTTGCCCTAATAAGCCTTTCAAATGATGTCTGTAATTTGCTCATTTAGACTTAGATTGAACCATCGCCTAATGTTGGGCTATCGCGTTCCATTTTTATTGTTTGGGAAATCGCCCACAAATGTCTGAGCTTTTTTATGACAAAATAAAGTAGTTATGCATCATGTGTAGATTGCTGCTTCATCCATCATTGTTGTAAATCTGTTGATGCAGCGACATGCAGCTATTGCCCGATATATATTTGACCGACCACTCGACGCTGATTGGCACGGCGATCTCTGAGGAACCCGCACAACTATTTATCCCGACAGGGCGGCGCTGCGAGCGGTGCGACCGAAGACGTCAAAAACAGAGCGAAAATATCGCGTCACAACGTCCTTGACGCACGTCGAAAAATTAAAGGGGGGACAACCGATGACAGCGCCTCCCAGTAGCGGCAGTTCTGCAGGGTTTTGTTGTTGACGAAGTTTTCAGCACCTCTCTCTGGTGACGAAAGCTTTCTCCTCTTTTCGGCTTATTAAATTTATTAATAAGTAGCCTATCAAAATGACGACCTACAGCAAGACCTCTTCCTTGTCCACAACAGGACTGTTAACAACCTGTTTCTCGTGCATTTCTCATCAGTTGTATCAACATAACCCAGTTTTCGACAGGTTTTAATCGTCGCACAAGTATGTCAATGGTGTTTTCCCAGAATGTGGAACCCTGGGGGTACCTGTGTGTTCCAACGCAAACAACTTCAAAAGGACATTGAGCGTTAACCCACTGGTCATCAGGTGATTTTGATTCCGCGGCGAGTGAGATTTCCACCTGATTAGGTCTCTTTCGCAGGGCGGCTGATGCTTCGCAATCAAATGCCGAACACCAACACGGCCGCATGACAACCGTGGTGGTTGCCGTTTGTGAGCAGAGGAGCTGGGCGGTCGCTTTGCCTGGTGCAGGTCGGAATAGGCCTACTCACGACCGCGAACCCACCTGTCCAGTCGTGGAAGTAGGACAAGGCACAATTAGTCACCATGAAGTTTGAGCCGCTTGACCCTCTGAAGAATAGAAACGGGGAAGCTGATTGGCGCATACCTGGCATCATTTGACCTTGACCCAATTATGAATAGAATCGGGGAAGCTGATTGGCTCAGAATGCCGATGGTTATCGTATTATTTGACCTTGATTCTAGGAACGACCGAATTGATTGGCTCACACAGTTTGGCATCCGAGGGAAGTGCAAGTGCGGCAAAATGGCGTTCATAGGGGTGCTGGCGAGGACAAAGGAAATGACGTCACAAAGAGCTTTGGCATGCGCTGTAAAGATCTTTTATTTTAAGTATTGCTTCGTCTTCGCAGAGCCCCCATCAGGGACAGCAGGCCTGCACAGGAGAGCCCTCAAGGTTCAACAGTTTTGGAATCAGTCAAAACGGGCTTGTCGAACAACTTATCGTGAAAAGAGGTCA
Source organism: Notospermus geniculatus (assembly GCA_002633025.1). NCBI lineage: Eukaryota > Metazoa > Nemertea > Pilidiophora > Heteronemertea > Lineidae > Notospermus > Notospermus geniculatus. The sequence continues at coordinate 417,049 of NMRB01000195.1, forward strand.
ACTTGAGCATTCTCAAGATATTGAAGGGCCTGGGAACATGATTTGTTTTCACGCCACAGCGGTGAAGTCTGTTTTGATGCCCGTGAAATAACTGATGATATTTCGATGCTGCATTGTCGACATCTAGTGGCTGATTGAGGAATTCATTCAGTCATTTCTCTTCTGATGAGTACCACCTGGTACAGGATTTTTGGCTGAAGCTGTTCACATGAAATCGGCTAAAAGTCGGCAATCAAAGTTTTAAAGCCCCACTGTATTGAAGTTGAAAAGCACAAATCAACGCCGCGATTCTTGACGTCAGTGGACGACGTCAGCGTAGTGTAAAATGTACTGCGCTCCATCTAAATACATTAGAACTCTCCCTGTCGTTTTTTCTAATGTGTGCTGAAAACTAGGCCTTGATTCTCTGAAGTACGTATCAGACAAGCATTTTGGGGACCTTCACAAGGCTATGAGACCTCTTTGTGCTCTCTCGTAACATTTTGAAAATATCGTATAATTCAATACTTTAAGCCTTGCTGATCAACTTGTCACCGCAGGCCATACGAATCTTTTCTGAAGTAGCTGGTGCATCCAACCGGAACATCTCAGTCAGACCACTGTCCTTCCTCTTGGCCAGAATGGCTTCTTTAATAGCCAGGAAGGCCGACATCGACAGAAGCAGCGGTGGTTCGCCAATCCCCTGCAAACAAACGATGACAACGGCGATTAAAGCCTGCCGCACACTGGAGCTATCTGCTGAGCAAAAAGTCATTCGAGACTTTTTGCTCAGCAGATAGCTCGCGTGTGCGCGTAATTTCGGTGAGTTTTTTGCCTCGCGAGGCAGAAAGCTCGTGTGTGCGCGTATTTTCCGGTGAGCTACCTGCTGAGCAAACGGTGACTTTTTGCTCAGCAGATAGCTCGTGCGGCAGGCTTTAGAGAATACCGTGGAGGGTCGGTCGTTGTATATTAGAGAGTAGAGCGTTTTTGCAAAGCCCCCGAAACGCCAACGCGAATGCCAAACCCATTGTCTGATGCCACGAAGAGAGCACCGAACAAAAGGATAGATGTTCGCGTTGGCGTTTCGGGGGCTTTGCAAAAACTCTATAGTTTTCGCAAAGCCCCCGAAACGCCAACGGGAACGCCAAGCCCACTTCGATGCCACGAAGAGGGTGCCGAACAAAAGGATAGACGTTCATTCACGTTGGCGTTTCGGGGGCTTTGCGAAAACTCGCCTGCCATTGAAATACACTCTAACCGCACTAAGGTGCGCCTCCCCTACCGCTCCTTCAACATGCGGGATCATTCCCAAGGGCAGCACACCGACACCAAGTCCTAGTGGACGCCTTTTGCGTTGCAAATTCATCAGGACCTGGAAGTAACTTTCATTTCGATAGATTTACCCTGCAGTTAAATAGAGTAACCCTCTTACCTTAGCAGAGTACATGGCAGCCGGACATGGATTCACTGCTCCCTTCAGTAGCGTGACATTGAATTCTTCTGGTGTTGTATTGATGGTTGGAATCTTATAGGTGTGGGGACCTTTGGTCAGGAGCTTCCCCTCGCTACTGTGGACGTTCTCTTCCATTGTCATCCAACCATACCCCTGGAGAACAGATAATGNAGAGGGGGAAAGACGCCCTACGATCTGCGATCTGACCGTACGTACCTTCACCGCGCCACCAAACATATCGGTCGACTGGCTGCCGCACGAGGTGAACGGATTGGGAATAGTCGCGGTGGACAACTCCCGTACATGGATCAACTGAGTTGGGATGTTGAGCGCCCTGCTAGCTATCTGTATTATCTTGGTAAAAAGGCCCTGACCCATCTCTATACCTCCATGGTTAATCAGAACTGTGCCATCCATGTAGACATTCACAAGAGCATCCGCCTGCAATAGGAATTTATTATGTGGAGCAACAAAAGTCATCTCTGAGGGGAAGAACAACTAAAAAGGGTCAGACCCTCAGCAGTAAGTTAGGGTCATATCGGTGTCCTGTTGATAATATTCATAGTGTAGGCGTACTACACTTGCGTTGTTCAAAATCACCCTCCCCCTCAACATGACCCGCCAGTCAGACCCTCAGTCAGTCAGACAGTCAGTCAGACACTCAGTCAGTCAGACCAGACCTTACAGACCTTACAGACCAGACCCGCCAGTCAGACCTTACAACAAAAAAAAAAGTTGGGCCAGTAATGCCTCGGCGTTGGCCCCTTTGTACTTCTATCTTTAGTTTTACAATAAATGTATTACAACAACAACAAACCCGCCAGTGACGTCGCCGAACTCGACAGTCGGAAGAATCGGCGCGGAAGACTGTGGTAATACATGGTCACATGACATCAATGGCGGCCAACTAAAGTTTCAAGAGTGGCCCTCAAATGAAATTCCTGTTTATTTGTCGTTACCTGCATCATGAAGGTAGGCCGAACAGAAATCACAGGAAATCGCACACTTGTCATTGCAATCCCGCGTTTTTTCCACTTATTTTGTCTGAAAGATGAAAATAGGCCATTTGAAAAACACGAGGTGGACTAAGAATCATGCCCCCCCCCCCAAAAAAAAAATCCGTTACCGTCGCACTGACATTTCTCAACCTTATGTCGTCCAATCACCTGACTTCACCTGTTTATCATAATTTATGATGGGCACAGGTGCAGTCTGATGAAGCCTGTGGGTATGTACTTCAACACTGACAAACTCCAGTGCTGAGGTTTTTGGAGCGTTAATTTAGACACCCTCTGCTATTCCGTAGGAACTACGGAATCCACATGATTGCGCAGTTCCTGACCTCGTCTGTTCCGCCGCGGATCCGTACGACATGCAAATCAGGAACAGAGATGGTTTTACGGGCTATTCTGATTGGTGGAAATGACGAAGACAGACACGAACCTGTTGAACATCTCAATTTGCTGTCGCGCAGTCGAGTAGTTGCTCTGTTCAAGACACGTCTGCCAGCACCGTTCACTGGTGCAGTTCTTCAAAACAGTGCCTGTCACAGTGGCGTCGCCTTCTTTCATCAGATTGGCTTGTCGAATCTGCACCAGTGAATGAAAGAGAGATGTAATGGCACAAATACACTCACGACAAGTGAGGCCGAGAGTAAATCACCTCCCATCCTGCATGCAAAGTTCGCGCGACTGTTCTGATTGGCTCGTCGATGGGGAAAATAATGACGTAATGGACTGAAATGATCATGACGTCATGGAATGAAATGATCATGACGTCATGGAGTGAAATGATCATGACGTCATGGAGTGAAATGATCATGACGTCATGGAGTGAAATGATCATGACGTGATGGAGTGAAATGATCATGGCGTCATGGAGTGAAATGATCATGACGTCATGGAGTAACATGATCATGACATAATGGAGCATAATGATCTGCTACGATCGTGAGATAAGGCGCCGCCTCGTGCATTACCCCATTCCTACCCACCTTCTCCTGCGGGACTCCGAGGCGTTGGGAGATGTCATGGATGATATTTTCCATGCAGAATGCAGCCTGTGGTATTCCAAAGCCACGAAAAGCTGTCGCGGTCTGTGTGTTGGTATACCAAACGTGACCTTTACATCTGTAGTTGGGAATCTTATAGATATCAACGTTGAGGAGAATCTGGTCGAGAACCTGTGAATGAAATATCTAGATGATGAACTTGAGTGACTTTGGAGGCGAGTCACCTCGAGAATTCCCGTCACTTCGCCTTCAGCCGGCGTCTCACCTGCGGTTTTAATCGGGTTTTGGAGGATCCTTCGATATTTTAACAATACATGACGTATTAATAGGAGCTGTGAGTGAGTTGACCAATAGGTGTCACCACGGCCAATTCAATGCATTTAGCGGACCCATTCATTCTTGACTGAGCACCAATCAAGAGAAGTTTCTTTTGTACATGTATTGGTCCGCTAGAACTTTGCTGCCATCTTTCGGCAATTCGCGCGGCTGACTGCTCCTATTATCCCAATGCCTGTGAAAACTGATTCGCTCGCCGCAAACCGTGGCAGAATCCTGTGTTTAGTGGGAACGGGGTGTAAGACAGAGAGGAGAGAAAACACATACTGCAGGTGATAGGTCCATGCCGTCACCACCGTTAGCGTGAACGGCTAAATCAAGAGCTATCAACTTTCCTTCTTTATTGAATCCAACCTGGAAGAGAGGGCGGATTTCAGTACATGTATTCATAAATAACACGAACAGGAGGTAAGCTTCAGGATCGACGTCTTAAGCCCGTCTCACACGAGCGCCAAGTACGGCGTCAACTAGCGCGTTTTGAAAACGCCGACAAGCGCACAATTTAGCGCATAGTTGACGCATAGTTGACGCCGTGTGAACGCACGTCCTGCGTTTTCAAAACGCAGACATGGCGTTCACAAAACGCTGGCAATGCGTTCTTTGACGCAGAAAATGCACTAAATTAACGCAAAGTAGGCGTTTGTAAACGCGCAGTGCGCAGTGCGTTTACAAACGCTGCGTTTTCATGCGTTCGTGTGCGTTCTCATGCGTTTTCATGCGTTCTTAAACGCAGCGTTTGCGTCAATAGACGCACTCTTCTGCGTTTTCGAAAAAGTTTTGGACATGTTGAAAACCAATGCGTTCACCCAGAGGTCTGCGTTTACAAACGCAGAGTTGGTACACGCAGTGCGTCATCCCTGCGCTCATTTCGGCGTTTCATAAACGCCCCTAGGCGCACGGCCTAAACGCCGGATAAAACGCTCGTGTGAGACGGCCCTAAGAGACCCTCAGTCGGAATCCATGATGGTGCAGGCAGAGTTTTAAACATCAGATGTGGGAGTCGTTGGTCCGATTCTCTGCTTGAACTCCTGACAGTACTTTTTAACTCACTTTATATTTGAAAAGCGCTGGGTGTCTCTTTCCGGTCATGAGCATGTCCTCTTCTCTGGTAAGAACGCATCTTGCTGGGCGTTGTAACCTGTTTTGTGAAGAATGGTTATTGCTCATGTGCTGAAGGCTGCTAGCGATACTCATCTACACCCACAAATCGAGCATGCAGGTGGGAAAGTATTATAATGGAGACGATTTTGTGATAAAGTAGCCCCCCCCCCGTAAGCATTTTAATGTAGGACCTAACCGCATCAGTACTTAGCCTTAGTAGCAATCATAACACGTACTTGTGAGCAGCCACGGCGCTGGGTCCCAAAGCTCGCATTTGCAAAGTTTCCTTTCCACCGAATGCCCCACCTGTAATATGAAAACAGGGGCTGGTCAACAACATTCGTCCGACACGTTCGCTAAATTCCAGTAAACCTGGCGAAAGCTATTTAAGCTGCGCCAAGACATAGACTAGAGCTACATGGTGTTCCATCTTGAGAACATCAGAGGTTCTTAGCGCTCGCTCCTTTCGTCACCGCACGCAAACGCATGCGGTGACGGAGGGATGAGCGAGCAGGATGCGGTATTCGGACATGCCGGTTAATAAATGTTTCACAAAGAGTTCGTGACTGTATAGCTCTTTGTAATCGCGGCCTGAAGCGCCCAACACAGTCGTACCGATCCGTTTGATCTTGAGGTCGATTCGGTTCCTGTCTACACCTAGAATCTCCGCAACCCAATTCTGAAAGAACAAAAATAAGTCTGACACCACTGTGAAAGTATACTTATGTGAGGGCGAATCATTACTTTGGCACAGTTGCCAACAGCAACGAGTCCATGGCACACCCTGCACCTTTACAAAAAGCTCTGGGCTTTTTGATTGGGTTTGTGTTGGCCAATCGGTTTACCACTATGAAGTTGGCAAAAGCCTGATTATCCATCGTCATGAATCTTCAATAGAGCATCTTTATGATTAATTGTCATATTTACGTGGGTAGCTAAAGGCGCCTGTGTTGTCGCGACCATTTCATATTCCTGGTGTTCACCCCTCGGAACAACAATCCCCGCCATGGTCTCCATGTAGAAGTGTTCCTGGCTCCCTGACCTTATTTCACCCTCAAGAACATGATCGGCAGATTTGAAGCCGGCGTCCACATCTCCTGTGTGAAGCTGAAACTCAGGTTCTGTGTCCGGGGCGGCAGCCATGGCGTCTTCTATTGAAAGAATCGGCTTGAGGTCCTCGTACGATACTTTCACCATCTTTGCAGCTTTCCTGGCTGTCAAAGAGTCCTCAGCAACAATGGCCCCGATGGTATTGCCTTCACACGTGACCTGACAGCGCGAGATTAGAAGTAATGATTGAATACAGGCAACTGTGGATGGGGGATCAGAGTCAAAGCACCTTCGTTTTTGCGATCTATTGACGAGAACCCGAGAGATTATCGTCAAGAAAAACAGAAGGCAGCGTAGGCCTAGGCCAAGGTGGAGCGCCTTCATCAACGACAACGCCAGCAGAGGCCGACTGGTCATATGTAAATGAGGTGGGAAATGGTGTACGGGTTTATGAACATGGCTTATAGAGGTCGAGTATATGTCACCTTATCGGTCGCAAAAACCCGTGTATCCTTCTTAATGCTGCCATATATGTTGACTCCTGGGACGTCATTATTATCTATATAGCAAACGACACCGGGAAGGCCCAGGGCGGCAGACGGGTCGACGCTCAGAATCTTAGCATGAGCTTTGGTGCTGAGGACGGGAGCTACATGCACTTCATCTGAAAGGGAGAGATTCCTGAATTGGGTGAATAGTGACGCCACCGTCATTTTTGTGAGAAAATTGGCTCCAGTCTATGAATTATGAGCTAAGCCTGCAACACCAACACACTTGTATCGGTCTTACTTTCGTATTTCGGTATGTCGTCCACATATCTTGCTTGTCCGGTGGTGGATTCGAACGCCGACTGGTGTATCACTGGCCTTCCTACCGCATCTGAGAGTGCTTGGCCCTCGGGAACCTCTTCCAAGAGGTGTGTAGCTCTAACTGGACCATTCTTCAGGCCAGAGATTGATGAAGGCCTGTCATCTTCGGTTGCTTGTCGTCCAGCCTGTTAGAAAGAGACGAGAGGCAATGAGTTAGTTGAGTTACATGTACTACTGAACAACTAAAGGCGAGTTGGCTCTCAATGGGCAACTCACCCGTTGTTTCCGGAGGACTTCATACGCTAATGCCCGGTTGTTCAGCCTTGGCTTAAGCCAGAGTTGGGTCGATCTCGACATAAGCGTGGCTTAAGCCAGACTTATATTTCACAGCGCGTTGCGCAGGTTGGGCTTCAAACACAAGCCAAGCTTAAGCCTTTCTTATAATAAACCTGGCTGTGGGGTGGTTATAAGCGCGACTTACAATGGTATAGGCCTATTCACTGTATGCCCTGACTTTGTAGATGGCAGAAGCATTGGTTCAGCTCACGTAAGCCACACCTGAGCAACCGGGCAGACATCATCGAGCAAATTGTACAGGAAAGCATTGGGAAGGAGGGTAATAAGCCAGGCTTCGGTAATCCCGAGTTTAATTCAGGCTGTGCAATGAACTCGGAATTGATTAAGCTGTTCTTATGACCAGACATAAGCGCGACTTACGTGAACTCGAGTTTGAGGAATAAGCTAGGCTCAGGTGAGCCAGACCTGAACAACCGGGCANAGAGGCCGACTGGTCATATGTAAATGAGGTGGGGAATGGTGTACAGGTATGAACATGGCTTATAGAGGTCGAGTATATAGTATGTCACCTTATCAGTCGCAAAAACCCGTGTATCCTTCTTAATGCTGCCATATATGTTGACTCCTGGGACGTCATTATGATCTATATAGCAAACGACACCGGGAAGGCCCAGGGCGGCAGACGGGTCGACGCTCAGAATCTTAGCATGAGCTTTGGTGCTGAGGACGGGAGCTACATGCACTTCATCTGAAAGGGAGATTTACCTGAATTGGGTGAAAGGTGACACCACCTTCATTTTTGTGAGAAAATTGGCTCCAGTATATGAATTATGAGCTAAGCCTGCAACACCAACACACTTGTATCGGTCTTACTTTCGTATTTCGGTATGTCGTCCACATATCTTGCTTGTCCTGTGGTGGATTCGAACGCCGACTGGTGTATCACTGGCCTTCCTACCGCATCTGAGAGTGCTTGGCCCTCGGGAACCTCTTCCAAGACGTGTGTGGCTCTAACTGGACCATTCTTCAGGCCAGAGATTGATGAAGGCCTGTCATCTTCGGTTGCTTGTCGTCCAGCCTGTTAGAAAGAGACGAGAGGCAATGAGTTAGTTGAGTTACATGTACTACTGAACAACTAAAGGCGAGTTGGCTCTCAATGGGCAACTCACCGTTGGTGGTTTCCGGAGGACTTCCATACGCTAAGACCAATGGCACAAACGACTGACCACAGTTTCCTACTGAGAGTCAACTTGTGCGAGGAAACTCTCAAGTGTGCAGGGACCTCAAAATTTCAATTGCCGGACACCAAACTATCAGCAATCATGCTGCCGTACCACGAATAGGGGCTTACGGCCATATTCAAGAGGCCTCGTCTGTCAGGTCCCGTGCGCACGACTTGCTGCTCCGTAAGGTGATTGGTTACATCTTCCATTCGGATTCTGGTGGCTAAAGTATGTTTAAAGAATGAGGAACCAGTCGACCAACGGATCCTCTGGCATTACTTGTTTACAAGGTGTTGGGACATCAGCTGCTCCCTAAATGAATGCTCTTCGTCTTTCATTATTCAAATTACCGTTTGCCTCTCCGCCATGACCTCAGAGAAAAACTTCTGTAAGAAGCCACTGGCAAGGGTCTTCTTAAACTCCGACACTGCTTCTCCTGTGGCATGAGCTTCACCACTTATTTCTGTGGACAATTCCCTCTGTAGATCGGCCAAGAGGCTTTCATTCCACACCCTGCAAAAAAGAAGAAGTGACAGTCCGTCTGAGCAATGCTCGGAGCAGTGGCATAGCGGTGGTTGCTTATCACCTCCAAGTTGTCTAGAGTTCCAGGTTACTAACAGATCCACAATTAAGCTTTGGGATGTCCCTACCTTCCAACAGCCACTGCACTTGCCCTCTTGGCTAGGAAAACTGGATACCCCAAGTTGCCGAAGGCGATAGTCAGTTGTTTCACGGTGGTTGTGCCAGCTTCGAAATGTAGGCCGAAACCGGCGCTGACGACTGACCAGTCGAAACCTGATCGTCTGCTGTGCTTGTAGGTGGAGTAATACTGATCCTGGAGCAATAGGGAATACATACTTGGTTTACACAAAGTGGACAAAGATTTCCCGAATGATTGGCGAAGGATGTCTTCTAGGTCAGCTAAGATTGCTGTCTACACTGACACCAATCGGGGGGGGGGGGG
>NMRB01000195.1:427373-454649 GCA_002633025.1 Notospermus geniculatus
CCCCCCCCCCCCCCCCCCAGTTAACCGATTCTCACTCTCCGCAAACTCGCTCACTTGTGTACTTCGCGAATTACCTTCAAAACGCTCGATAACTTTGTTAATTTCCTCCTGAAAGTCACTGATGGTCAGATTGGCTCCAAAGATGACTTCACCATTCTTTCGGATCACATCCTCAGGTGTGGTCAGTCGTAGTTCATGGACATTGGCAAGGCTTACGATAGCTGGTACTGCTCCATTCTGAAGTTCATGGGCTGTAATGAGATGACCATTTGGGGTCAGTGCAGTCCAATGCCTATGGGGACACATTCATGGTTGATCGAGTCCCAATCAGGAGAATTTTATATTGTATTGGTCCCTAGAACCTTGCTGCCGTCTTTTGGCGAGGCAAGGCCATTGTGAGTTGGATCTCAAGTTACGTACTCACCGATGGCAGTGCATCCACCGACGACTCGTGCTCTCGGATACTGCTGTAGAATGTTGAAGGCTTCTTGAAGGTTTGCCGGTTGAAAGTAAGTGACATTAGCACCTTTGAACGTGCATGACTGGCTGCTGTAGTCGGACAACTGAAGAACGGAGAGAGAATGCCACGATGAACTCTGGCGTAGAGTGGTGATTTTCTGGGAGGGAACATCCTAGTGAATGTCTTGGACCTCGGCTCTGATCAACAACTGAAGCCTTCCCATCAGTCGGCACAAAAAGCAGAAAGCTTCGTCTCAGTTCGTTCATCAAACGAAATAATCGTCGACATGGACTCCCAAGATGGCTGCAACGGCAGCCATCTTGCTTGAGCAGCAGCGCCAATCATCGAGGAAATCACTGATCTTTTCCTCTTATCACGCCGAAGCAACTTCAGTAGAATTGGATTAATTCCCAAGATTTTCATCAGATGAGTCATGGGAACCAAAGGTTTCCATGCAAGGCCTACGAATCACCCCTTTTCGTTGAAGCGCCATAAAATGGGCGTCGCCTACAGCACGGCTGATGTGCATTTTAAGTGCAGCGTATCTCCTTGTGCCTTGTGTTGGTTGACAAAGATTTTCTGTGCTTACCAGCAGTTCGGTTGGGAATATCAAGTCCTGTGTCTTGTCGTACGACGAAAATGTAGTCTGGTCGAATGTGGGCGAGTGGAAAATATTCCCATCTTCGTTGGTTTTCTTGTTCCTGCAGCAGTCGGCGCCTTGACTGCAGCACTCCTAGGGAGGAAGGGCAGAAAGTCGTATAAATGTCGTCAAGAGTGAAAATGAGCGTATCTATCGGATCTCGAATCCGTAATTGTGCCTGCTGTCTAGGCCCACAACACGGCAAATCAACAGTCTTGGTGACGGACACAGACCTTTGTGAATGTCGCAGCAGCAGCAAGAATAGGGCGATAGCCAGTACATCTGCAAAGATTCCCCTGAAGCGCCGTCTGAATCTGTTCCAAGCTTGGCTCTGGCTTGTTTCTGAGCAATGTGTAGATCGACATCACCATCCCAGGACTACAGAAACCGCACTGGACGCCGTGCGTCTTGGCTAGTCTTTCCTGCAGTGTAAAAATGGGAAGTAGGGGTCTACGCAAGCTCCCGAAACGCCGACGCGAACGTCTATCCTATGGTTCGCTGTTCTCTTCCACGCATCGAGCCATGGGATTGGCGTTCGCATTGGCGTGTCGGGGAGCTTTGCGAAAACTGTTGTTTGAGACGGACCGCCCGCCAGTTGTCCAAAGCAAACCGACAACGGTCGACTGTTGTCCAGGGCCTACTTCCGTAGATTGCAGAGCAGATATCAGTCTGCTATTGCGTATTTACAAAGTGCCAAAGACGCTTCGCAATATTACCCCAATCTCTCCAGGAACATTGGGGAAACTGACGTAGCAGCTCATTCAGTGCCCACGGGTCTTTTCAGACTATTATTTACCTGCACTGGATGTAGCTTTGTTCTCGTACTCCCGATTCCTTCCACCGTCGTCACGGCCTTCCCGTGTAAGGTACAGAGAGGGACAAGACAGGCCATCACTGTGTAATGCCTGCAATAAAACAACTCCCTTGTCCTCATCACTGATTATACTTCCACATGTTGATCCCGAAGGCATTCTCTTGAACACCAAAAATAAGGCCCTAGTTTGAGGGGGTCAGGAAGCACATGCCCCAACAACAGAACCGCCAACACCCCCGTACTCGACCGCAAGACCCTATATATAGAGTTAGGCCATGTCTAAGTCACGCTGGTAATACGTACCTAATACATTTCGTGCTTCCAGCCCTCTCTGACACCACGACAGTACAGGCCCCACATCCTCCCTGGCCGCATGCAACCTTGGCACCAACCAGTCGCACTTAGGTCATGTTAAGGTACAGGTTTGAGCAAAGAGCCATGAAAATGGTGATTCATAGTGTGGTGGTCATGCGGTCACCGCAAAACCAGGGTTAAGCTCAGAGCTTCGTCGTGCTGTCACCGCAAAAACCAAGGATAGGGTCTCAGCTTCGTCATGCGGTCACCACAAAACCAGGGTTAAGCTCACGTAGCTTCGTCACGCGGTCACCGCAAAACCAAGGATGCTCTCAGCGGTCTCTGCAAAACCAGCTCAAGTAGCTTCGTCACGCAGTCACCGCAAAGCCACAATTACGCTCAAAGGTTCGTAGCATTACGGTCTCACCCCAAAACCACGGTTAGGCTCACAGCTTCGTCATGCGGTCACCACAGCCATGCGGTCCCTGCAGGACCACGGTTTCGGCTCACAGCTTCGTCGTGCTGTCGCCGCAAAGGCATGGGTAAGCTCACAGCTTCGTCATGCGGTCACCGCAGAACTAAGCTCACAGCTTTGACATCTTTTCACAACAGCATTCCTTTCCTAAGATTGGTGAACTCTAAAAAGGATACACCTGTTTCTCAGGTACCAAACTAATGTGTGTTCAGGGTCGACATTCCTCTCGACAATCTGAAAGACAATGCCCAAACCATTGTCTGTAAAGCCCCTTCCGCACTTCGCAACTCGATGCGACGTGACACATGCAAATCAGCAAGCAGCTGCAAGTCTTCTACCAAGATGGTCGCGTCGTGTGGCAGGGATCATTGTCCCCTGGAATCTAAGTCCGGTTTTATTGTTCAACGGGGAATTTACAGTGTTTCCGCCAGTACTAAGGGTACTATGCTAGTACCCTCAAGAGCACAGAAAAGGGCCATTTTCTTTAATTTCATGGGGTTTTTGCTGATTTTGAAGAAATTAGTACACCGGAACCCTCAAAAACATTTCTGGCAGAGATCGGATATATTGCTATATAGACTATGACCATTCGAACACAGCCAGACAATAGCAGAATATTGTATCGCGGACTTGCATCCCTCCCTAGGACTTCCTCAGTCCTCTGGTACACCGGCACTGACAGCATTGAATGAATGGCAGCTGAGTGATTAGACTGACTCTACGCCTGCGTCGCACCAAGTCGCTCGTGTGTCATATGACGACAAAGGTCCAACACTGGACCTGTTTTTTACCTACCTTCCTCCCATTCACGAAGAACACCAACTCCCCCATAGCCGAAAATCAACGCTGGGTATTCCTCTATTTTTCCTCCGTAAAGAATAACACACACATAATTGCACTCGGCGAAATCTGCTCGAATGGTTCTTCCTCATATCACTTCAAGGTCGCACATATGTTTATTTTTACTACTGGGGCCAACCAGCTGTTTTTGCATAATAGCGAGGTTTAGCACCTTTCCGACTCCGACTTCAGCTACGAGAATGAATTGCAGTCCGCTATGGACATCTTTGAAAACGATTTGATAGAATTCGTCAAACACCATAATTGAACGTCTATCAAATCGTACAGCGGACTGCAATTCATTCTTGTAGTTGAAGCCGGAGTCGGAGTCGGAAAGGTGCTAAACCTCGCTAATATAGACGTTCCGGCCGTATACATGTAGTTGCTGCACTATTACACAGTACTGCGGTTGAATACAGCACTGCCGCAGGTCGACGCTCTCAAAGCAGACGAATTCACAGCCGCTTTTCAAAAGCAGGCAAATTTATGTTCGCTTTATTAATTGTATTGAAATATCACCACAATGGATTTTAGCATGGTTCGTGCGCGGGCCAGAGCGGGTCACAGAACCCGCAGACAAAGGGCGGCACTTCGAGCGGTGCGACCGAAAATGACCGCGCACGACGTAATTGACGTAGTGAGTGCAAACGGGTCCCGGAAAAAAGGTTCGACCGTTCACATCAGAACTAATGTAATAGGGAGACAGAATTTGAAAATACCCTGTCGTAAGGTTAACGATGTCGTTAATACATGTAGGCTGTGCATTTTTCCCGTGGGCCAGTTTCAACGACATCGTTAACCTTACGACGGCTTTGGGAACATGGGTCCGTCCGGGGGGTCCGTATCGTCGTACACGACCAAAAACGAACTTCAGTTATACATTGTATACTAATATTTATTTGTCGCCTCTACCAAGATGATGTCACTGTCAAATCAACTGATATAGACCTTTCCAATGTAATGGCCTACAACTAGGCCTAGATGTTGGCCAAGATGTTGGCCTACAACTAGGCCTACAGGTTCTCCCATGCACATGACATCGTGGCCATTATACTTATCGCCGTGACTATTCGCACAGCAAGTTGCTGTGAAAATAGTAGTTCTCGCACTGCTTATACAGCAGATTCTAACCAATGAAAACGCGAGGTTCATAATGAGGATGCATTACGATAATTTATGCACGGGGCGTATTAAACAACGACGTGATTATTCACACGCCTAATCTGCAGTCAGCTGACTGGCGCAGTGGAAAGATGGAGTGGACTGTAACCCAAAGGTCGCGGGTTCGAATCCCGGTAGTCCTTTTTAGTTTTTTTTCTTTTTTCTTACTTTCTTTTGCTTTTCTCTTTTCTTTTAACTGTTGTGACTCTTTGAAATTTCTACATGGAATACATGTAGTTGGTTAATTAATCCTTTCTTAGTGGTGACACTGATAAACACGGCTACAACTTGGGAAGATCACACCCTGGTATTCGGACTCATCCCCTACTCTGACTCACAACCTCAGAGGAATTAGCTATCCTACTGACGCTAACCGACAGAATGCGTAACATATACATGTAGGTCGTGTCTAAGATCATATTTTGCTAATTTTCGGTCAAAATGTGCATGAAAAGCACGTTTTTCCGGACCCCCTGGGGGGGGCTTGGCCCCTGCCCCCTCCAGCAACATCTCTGGTTGTGATGACAAATGTTTGCCAAGAGCTCCCTGGGCTGAGTCCACGTAGGGGACGTAACCTCACCACATGCACTTGCACAGAATCAAACGTTATACTGAGATCGAAATAGGCCGAAGTAGCATTCGTTCCAAGCTGGTACCCTGCAAGTGGCCAATGTATGGCTCATTTTGCCGAATTCTAGAATTTCGCTGTGAAAATATCACCTTTACATAGCAAAATGTGGGCGGGGATGCTTATGAATATCGAATACGTACTTGCTGTGTAAATAAGAATTCACTCCTTAGTTACACAGCATGCTGTGCAAATAGCACCGGCCTATACTTATATCAAAAAACAGTAGCATTTTTACATCAGGGAACTTACAGTTTGGCTTTAAGAAAAAAAGCTCTACCACTCAATGTACTTTCGTCCTGAATGAAACGATTAGATATTACAGAGACAAGGGGTCAAGCGTATACTGCATGTTGTTAGACGCGAGTAAGGCTTTCGACAGATTGCAATATGTTAAGCTTTTTCGGTTGCTACTGAAGAAAGGGTGCTGCCCACTCATAGCGAGATTCTTAGCGATTCTCTATACAAATCAAAAGGTTACTATAAGATGGCAGGATACATGTAGCAGGGAACTAAATGTAAAAAACGGGGTGAAACAGGGAGGGGTTCTTTCCCCTATTTTGTTTTCCATATATATAGATGAACTTTTAGAGAGACTTAAATGTTCAGGCTGCGGATGCTATGTAGGGTTGACGTTCATGGGGGCACTGGCATATGCGGATGACATTGTAATTATATCTCCAAGCAGAGTAGGGTTGAAAAAAATGCTGGCAGTCTGCACACTTTTTTCAAATGAATACATGGTCCTTTTTAATCCAGGGAAATGTCATCTTTTATTTTTCGGTGATAGAGACATTGAACAACCTCCGCTGATCTGGGATGGAACTCAGCTTGATTTTGTTAGAAATGCATGCCACTTAGGACACGTGATAGGCGAGGGGGCAACAGCAATGAGCATCAATAAAGTGATTGGGGAGCTCTATGCTAGGGCTAACCAGATAATTTCAACTTTTGGAAATTGCTATGGGGAGATCAAATACTCTTTATTTAAAACATTTGCAATGTCTCTGTATGGATGCGTACTCTGGGACCTTAATGATCCATCACTTGGTAGGCTGTATACTGCATGGCGGAAGATTATGAGGAAAATTTTTAGGTTACATTATAGAACTCACTCAGTTTTTATACCGTTCATTTGTGATGACTTCAGTCCAGAGGTACAACTATATTCACGTTTTGTCAACTTTATATCTGACACCACAAAGAGTAATAACCACCTTGTCTTCCTCTGTTCTAAAATGGTCATAGAGGGTAGTCGGTCGACAGCAGGGAAAAATCTGTGTATCTCATGTCAAAAACTAGGGCTTTCGAGATACTCCATGGGGATTCTAGAGAAAACTGTTCTGGTCGGGGCTAAATTAAAAGCTATGTCCAAGGGAATTGATGACGCAATATTTGGAAAGGTTGAATTAATTAAGGATTTGTTGTATATGCGAGACAGAAGGGACTTTACAGTATTCGGAAGGGATGAGATAGATGATCTGTTGAACGATATATGTATAAATTAGCGTCGAGTGTCTCAACTAAGTAACCCCTATATGATAGTATAGGGGACTTTAAGTGTTTTTTCCCTCTCTTTCCTGCACCGGTATGTAAAGATTGCACCCAATTGCACTGATGTACTTAGGGTACGAAATAAACATAATAATAATAATTAATTATCCAGGTATGATACATGTACATTGTATAACCTAACGAACGCCTCCTCTCAAATCAAATTTGGTCACGAGTGAACGCCCTCTTAGTCAGGCCTACCAATCATGTACATTTCAAGATCCCCATGATACCCATCTACTCCATCCAGCCATGGGTATCTTGGGGGGGCTGCTGCTGTCAATAAAGTTTAGGGGGTAAAAATGAGGGACAAGCATCTCCCAGTGACTTCCCTTCGATACTTATCCAAAGGCACGATAGCTTCCCTTTCAATTATATTACGCCTACTTACTACATCCAGGTGGGGTGGGGCATTGTTGACAATGCCCCCCCCCCGCCTGGGTACTTTTTCAGTGTGGCCCGCAATGTGCCAGTTGACATTACAACAGATTGATGGAATAAGGCAAGACATGACAATGAGTGACACATAGAGAAACGAAACAGTTAGTCTGTTTCCTTGGTGTGTTCAAAACAATGGGAGTCACACAGAAAAAAATGGCCACACTGAAAAATATTAAACCAGAATGCAGCAACAAAACTTCCAATTTCGTTCAATACAAATGAAACTGCCAACAACATGACAAAAGCTCCAACATTTAGGCCTATTTCAATATCAATGCTTCATCTACTATTAAAAAACTATACGCCTATTAGTAAAGGA
This sequence comes from Notospermus geniculatus, assembly GCA_002633025.1. Taxonomy (NCBI): domain Eukaryota; kingdom Metazoa; phylum Nemertea; class Pilidiophora; order Heteronemertea; family Lineidae; genus Notospermus; species Notospermus geniculatus. The sequence continues at coordinate 435,000 of NMRB01000195.1, forward strand.
ATAAAAATATCACACAACACCCTATTAGGCCTATACATGTGTAATCATTCTACTTTTTTCTGCAAATGATTATATCGTTGAGGTTTATACATTCACTTCATGTAGGGCCTACATGTATATAGTACAGTAACTCTGAATGAAGTTGGAATACATAACATTACAAATACATGAATTTTGATCATTAGCTGAACATCGAATACAAACAAACTTATATGTGGTAACAACTGTGTGAGGAGAACACACATGTCAGGCTCGACTGGAATAAATAAAAGTACATGTACTACTACTAGTAGTACTACTACTTTACATCAAATTGATTTTCATTTGTAGCCCATTAGCTGGTTTTAACCTTCACGATATACCTGTAGTTAATTCTCTCATCAAGGATATTATGGATTCGGATTGATATTACAATGTATATATATCTTGAATATAGCAAAATGGCAAACAAGTCTCTAATTACATGTATGTCAGTAACTCATATCAGTTGATGATTCAAGAAGCTGGCAAAACTATAAGAGAACATAGAAAATCTATAATTATGTCATCACCACATATCAGGCCGGTGATGATTGAAAATAACAAAACAACAAGTAAAATCTCTACTTGCGTCGTAAAACATGTTCAATTTGGTCCTTGAACATCACTTCAGTAGTCACTTAATAGCCACTACAGCATGCAGCCTACAGCAACTCAAACGACACACCAAAATATTGCATCTGATTGTAAATACATGTATAGTCTTATTATCTTGAGTAAATACAGTGATATCTAAGTCACATCCTGAACATTTGCCATAACACAAACATATTACCACCACTAACTGTCATGAAATCACCACAAAAACAATCATGCACACAACTGCATGTCTGCAACTGCACACAGAATAATCCTCAGCTGTTGGCACAGAATATTTTGGGTTGTAACCAAATTGGCTGAGACCAGAATGCGCTGCTGTGTGTGTGGGCAATTGCACAGCCATTTCAAAATGTTCACACTACCAAGTTTTTGGCTGTGCCACTTCAAATATGCTCTGCCAAATTAAGCTGAGCATTATTTGTCTCATACCATCACAGTACCGGTATTTCAACTGATTCCCTGCCCCCCNNNCTCCCCCCCCCCCCCCATACGACACCTCACGGCCATCACCATGCTTGGTGTCAATCCGAAATATATATGTTCAACATGAAGTTGAAGCAAAATGTTGCCCTGATGGTGGGCAACTTCACCAATCTCATGGAACCTCCCTTAGCGGCCACCTCTATGAGGGCACCTCTCTAAGATAACAAAATTTAGTCCCAAATTATTTTCATCAGTTTGACCTCTGCAACCAAGACACCTCCCAATTATGAACAACTGCTCCTCCCAAAGGTGTCCACTACAGAGGTGGTCCACTGGACACACGAAAGATCTATATTTTGCTCTGTGATCCTTACTGAAGACAGAAGTAAATCAGGTCATGAGTGAATTGCACCTCCCCACCTTAGGCTGGAAAACCCACATTTCTCCTAGACAACATGTTACTGCAGCTACCAAGCAGACGACAGCCGATGTGGTACCGGTGTCGTAGAATGTCATGCCCCCCCCCCCCCCCNGGGCATTTATGACACCTGTCCCATCAAAGAAGCACTACAAGTAACAACTCTCAACCCTCCGAAGCAATCTCTCTGTGATCTCATGGATCCTGGTGAACTGCTCTTGACCGTAGATGTCGTGGGGTATTGATGGAAACGAGAGGCGATCCGGGTACCTCAGCTTCATCCCATCTTCGAGTTCACGTGCGATATCCCCAGCGAGATGATTAAGGTCTTGATCATTGAGGATCATGGCATGTTCAACAAGGTCATGATGAATGTTCTGCTTTGAGTCTTTCATGTAGTAAGCTGCTTTCAATGCTTTCTCTGCAGCCTGGAAAGTAACAAATCCAATTTTTGGAAAATCTCATGGTCTTAATAAGTAAATTATGGACAAGGTTAGTGGTCTTAATAAGTAAATTAAGGATAAGGTTAGCGGTCTTAATAAGTTAATTCAGCATCAGTGGGGCCAAGCAAGTTAGAAATACGGTATGCCAAGGTAGCAGAGGATTAAGGTTGGCAATCTTTACAAAAAGATACTCTACCTTTCAATAAAATCTGACTTTTAAAAGCTGATCATGATCGGTTCTTCTGACAGAACATTGTCCCATGAACAACTCAATTTATTAAGCATTATGTCGACTTACCTGATGACATTTGTAGAGTGCCCATTCGTAGTCGTGGTTGGTGTCATCATTGGTGGAGGCTTCAAAGTCTCTCCTGGCTTGTCGAAACCATCGGCTGGCCTCGCCTGGCTGCGGGTTCTGGCGATTATCCCAAAGGAAGGAATAGTCAGCAGGGTTACCAAGACCTTTCATGGCTCGATCGTTGGACTGCAGCCATTTTCTCTGTTTCTGAATTCCTTTTCTCTGCTCTCGTGCGCGTCGGGAAGCATACGAGGAAATATGCTCCACACCATACCACTTAGTTGCACTGGCCCTACCCTCTGATTTATGAGACCTGTTCAAGTCGTCCTCTATCTTCTTGATTCTGTCGTCCATAAATCTCAGGACCTCCTTCGCAATGTCCTTGTGTCCTGGGTGATTCTCGGGCTGCCATTTCAACACCATCCGTTTCAGGACGCGGTTTCTATCATCTTCCTCGGTCATTTTATAAAAGGCGTAATTCAGATCAGCATCAATTTGGTCCCGTATTTTCCCAACGTCATGCTCTTCAGGTGCCTCTTGGGAGGGTTTAAGTGATGGTCTTGATAGCTTGTACATGGATGAGGAGAAGACCGTGACTTTTCTTCCGCTGCCAGTGTCGATGACATACTGTCGATGTGTTACTGTTTCGGTATTATCATATGGGCATTCCTCCACAATCTTCGCATAGATGTAAGTTGCTTGTCCTTCCTGTCCATAGTTGAGGGGGTCATAGAGCTCAAATCCAATGAATTCATCAGGAAAGAACTGCAGGAAATCTGGAGTGAGCAAGCAGTGTTTGCTTCGGGGTATGAAGCTCCCGAGTTGCGGTACCATTCTACTGAATGTTCCACCATCGTATGCCTTTATGCCAACTTCATCAAGGAATTCAGAGATTTGATGCACGGGCGTCCTCAATAACATTTCAATGATGCCTGCAGTTTCCTTCAGATGGGAGGGAAAGCACTTTCCTACTATATCCTTGAGAAGTCGGACATATTTCCTAATTTCTCTCGCCCCAGTGTTATGTTGGCCTGCCTCTTTACTGCGGGTGTCCCTCACAATATACACACAGCACCTGGTACCTGTCATCATCTTGATGTGGAGTTTTTCATGTTTGCTCTCTGTTCCAGCAATAAAATCTCCATCCTTGAACTTCAAGACAGTGACTATTTTCTCTACATAATGGAACTCTATCTCCATCAGATGATTCAGCAACAGCAACCAGTTCTCATCAAAGTCGGCAACATCATCTTGTTCCAATGCGTAGTGATGAAGCAGCCTCTGCAGTCCTGAGCAAAACTCATCATTTTGAATGATATCTTTAAACCAATTGTCTGCATCATCACCGCCTTTCTTGGGGCTGGAAACCAATGAATCCTCATTAACATGTTCCTCCACTAGGTCGGAAAGCTTTTTCGGTCGAATGGACTCCGGTATCTTTCTGATGTCCAGGTGCCAAAGCTTTATCAAATCACCGTCTATTGGATGTAGAAGTGGAACAGGCAAACTGACTCCCTCTATCCTCCTTTCCAATCTGGGCATGTCCACATAGTATAAATCAGAAGACTTGACCAATTTTCTCTCCCGGCTCAAGAGGAACAATGGCATATTGCAATCAAACCTTTCTTGCCTGCACACCAGACTCAGGCACCGGTTGATGGCTTTTGAAGCAGCTCTCATCTTATTGATATCAGACTCAAGATCCATATCTCCAACTTCATCTTTTATCATCTTGAGGACCATGACGTAGTGTTTGTAACTGATTTCTAACTCAACTCCAATGGCCTCCAAAACTTTCATGTGCACATACAATTCCTTGGGGAGTTTGTGAAGATATGGCAGTATTTCCTCATTTTCCTTCAAAGAAATCACTACTTGCTGAGGGAAAACAAAGCAACTCCACTTTTCTATCCATACAAAGGGTTCACTCGCAAGTTGCTTCAGCTCTTCAACTCCTTTAGTCTTTGACGTGTTGCCAAGGTGCATATAAATGTGATCCATTAGAGTTGTGATGAAGGATTGTTGCTGATGCTGCAGGTTGAACCCAGCTTGACGACGTGTGACTTGGACACAGTGTTTCACTGCAGTTCCCAATGAAACAGGATATTCGACGCCAAGGGTCTTAAAGTTTTGAGTGGGCACCAACATCCCCATCCAGGAGGGGAGAATGGGAGAAACTGTCCAACAGAGTTCAAAGTTTTCGTAGAGGCAGCTTCCTTGGAATGCAACATATGCGCGTCTTTCATTTTGTAGGTGGTACTGAGGATGAAGTTGTGAGTACTCAGCTGGGACTCTCTCTATCGGCAAAAAGGCGATATCTTTCAGTTGAAATAGAATATTTTCCTCCTGATTTTCAAGTTCCTGACAGATCAGTTTGGCGTTTTCCTCTGTTGTTGCGGTTGGGTTCTCTTTTGCTTCACTTTCTATTCTCTCAGCGTATTTGACAAGATCTGCCCCGGTCACATCATACTTCATCCCGCAGAGTTTCAGTAGCTCAAGTCGTCTATAAGTACAGAATCTTTTCGGAGGGAAGCTTGTTTCCATGGCTTTGAAGAGTTTAATGTTTGGGTCGAAGAACTTTTTAGCCAAGGATGGGACACCGTCTGAATTCTCGAGGAATGGCAGCTTTTGAAGGGATGCAATCAGTGCTTTGTACTCTTCGCTTGACTCCTTTAGACGTGGAAGGACATTTTCATTGATAAAATCAAGGTGTTCCAGCTGCTCGTCCTTACTCAGAAACAGTTGGAAATTTATTTCCTGCAGTATCAGCTGAACATAGAGGTCAACTACAGTCATCTCAACTGCACCAAGCGTTTTGTACATTCTGTCAACATCAGTGCCTGTTTGGAATATGAACTTCTCCTGTGAGCCCTTGGAGTACCAGTTGTCGAGACCCGCTTTTGGAATTCCCGGAGGAACTAAGTAGCATCCATACTCATTCAGAGGACCAATGCTCCCGTTCACCAACTGATGTATTGGTAATGCACGCAAATGTTCTGCCTCGTCAGATGTGCACTTCGCCTTGAATGGCCCAGCTAAGTATTCTCTCATTCTGAAGGCATTGGCTTTAACCTCTGATACTCTGCGAAGGCGTTCGGCACATGCTGGTTGTTGCAGAAGCGTCCACAGTGCATAGAGTATGCCATGTGGATCATCGGAGTGTGACACGATCTCTTTTGGGAGAGGCAGCTTCAGTGAGGTGTGGATAGAATTCATTACGATTGGTGAGAGTTCAGGGATTCCAATATCTGCCAGCAGCTTTGAAATATCACCGAAGTAAGGTTCGTATTTGGGAGGACTTCTAACACATTTTGCATACTTCAGTTGGAACAGATACTGGATGTTCGTAGCCGTGTCATGTGCTGGTATGATGCAATATTCCCTCAAGGGCTCAAGTCGCCTGATTGCATACTCTCTGGCGTTCTTCAATTTTTGGTTCTCGTGGTAGACCCGATCAACTTCATGATTGATCAATTCCCATAACTTCTCTATCCACGCTTTCCTTATACGTTCAACAGATGGATCCCAAACCATCCTGTATTCTACCCGGTGATCCTGGTATTGTGAAGGCAGAAGTGGGGCTAGTTTCTCAATCGTCAGCGGTACCAATGCAAGCGGTTTCTTCTCAAGGACGTGACAAGGGAGGGCTCTGTAGACGTTCTGATCAACAAAGTGCCCTGCGCAGTGTGGAGCCAAAGAGGAAAACCTTGGATCAAACAGTGGACCGGTTGAAGAAAACTCTTGTAATATCCCATCACAGGATACGCACAGTGGTAGCCCAACCAATGACTTCGTTTCCTCTTCCCCTGCTGAATGCCCCTTGTAGCAATATCTTGTCAATACAACTACAGACGATACATCTTGAAATGCTGAGTCTGTCACAAGTGTAGGAAGGTGTTTCAATGTGCAATCTGCATGCATCTTGTAGTTGTAGAGGTACTCCAATACCGTCTTTGGTTCGACTTTACAGACACCAATTTTCAGCTTTCGGAGTGCATTGTAGATGAACAGTGGAGTGCACAACAGGTTGAAGCCAAGTCTACGAAGGATAGTTGTCAAGGAATGAAACCAATCTACTTCAGTGGTGGTGTGTGATGTTTGGGAAGCCTGAGTTAGGCCAGTGGATCTGTACGTGGGTTGCTGCTCATACCTGGTTACTCTAACCAATGTTGGGCTAAGATCATCAAAAAATGCTTCACCTTGCTCGCAACTGCTGGAGCTGAACCATCGTGTTTCGATGTGCTCACCCTTGTCTGTTTGAACCGCCAAACACACCATGTTCAGGAATCGCTCAGATGTGTAGAAAGCCCCTATAAGTTCTCGAAGATAAGCTGAAGTGACTTTGGAAAGATCTGGGAACAGGCGATAGAAATGCTGCAACTCCACTATGGTTACATCTGCTTTGGCCTGAAGTTTGGAGCACTCACGGTCCACCAACGAAAGATAAGCCTGGGATATGATCTTCATCATCAGGCTGTTCCACATGCTCCTGTATCCGGGATTTTGTTTGCTGTCCTCCCACAGAGCTCTCCTGGCTGTATCCAGTGCAAAGTGACCATTGATGTGAATGGGGAGTTTCGTGTCCTCGCGAGGAGCGGGCAGTGGTAGGAAGCAGAATATCTGTCGCCCTTTAACTGGCTGGGTACTAGTGAGAAGATGAGCGGCACCACCTCTTGGCAGTAGTGCCAAATCCTTCGACTCTACAGCTTGTGTTACACTTGGTGGAACAGTACATCCTTTAGGTAGGCCAATGCACTGACAAACTGACCATACTTGCTCCCTTCCTTGTGAGTCCTTCATCGCAAGGGTGTAGGTCACATCCCTGTATTGAATATCCTGCAGAGTTTTTGTGCCACTTTGTAGCTCTTCACTCACGCTTTTTACATATGCATTGAAGTGATCCAGTGCCCTGCTGTCTCTATCAGATATGCTCACATGGACAGAGTATGGGTTCATGGGGACACCTCCAAGACTTTCCAAAGATATGGTGCGGACTGAATTCACAAAGAGGAGATTTTTGAACATCTCTGCTTTGAACACCTCAAGAAGTACCTCCGTGCTACTGACATCCACAACTTTTTCACTAATTGCAGATATATTTGCCATGGGTCCACTCCGTAGAGGAAGTCGAAAAATTGTCGCTCCCCTCAAGTCAAATCGGTCTTCCAGGTACCCAGTGAAGACATCTTTGAAATTTTCCTGTACTGTTTGAAGGTCATCACCTTGGAAACAGCGACCAGGACTCTGTAGGCAGGCGTCAGGTGCATACTTGCAACTTGGATCGAGTACTCCAAGAGTTCTGCCTATTTCTTGGCCATCAGTGAGAAAACTCGGTACGTCTGTAAGATGGTAGACACTGTTGAAGCCAATACCATATTGACCTGTCTTTGTGGGGTCAGTTGACTTGGATCCTTCTCCAAGACTACAGATACCATTGAGGTCTTTCTTTGAAAAAGGCTTGTTGTTGTAAACACAAAGGGCTGGCCCCTGGAGATGTCTCCAGTTTTCATTGAACACTCTCTCCGCTCCATGTTGTCGTTTGTCGAGAATGAACCGGAGTTCAGTAGCACCAGCGTCATCTGCATTTTGTAACAGCTCCTTCAGAACCCCTTCATTACATGGGTAATTTTTGAGAATGCCCTTAATCCGTCTGGTAAGTGGCTCGTTTTGTCCAAAAGGAAGACCAAGTGGTACTCCTAATCTGCTCAGGACGTTTTGTCGATCTGTCCTCACTCCAAAGGCTTGTGCAACTCTGGCTGGTATGCGTTGGTGGACATAGCGGATATTCTGTTCCCCAACAGTCCGACGTAGCCAAGGTCTTGGTGCTGCTGAGGGACTGGTGGCGTCATCATGTGCATTCAAACATAAATCACTCACAGGCAGCAACTCCCAATAGCCGTCAGCGTTCTCTTCTGTTGGAAGAAGGATAGGTTTACCACACTGGCTTGCAATTTCATCTGGGGTACAATTATTCCTTGGTAACCACATTTGTAGGGCCTCTGCTGCACCCCTTGCAACCTCAATCCCATCAACGAAACCAATCCGATGAAGGGCCTCCACATAATCTGTGCCATGGAATTGATCTTTCACACCGAGAGCAGAGAGCAGTCGTTGTTGACGAATGAGTGGGTACTGATGAACAACATGAAGGAATTTGGGGATGTTGACGCCGTGCTTGGCACAATGCTTCGGGTCCATGAACACGTCATCAGTATCAGCGAGTAGACACCTAGATCCCTTCAATCGATTCCCAATAAGTGCAGCGACAGCATGGTCATTGCAACATGACTCCAAATGCTCATACACCTGTTTGCAAATATCCTTTACAACATAGGTATTTTCACGTGATACAGAGACTTCAGACAAACCCTTTAGTTGAATCAGAACATCATCCACTTGGAGACTTCTGTCAGCCAGTCCCAGTATCTGCCTTATCTCGTTGGACCTTGGTACATTTGACAAGCCGCAAGCCCTCTCATCAACAATAAGACAGGCACTCCCTACACGTTTCTGGTAATGACTTGGATAAGCCTCACTGGCTGCAACAAGGTCTTGACGGCCATCTCCTTTCCAAGGAACTGGATATTGGTCTGGCTTTGGAAGTACCGGCAGGAATCTAATTGTCCGTAGTTGTTGGGTCTGACTTGGGTTCGGTGTGGCATCAATCCCTCTTTGTAGCTTCTGATCTACGTAGGAAATCCAGTGTTTCAGTCTTTCCATCTGTTCCTTCCGTTTTATAGAACTTGCCCTCTCCATGATCATATCCCATGATAAGTCATCAACGTTCATCCCCAAGTCTTTCAGAATGGCAAGATATTTCTGCTCACAGAAACAGGCAACAGGGAAAACATTGTCATCTACCTCGTACAGTCTTGCTCGTCTTCCCGCTGGACTGACGAGTTCGCGTGGCTTGACAAATTTTGTACCAGTCGGTTGAACAGGAATGCAGGCATTCGCCATCAGCAGAGCCCTGAGCTCAGGATTACCTTTTGTATGCTTCAAGGCAAACAAGAGTAACTGGTTCCTTTTTTCGCCCTCGATCTCTTTGAGATATGGCAGGATGGCCTCTTTATATGTCTTGGCAAGACTGAAGATCTTGGACTTAACTGAATCTGCGAAGCCAGTCTTCAGATGCTGAGGCAGAATCGACGCTACTCTTCTACTATCATGAAGTGGACGTTGCTTGTCAAGATACTGCTGTAGAACTTCGAGGGCAATATCCCGCACATCAGAGTGGGCAAACGTATCATCAAGAAAGACAACATGTCCAAAGTCAACCCATACATCGCCGTTGGTGAATATCTTTGGAGACAAACCATTCTTGGCAGTTGCAAGAGAGGTGTAAAAACTCGACAGGAATGATTCAAAGCCTCGATCAACGATACTTCTCTCAGGCCAGAGAGAGTAGAAATCAGGATGTGGGACAAACACCTCCTTCATTTGGTCCAAGGCACCAATGAAAGCAAGTGTGATGGCATCCGTCTTTAACGTCTCATTCCAGGCATCCATAGGATTGTTTACTTTGTCATCTGATGTTATCTGAACGATCTGGCGTCGATCAGGCTTGATGGCAAAGCTTCCATTGACAATAACAGGTAATCCACTCCTCACAGACGATGGAAGTGGAAGATGGCAGAACAACGGACCTGATCCTCCCTTGTACAAAATGGGCTGATATTTTCCATCCTGTTTTTCAAGCTTGACAGCAACTCCCGCAACTGGAACATAAGATGTTTGGTGACTGTGTCCACGAGCATGTGCCATGGATTCTTTTGTCCCGATGCAATCATGTACCAACCAAAGGACCTTCTTGTTTTGCCCCTTGAGTGTTAGCCCTCCACTGGACTTGAACTTCAGGTCCGCAACAACAATGGAGGCCCGGCTTATGTCTTGTGGCAGAGCGTAGTTTCTGTTGCTCACGAGGGAGGAAGCTGTGGCCAGCAGACTCTGGTTGGTGACGCCGACGGTACTTCGTAGTGGTTTAAGAACTCTGTCAATCATGGTTTCCATTCGGAAAATTCGATCCGATTTCGAAGGGTCGCGCACATTTCCAGGTAGATGATAGAGCTCTATGGACTTCACATTCTGTGTGAAGAGAAACAAATTGCTGGCTTGATCAATAATCAGTTGGAAGAGTTCTTTCACGTCATCTTTTGTGTATGGCACATTGCTTATCTCGCTCTTTGCTCCCGAATTTCGGAGTGGGAGTCGGAACAACGTTCCTTTGAAGGGAACCTGCTGGGCATCTTTCACAACCTGACAACCAAAGACTCCATTGTATGGATGGAACTGGCTGTAGTACTTCCTTCGAATGTACGCACTTCGTCTGTTGTTGGTACAAATGTTGAGTTTCAGTCCAGTGTCACTTCGGCTTTTCTTGGCCTTTCCGAGGTGTGACCGGTGTGGATCAAGAAAAACAATGGACTCGTTTGTAATAAAACTTGGGACATCTGTGACATTGTACACGACGTTGAACCCAAGGCCAAACTTCCCTATTTTGTCACCCTGGCTTTCTTTCGTTGCGCCACTCAACTTTGATATGTTTTCTAGATCAGCTTTAGTGAACATGGCATTATTATACACCCAAAGTGATGCTCCATGGCATTCTCTCATCCCAGCATCCAACAAACCATCCATATGATCCACATTCTCTCTTTCGTCGTAAAGGAATTTCACTTCAGTTGCACCAGCATCGTCTGCGTTCTGGATCAACTCTTTTGGAATGGCCAAACCATCAGGATAGTCTTGTATGAGCAACCTCAGGCGATGTGTCAGGGATTCCTCCTGTCCATGACTCTCCACTAAGTTGATTCCTTCAGAGTCATCTTCAAGCAATCGGTTTGTCGTTGTGCTCACACCCAGCGCTTCTGTAACGTCCCTTGGAACCGAGTCGTGAATGTAATGAACAGTGTCATTGCTGTCATTCTGCGAAAATGCATCTTCAAGGAAACTTCTTTCCCCGATATCTGCTGACGTGCACTTGCTTGCAGGAAGAAGCTGTAACCTTCCTTCAAAATTCTCCACTGGAAGCAGAAGGTGACTTGTCTGACCACTCAACTGTTGAGGACTGCCAGAAGATTCATTCACGATCTTCCTCAGTACTTTCGTTACGATCACAAGATCGTTAGCAACCCGGTCTCGATTGGTACCGCCATGTTCATCATGCCAAACCTTGATTCGCTGTAACAACTGGAACCAATCACATCTTTGTCTGACACCCATCTGCAGAAGCCACGACTGAATTCCTTTGAGCTCATCAGGCAAGGTAAAGGCATATGGGGCAAAGTTATCAGAGAGATTCAATACCACACAATCAGCCTGAACAAATCCATTGCCGTGCCAGACCCAGTTCGTTAACCCGACTGAAGACATCTGTGCCTGGACGGAGGCAACTTGGTACTGCTTCAGAGTGTCGTACACCTGTCTCACAAATCCCATCAAAAGGACCTTTTCTTCTGGTCTGTAGTGGTTTACAATGTTTTTCAAATGTTCCACGACCTTTGCCAAGGGCAATAACTCTCCACCACGCACCAGTCTCACCACTTCGTCTTTCACTATTGCTGTCTTGACTGACGGCATGGAAGAACCAACTATGGAAATTTCTGATGACTGACATACGGTACTTGGCTTCTGGAAGTTCTGTCCTACACCTCCCCAAGGTAAGCATTGTGGAAACGAGTTTCTGTCTTCTTGTACTGGTACCCATGCGAGGTTCTTCAGTTGCTCCTTAATGCCATTCACCGTGATTATCCCTCGATTTTCTGATACAATTTCACTGATACCCTGACTTTTCTGTTCCATGTTCTTCTTGTCAGTCTTTCCCTGTTTATCAATCACTTGAGCTGTCGTCAGCAGATCTTGCCAGGTAACTTGGTGCCTCTTTTTCAGGCCTAGTTTCTGAAGTACTTCCAAGTAACGTTGGTATACAACTGGAGGAAATTTGTCCTCAGCGTAGAACAGTCTGTTGAGGATGGTGTCACTGGGATCAAAGTAATCAAAAACCCGTCTCGCTCTGCCCGACACATCTAAAAATGCCAAGTTGACAAGACGTTTATGAAATGTCCCGCTTCGTTTGATGTGGCCATGATAGTCACCAAGTGTGTACATCATAACCTCCTGCACTTCTTTAGGCCCTAGGCGTCTTTGCTCTATTTCTGGAAAGACGTAGTCCTCAAGGATTTGGGTCTCAGTTCTGACTTGGGCACCAAGGAACTTTGACATCTCAAAAGCCACTGCACTGCCGACATTCAGAAGTAAGTAGCGAGACCTTACAGGGATATTGTACTCCCGAACTGCCAACTGTGCCTTAGCGATGCTTGTGAAATGAATTGGTTGGTAATTGCTTTGATCCACTGTTTCAAACAAATACAGGTTCCAAAGCAATGATCTTAAGTCGTTGTAGCCAGAACGGGAAAGTGGCTCAAAGAACTTCAGCACTGCCTCTCTCTGGGCCTTGCTTGCATATCTGTTGAACTGGCAATGTTCTGTGCCAATGCTGGAGTCCTCACAGTTGGCCTTCAAGAGAGCTCGCATGACGGACTCAGGGTTTGGCTGAGAGATCCAGCGGTCGAAAACTCCCGGATGTTGCTTCACGTAGTCTGGTATGTCAACCAGAACTGTTATGTTGAAGTAATGCAAGGTGCTGGCAAGATGTTCAGGAAGGCTTTTGCCATGGAGATGGTTTGCAACACAAATTGCACCACCACTGAGTTTAGACAGTTGAAGATTTCCTGAGCTCCAACTGATGGGTAAGATGTGCAGATGTTTAATCGAGTCCATCTGGTTGGGATAATTCAAGACAGCACGGGTGAGGAACAACCACAGGTTCTTGAGCCAAGTGTCCGTGAGGTGTTGGAGGTTTGGATCGCCACTTGTGTTGACAATCTTTTGCGATGCACAATACGCCGGGAATATGCTTGGCAAGAGTTGGAAGACAGTCTGGCTTGTGCAGGGAGCAAGTTGTGTGTCAGCTGAAAATGGAGATTAAAAAGATGAAATACTCTTACAAAACAGCATGTTCAAAGGGAGTAAATTTCAATTGAAGATTTGGGACTAAATTCTAAGTCCTGAAAAAATGGATCGAGAATCATTCATGAGAGTTGGGTTATAACTGAGCAGGTAAAATGTACATGAATATCCCAAAAAGATTTACCTAGCATATTTTGCTGGCGAATTTTGCTGGACAATGTCGCATCTAAGTTGCTACTCAGGAACCGGTGCTTTTGGGTTGGCAAGAGATGTTGAAGATTTTCCACGTCAACAAAGATGGCCGATTGTGCAGTCTTCGGTCCAAATGTTGTAAATGTTCCATCAGATAGAGGGAGTAATTCCAGGCCATGGAAATGATGGAAGTCAGCTGGTTGAACTGGGTATTCCCCAAGAAGGTACTGCAGTAAGCACAGCTTCTCTTCTCGTGAGTAAGACTTGTACCTGAGAAAAGAGTGACACTGTCAAATTTTATAGGACTGAAAGTATTTTGAGAATGGATAGAAACAATACAACAGTGCTGCAAGAAAGGCGCTGTATCGCACTGAGAATTGATGGCAAAGCTTGAGAAAGATGAGGACAAACAGAAGCAGTGAGAACCAAAGGCACTTACTTTATAGACTTCCTCATCTCCTGTGCTACAACCCTGGGTGTTGTTTCCACTGGTGCTTCCCGGCTGTATCTCTTCACTGCTTTGATTATATGTTCTGGTAGACAGACAACATTTCTTCCACAGTCTCGCAGTACGCGCACCAACACTTGCCTCGTTTCTGCAGCAAGTGAGAGAGGACAGATGACAGCATCCTTCACTCTGACGTATTGCCCTGTCGTACCAGCTGTTGGGAAAATCGGCAATGCGATGGCCTCTGTTAGGAACGGTGTCAGGAATGTATTTCTCCACTTTTCGTCAATGATATCGACGTCAGGAAATGCATTGAACATATCTCTTGGTTGGAATGTTGACCGTTTGGTTCCATCTAGAAGAAGCTGTGAGTATGCCCGTGGAACGAGCTCTGTCAGAAGGCAACGGTTCCACTTCAGACTATCAGACATCTTAGCAGGGTCCTGCTTCGCTGTCGGCCATTTTATCTCACTTCTGTTCGAGCTTACGACAAAGAAACTGCTCACGTGGACTGGGAGACCAGTTGGACTGTTGTCATCATGGATTGGTAGAGGGAGGAAACAGAAGATATGTCCGTTGGGGGCAGGAATGATATCTTGTGCCTGGTTCAAGGGGGCAGCAACACTGACCAGTGGTTGGTAACTCAGCTGTTCATCGTTCAGCAAACATTTCATACTCTGTGATACGTTTTTGCCATCGTAGAAATGACACACAAGGAAGCTCTTCAACTCTTGCTTCCCCAAACCATCTGTTTTCTTGATGTCCACTTGGTAAGTCAGGTGACGCTGTTCGTTCAAAATGTCATTTTCTTCTGTGCAAAGCTGTTGAAAGAATCTTGCCCTTGTATCCAGCATGGATCTGTCGCTATTCACAACAGAAATACGCAGGAAAAGTGTCGGGCTGGTCGTGCCTTTTTCTTGCACGTAAACCTCTATCAGTTCCAAGGATTTCAAGAAGAGCAAGTTCATGTAAGCTCGATCCTTGAGAGCCTTGAACAAGTCCATGATCTTCTCTTCATTGTACAGTGTTTTCGATATCTCTGAGGGATGTTTTCGGAGAGGAAACCTGAAAATCGTTCCCTTGTAGACACCAGTCCTTGAAGCTTCATCATCGTAGCCTTGAAATGTCCCTCGGAAACTGTCCAATTCTGCTGGGAAATCTTTGTTCAGTTGCAAATGTGACTTGCGTGGCAGACGTGCCAAATATGGACTGATCTTGGCCAGATGCTTTCCACTCAGAAGGGTTGGCAACTCTGTAAAGTAAACCACAGTGGAATGAGTGGCTCAGGACACCACTAAGAAAATACAGATCTGTCAGTCTTCAGACTGCTTCAAACAGGTTCACACAAATGACCTTCAAGAACAAGAATATCTGTTCTGGTAGGTATGGGCCTTTAGCCAAAAGACAAAATTACCCCATGAAGTTCTCTGACGTGATGTGAGCTCCTGTAAAATGATACATAAAGATGTAGATCCAGATCTTACCTGTCAAATGAAAGACTGATTTGAAGCCAAGACCAAATCTTCCAACCTTCGCCCGGTCTGTCTTCTTGGTGCTCCTTCTAACATTCAGAAGGTTCTTGAAGTCTGTCTCAGTGAAGGTGGCGTCATTGTAGGCGTATAGAGCCTCACCCTGAAAGGGAAAAGGAAAATGTTTAAGACAACTGAAGGTGGCTGTAATATAGTGAAAAAAATTCTCATAGGGTAGGCCCCTATGTAAAATCCTTACCAATTGTCAACCTGTGGTGGGAAGATCATTGACATTTTGTTTGTTGTCAAGCCAGTAAAATGACTTGTCTTCAATCTTAAGGCCAAAATGAGACATGTCAAGGGTCTACTTTTAGACCCCTTACCCTGAATCCCTGAATTCATATCACTGAGCTCTCCCAGATGAGCTCTGCATCTTTCACATCGGCATATTCTAGATGAAGATGAAGTAGGCTTTTGGTATTACTTGTGGAATGAAGAAACTAATGTTGCCAACTTGGATTTCAACATCATTCAACTGAGGCAAACATCAGCAAACATTTCATACTCTGTGATACGTTTTTTCCATCGTAGAAATGACATACAAGGAAGCTCTTCAACTCTTGCTCCCCCCAACCATCTGTTTTCTCGATGTCCACTTGGTAAGTCAGGTGACGCTGTTCGTTCAAAATGTCATTTTCTTCCGTGCAAAGCTGTTGAAAGAAACGTGCCCTCGTCTGAAGCATGGATTTGTCACTATTCACAACAGAAATACGCAGGAAAAGTGTCGGGCTGGTCGTGCCTTTTTCTTGCACGTATACCTCTATCAGTTCCAAGGATTTCAAGAAGAGCAAATTCATGTAAGCTCGATCCTTGAGAGCTTTGAACACGTCCATGATCTTGTCTTCATTATACAGTGTTTTCGATATCTCTGATGGACGTTTTCGGAGAGGAAACCTGAAAATCGTTCCCTTGTAGACACCAGTCCTTGAAGCTTCATCATCGTAGCCTTGAAATTCTCCTCGGAAACTGTCCAATTCTGCTGGGAAGTCTTTGTTCAGTTGCAAATGTGTCTTGCGTGGCAGACGTGCCAAATATGGACTGATCTTGGCCAGATGCTTTCCGCTCAAAAGGGTTGGTAACTCTGTTAAGTAAACCACAGTGGAATGAGTTGCTCAGTACACCAACAAGAAGCATAGGTGTGTCAGCCCTGCTTCAGAGAGGTTCACACAAACAAGCTTGAAGAAAAAGCTAACCATAAGAAATGATCCTACTGCATTTTTCGGACGGGCGGGGCGTTGTATTGAATACATGTATAACATTCATGGCAATCTTTTTCTCGCAAGGGCATAAAATAATATTACCGTACTCGAAAAGTGTTGAGCAAAACAGGAAGAATATCTGTCCTTTAGCCAAAAGACAAAATTACTGTATCAGTTCTCTAAAGTGATGTGAGCTCCTGTAAAATGATACATAAAGATGTAGATTCAGATCTTACCAGTCAAATGAAAGACTGATTTGAACCCAAGACCAAACCTTCCAACCTTCGCCCGGTCTGCCTTCTTGGTGCTCCTTCTAACATTCAGAAGGTTCTTGAAGTCTGTCTCAGTGAAGGTGGCATCATTGTATGCATATAGAGCCTCACCCTGAAAGGGAAAAGGAAAATGTTTAAGACAACTGAATATAAGGTGGCTGGAATATAGAAAAAAAAATTGTCACAGGTTATGTAAAATCCTTACCAATTGTAAGCCAATAGTGGGAAGATCATTGACGGTATTTGTTGGTTGTGTCCAGCCAGCAATATGATAATGTCTTCATACTTAAGTCAAGAAGGTCTACATGAGACATGTCAAAAATAGGGTCTACCATTAGACCCCTTACCCTGAATCCCTTAATTCATATCACTGAGCTCTGCATCCTTCCCATCGGCATGTGCTAGGTTTACATTCAAGATGAAGTAGGCCTATGGTATTACTTGTAGAATGAAGAAACTAATGTTGCCAACTTTGATTTCAACATCATTCAACTGAAGCAAAACGTTCCCCAGAACGCTTTCTTTATTGAATGAAACATTGAACTACGAAAGCACTGACCTGATGATCACGGGATGTATCATCTTCAAGACCAACTGTGGGGTAGCTGTTCTTATCGTACAAGAACTTGACACATTTTGCATTGGAATCCTCTGCGTTTTGAATGATTTCCTTCAAAAGAGAAATCAAACCTCCTCATAATTGACAAATGAAATGGTCCATGGACCATGTGCTCACCCGGTTGGAGATAATAGTGTTGTGACAGAATGAAGGTACATATCAGTCACGAGCAATCTGGGTCAAGTCATTCCCAAGTTACAGGACTTCCATGATTTTTGGGTTATGCCACCTGGCGGCAATACTGGATGTCAGATCACGCCAAAACTTCACATGCACATAAAGGTAATCTAGAGGGAGCCATGTATCGAATTTGAGCAGTTCAGGTCAAGTCATTCCTGAGTTATAGCACTTTGATGATTTTCGGGTTATGCCACCTGGTGGCCATATTGGAAGTCAAATCAGGCCAAAATTTGACGTGCACGTAAAAGGTCATCTAGAGGGAGGTACATATCATGTTTGAGCAATCTAGGTCAAGCCGTTCCTGAGTTATAGCACTTAGATGATTTTCAGGTTACACACCTGGTGACCATATTGGATATCCAATTGCGCTGAAACTCGGTATTTTCGAAGGTACCCCTCTAAAACATGTTTATGCAAGATATGAACTTGCTCAGTGAAATAATGGCGAACTGTGGCAGGTTCGTTACTTTTGTACAACTTTGACCTCTGTGACCTTGAAAAGTAGATCAAATTAGCGAAGTACACATTTGATAGAGACACCCTGATGCTGAACAAACTAATCCACTTTGACCATTTGGATATACAGTTCAGTCATTGCCTGCTAATTGGTCAAATTAGGCCTAAAAACCGACAACTCACCTTCAAAATCTGGGCATCGTCTGGGTACTGTGACAGGATTTCTGTAATCTTCTCCTGAAGTGTTGGTTGCCAATCCCATTCCAGTAAATCGGCCATTTTCTGCTGTCAACCCATATAGAAATAAATAAAACTTTAGGATTTCATATTCTCCTATGCCTACTTTTATCAAGAATTCTGTCATACACCTACAATTCAACTGTCAAATTCCTTTTACTGCTGCCATACACCTTCAATTTACTGCCATACTGTACACCCTCAATTACTGCCATATACACCTTTAATTACTGCCATACACCCTCAATTACTGCCATATACACCTTCAATTACTGCCATATACACTTCAATTACTGCCATATACACCTTTAATTATTGCCATATACACTTTTAATTACTGCCATATACACCCTCAATTACTGCTATATACGCCTTTAATTACTGTCATGTAAAGTGCTTTTCAGAATGTGCAGTCATTTTTGCACTCATTTTACCTTGCAATGGGACCTAACTACAAACCACAAATGGGCGAATTACGCGTGCATGATTGCATGATTATCTTGAATCAGGGTATAGACCTGAAAAAGGTCCTATTAGAAGTCGGTCAACAGTGAATTGACATGGACACGTAATTGTCCAATTTGTGGTTTGTGGTTAGGTTCCATTACAAGGTAAAATGAGTGCAAAAATGACTGCACATTCTGAAAAGCACTTTAGATCACTAGGTCATGGAAGTAGGTCAGTTGAAACCTACGTACACTTTATAATTAGGTCACGGAAAGAGGTCATTCAAACCTACACCATGTTCCTTGTCTTGTTATTGATACTCCCTGCAAAAGATGTTTTGACATTGATACACCGTGTTTTCCCATTTTAAGATAACACCCTGTATAATATAAAGATATACAATTCTTATCAATGAATCCACTTAAAGTCGGAAAAAAGTGACTGTGAAAAACCTGAAATCAGCCCATTTCCTGCACTCGTTTCGAAGTAGATCACTGGTCACTGAGAGGTGAATAAGTAACTCTAAGTATGTGGGTGGCAAAGAGTTAATTCAAGTGGAGCTCATCTTGACATATCACGGCCTACGTACGGTCACTCCGCCCTTCGAACTACGCTCCCTTCACCCTTGACATTTTCCCTCCTGAATTCCACTCGCAGCAGACTGTGCCGTTTATCACGCTCGCCCCCACTGCTGTCATCAAATATAATCCAGAAGAAAATATTTCACCCAAAAACATATTCAACGTTAAGCATACCTGTGTTCTTCATTACTTGATATCAAAATCCTTCATTTTACAGCATAATTCGTCAAAAAAAACAATAATTATGGTTCCCGATCAATCAGATCGGGAACAATATTGTTTTTGGTCATGGGGTCTGTGT